>VWZU01016434.1:124885-153523 GCA_013397095.1 Sterrhoptilus dennistouni | reverse complement strand
GGAAAAAAAAAAAAAAAAAAAAAGAAAAGCATATTCCACAAGGATGGGGTAATGACAGAGTGCCCAGTGGGGGGCTTAGCTGTAATTTTAGTGTTTTCCCCCTCCTCCCTCGAAGCAATAAAATCCTTAAATTAAAAAAGAATGCAGAGAAGGTGCTCTTGGGGTTATGGATGAGGCACACGGAGCTCTTCATGAAAGGAAACAGTCATGGGGGCTACTCATGGGGAAAGAGAGAGAAAAAATTCCCAGCTCCACCATACAAAGAGTCACAGGGATTAGGAGTATTTCACCAGCAGGCTTTTGAATTTTTTCCCTGTAACAAAAACATGACCTCTCCCTTGCCTACGCCCTGTCTCTGTCTGTCTGTGTCTGTCTGTCTCTCCCGTGGACAGGCAGACAGAAGGGCATTTCAGCTCCTGGGGAGAGCTGGGGGCTGAGCAGAGATCTCTCGAATACGGAAGGAAAACGCTTTGCTTTGCCATTCCCCGAAGTCACGTTATCCCTATGCTACACATGGCTCTCCTGGAAAATCTGGGATTCATTACCCACCTTCTGCCCCGACCTTCTGGCTTCAGAAATGTGCAGGGAGTTTGGAGATGAGCTCCAAGCTGCGCCGTGGGAGCTCGGTGGCCGCGGGGCAGCCAGGCTGTGTGTGTGGCTCCTGGTGTCCCCAAGCCTGGCCCTGCTGCACCATTCCCACCAGCCGAACAGGGAAAGGAGAGCCAGGGCAGGAATGGGCCACCAGCTGCCCCTTGTACCTCACTGCCTGGCAGCACAAGGAGCAGTTTTGGAGGAGCCAGCTTGCAGCCATCCCCAGATCGCAGTGGGCTGGATGAAGCAGAATCTGACATTTATTTTCTAGGCCATGTTTTGACAGATTCTCAATTAAAATTAGGTTCCCTAGTGTTATAAATGCAAATGGCAAATATCGGATTAACAAAGCAACAATTTATTAATAAAACAATATCGATCACCAATAAAAGAGAAAACCACAAAATAGGAAAATATCAGCGCTGCGCCGGGTGGATAGGGGTCTGTACACCAAGGTACAGGTCTCCCAAATCCACCCCGAACGATTCTCAGTCCACCGTTTTATAGGATTTTTCTGCCCTAAGGCAGTCCAGGTGTCCAGGATGGGTTGAATAGTCCGAATTTCTTTTCGATGGTCTTCTCGGATCTTGTCAAGTCCCATTGTCTTATTCCGGGAAAGCTTTTTCTTATGCCAATTTCATGGGCCAGTCTTATGCTGATTTCAGTTTGCTTGTTGCTGCCAGAGAGTCGATGAGATCGGCATAGTCGTCAGGGAGGAATTTCTCCTTGCATTGGCGATGAAGTGATTCTTATCAAGGTGGGCCACTGTCTTTGTCTAGTCTGATGATTCTCGTCCTGTCTTTGCAACTGAGATTGGCAGGCTGGGGGAAACGATTAGCCTTCCACTGGATTTCACAATTTTTATTAACATTATTCCCATTACACATCGGATTATTATTTTATACACGAATTTTTACTCTAAATTTATCACACCTAGGATTGCCCTTTCACTGCAGGATCTAGCACAGGTCCTCTGCAGTGGCAGATGCCCAGAGATGCTGGAGGGGCACTGCCTCCTCTCTTGGTCTCTCCTGGGTGTCAGGGCAGGCAGGAGGGGATGCAGGCAGGATTTTGGCAGGCAGGGACGCAAGGGACAGCGAAGGGAACGGCGTCAGCAGCGGGGCCCTCTCTCGGTGTCAGGGGCTGGTTTGAAAGTCGGTCGCCAGAGCAGCCTGACGTCAGCTCTGTCTCTGTAGGAAGTATCAAGTTAAACTGATAATTATCTACAGCACGTGTACGAATTACGAACCTTTTGATGTTCAGGCTCATGTGTTTTGAGTTAGCCAGCACATCTTAATCAGATTTTCTTTTCCTTTTAAACGAAGATTTGAAGCTTTCTTATCTGCCGTTCCCTTCTCCTCCTTTGAACTTTTACTTCACTGAGATTTTCACGGACGCAGCATTTCCCCAGCCAGGTCTCACCAGCTCCCATGCACAAAGCCAGCTCAGCAAGGTAACATGGCAAGTGTTGTTGGGTTGGCAGTAAGAGCTTTAATACAGCCTGAAAACAAGGAGCTCTTTGTCGCTGCTATTCTTTCTGCGATATTAAAATGTACCTTATCTATGGCACCGTGCAGTGGAAGGGAGAGAAAGAAAGAGGAGAAAAACAGACTCTCAAAAGAGGCTCTGGTGAGTTCAATTAAAGTTTGCCTTTCTTGAGCATGAACAATTTCCTCAGTGGTGCAGCAAGCCTGCAGAAAGCAAACCCTAAAACTCATCGACTGCCTGCAAAATTCAGTGTCTTTGTCCTAACCACAAACACTTCACCAGCACCCCACCCGCCACAAAGCACAATAGCTCATTCTCTCTATGGCCCTCCAAATTTTTCACAGATATTAGTCAATGTTTTTGTTTTATTATTACAGCTTTACTTTATTACTCTCCATTTTTTAATAAGGATAAATCACTCATGCTGCTTTAGCCCAGCGCTTTTTTATTTTAAATTATTTATAACACAATCTGATTTCATAGCTGTGTTTATGGCTGGATTGAGGAAGAAGAGGGGTGTAATCAGCTCATTTCAAAATCATGTCTGAAATGTTTCTTTGTCACTTTTAATGGCCTGTATTCCCCCTGGGGGTGTTCAGGTGTTGACCAGTGTAAGCTGACCTTGCTGTAGCTGGATGTGGGACACAGAACTTTCCCACTGCACCACTCTGCAAATTCCCTGGGCGTGTTCCTCTGCCATTCCTATTGTGGCTGCAGACATCTGTTCCTCCTGCAGGAGACTAGATGGGATCTCCAAGCCACTGAGCTCAGGTCTCTGCTACAGTCATGACCATCTCCCACCACCCCTTGCATAAACTCTGTGAGCTCCAAAGTTGGGGGCTTGCTGCCTGCCTCTGCCAGGAGGGACATGCCAGCCACGGAGGGTGGTGCCTGCATAGCCAATGACAGGGATGTGGTGACATCTCCTCCCTGTTCCAGACCCCACTCTCCAGGATGAGGAGTGGTACAGGCTGGATCCTGCCTAGTGCCTGCCCTGAGGTCCCTGTGGCCACCACGAGCTGTCTACATGGCTTGGGAGAGGGCTGGGCAGAGCCCTGACATCAGGAATGGTGGCTGAGCACAAACAGAGCCTTGACAGGATTATCTCACAGCCAGGCCAGGGTGATTTCCTAGGTGGATTACTCCCAAAGCTGCAGTGAGAGGATGTCATCTCTGGAGTCTCAGACACAGCACTGATGAGGCTGTTTCTGCCCCTGTTTGCCCAGCAATAGCCAAAGGGCTGCCTCAAAGCCACACACTGCTCAGGCTCCTGGTGACCCTTGGTGCTCACCTGCCCATTGCCAGGGGGAAGGTTGTGGCAGCTGAGAACTTTCAGGGGACAGCTGCATTTCATAAGGCTCCTGAACAGCGTTGTCAAGGGAGCAGGCAGTGAGCTGACAACTTTTGGGTCAGTCCCAGAACGGCTTGCCAGGGAAGCCTATCAAGCCCCAGTAATCGGGTTTGATTTAAATCTTTCTCCTTCTCATCACCCTTTCTGGATTAAGTCATCTCCACCGAATGAGAGACTGTGCTGGGAGAGACACAGACAGGCTCTTGTATGGGTGTTGGGGAGAGGAAGGGAAAGATAAGCAAACCACCGTCACTTTTGAGTTTTATCATCTCCATCCCAATTTTGCTACTCCACTGGAGTCACAAGATAATAATAATCTAGAAGCCAGCAGCTTTTGAGCTCACTTACTGTCCTCTGGTCAGCTGTTTGGTGACTGCTTAGAGTTATTTTCTTGAGCACTCAGGATTTGTGGTGGCTGCAGTAGGGTTTGTGACACGGGAGAAAGAGGGTCTGTGAAAACTGACATTTTGGGATTTTATGTACTGAGGGAGACAACCTCACAGGGCATTTTCTCTTGCTTTCCCCCTCTGTTTCTCAGACCGAAAAGATGCAGCCCTTTACCTGAGGCTACAAGCTCGCACAGGCTTCCCTTGTGAGTAAGCAGCACCCTGGTTTGGAACACAAAGCTCTCTGTGTGCTGCAAGGGCACGAGGACACGGGGGGAGCTGGCAGGGTGTACCTGGTCCTGCTCTCTCCTCTCAGTGTGTCCCAGAGCTGGGACAGAGGAGAAAACGTCAGTGCGGTGTTGCCTTGCTCTCGACCTCAGAGGAGCAGGCGGGTGGGCGGGAAAGGTTATCGAAGCAAGGAGCTGGGAAAAATCAGCTGGAAAAGTCAACAAACACCACCTTTGCAGTTGGTACCACTCAGAGAAGAGGGGCCTTTGTGGCATCAAGGTGAAATAAAAGGGATCGAAGCTCCTGGGGGAAAAACAGACCAAAGAGGAAGTTTTCTTTGCAATGTGTAGGAGAAGGGGAGGGGTTTTTTTTTCTCCCCAGCCTGGTGAGTGTGAGGGGGAGGTCGCTGTGCATGTGATCCTGCAGAATAAGAAGGATCACCAAAGGGGTGACGCAGGAAAAGGAGGATTACTCTGCATGTGATGGCAGGAGGAGGATGGAGGAGCGTTCTTGCAAAGGGTGTATGGATGGGGATTACTAAGGGATTTTCTTGGGGATCTAGGTGTAATGAAGGAACTCCACCCTCCACCTTGCACTTGGGGTAAGGGAAGGGTCATCAGAAGCTGTCACAACTCCTGATATGGCTTTCTGTCACCCTTTGAAGCATTTGTTGCTTGCCCAGTGAGCCCAGCTGCAGGTACGTTTCACTGGCTTTTGAAGAGACAATGCCATTTCCAAATCTCTAATCCAAAGGAAGAAAATGAGGCCATCTTTGTGTAAACCAAAGCCAATCTTTGTGTCTACCTCCACTGAAACTACTCAAACAGTTTGGACACTTCCTCTTGTGTAGTCAAAATACAGTTTCTCATCCACACAGGATTTCATAAACAAAAGGGTGAGCAGTACACGAGGCTGACACACCTCAGTGCAAGAGGCTCTAAAACCTGCTGAGTTAATGGGGAGATGTTTCCCTTTGTTTCACTGGGAGCCCTTCAAATGCTCTGAACAGACCCAGAAGTGATGCCCTGTTGTGTTCATGCACTTTCAGGCCACTGTTGCCACTTTGTAACAAGCTGAAAAATTCACAAATTTACATATTCACAGAAAAAAAGGAATATGTTTTTTGAGAGCACAGCCAGCAGGATCACATCTCTCATGGCGGGAGGGGATGGTTTGGCAAGTTCACTATAAATGGGACTTCTTTAACAGCAGTAACAACTCTGGATCTGTGAGAGGAAGGCTAAAGCCTGGCTGCAAGTGAGCCTTTAGAAGCAGTAGCCTCTGTGAACAGTCCAGCAAAAATGGTTGAGTTTTGGCTCAGCTGTGAGGTTTTGACAGTGAATAATTGCTGTTATTTACATAACACCCACGCACAAACCATAAACGTTTGGCTCCCTGACCTCAGGCATGACCACAGAGATCTGCAGTGGATGCTCTTCACGTCCTCCCTGTCACACCACTCCCTTCCCTGGCCTGGCCAAGGGGGAGAAGTGCTGCAAGGGATGGCAGGGATAGGGATAGACTCAGCTCAAGGTGGGGAAGCAAAGCTGGCGTGAAGCCAGACTGCAGAAAACACACAGGAAAACCAAGTCTGGAAGAATGGAAGAGGACAGAGAGAAGAACCGAAGGATAATTGCAGGCAGGGAGTTCTGAGCTGTTTGCCAGAGCAGAGGTGAGAGCAGCCTTTGTACTGTAGGTACAGCCTGTTTGCTATCTCCACATCCTTCCACAGAGGACACAGCACAATGCCTGCAACGACAGTACTGGCAGAGCTGGCAGAGCAAGAGACAGAAAATTAGCAAACACTGAAGGGGAATTACCAATAAAGGGTCAAAGACCAGGAGGGGGAGAATTGACAGAGAAAGCTTTGAGAAAAATTGAATAGCAATTGAAATAAAAAGGCTCTAACAGAAAAAATAGAAATTACATTCTTTGTAAAGGTAAGGGTTGCTTTCTCTAGTGCCTTCCCTTGTCCCCATTGCACACCTTTCACCTTCTTTGTCCTTCTCTGCACTCAATCCTTCCCCTCTCCTGGCCCCAGCCCTTGCTTAAAGTCCCTCACTGTGCCCTGCTTGCCATTTCCACTCTGTCCCCTCATCCAGTGTCCCTTCTGTCTCTGTCCACCCTGTGCCCCCAGCCTCCTGCAGTCAGCACTTCACCCACCTCAAGTCAAGCTACCCCTGCCTGCTCTGCCTCCTTTCCCAAGAGCCATTCCACGTCCCTGCTGCTCTGTTCTTTCCTATCCAGCCCCCCTTCATCTCCTGCAGACTCCAAATCCTTTGTGCCTCTGGGTTTCCAAGCTGAGGCACCTGTGAATAAGGGGATGTTCTCCTGTTGCACAGAGAGGCAGAAACCCAGGTTTGCTGGCACTCCATGTTCTATCTGGGAGCTCAGCACCCTTAGTCCCTCAGGTGAGCCTGTCACTGTGATGACTGACACTTGCCATTGTGCCTGGCTCAGAGGAAGATCCCATCATCCTGCAGCCGGCTCCACCACCTGCTGCAGCAGCACACAGCTCTCCTGTGAAGGCACTCATGCCAAGCCTCAGCCAAGCCCAAACCCAAACCCATGCTAAGTCTCTTCCCAAGCCATCCATGCTGTGTCTGTCCTTGGCCCAGTGGGTTGCAGCTGGTTGCTCCCCTTTCCCTCTGTGAGAAGCCATGGAACAGGGATGCAGGGCTCAACCCTACATGGAGGCCACTCCAACCCAGCCATCCCTGCAGCTAAAGTTGGAAACAGCCACCTCCAAGTTAACATGGAGCCCAGGGACCCTGCATCAGTTCTGGCAAAGCACTCATTCCTTTCTTCTCCCTGGGCTCTGGTGGAAGGGTCACAGCACCCCGAGGACCCTCCCCATTGTGGTGCAGCAGCACAGGGCACCACAGGATGGGCAGGGAGCTCCCCCATGTCAGGAGGAGAGGTGCTGGCAGGACAGATGACAGCAGGATTATTCCTCTGCCTGCCAGCAAGGGTGAAACTGGACAGCTGAGAAGCAGTGAACCCTGACCAGTGCTGCTGCTGCAGTGGCAAAAATGTTTATTTTCAAACTGAACAGAAAGGAGAAGCACTGTCACCACATCTCCTGCAGATCAGTTGCCACTTAGGTCCAAGCTGTGTTTTGAGACCTTGGAAACATCATTTTACTCTTTCACAGTACTTATGCACCTGAGACTGAGCAGATCAGGATTTACTTTCCCTTTACTCCTCCTTCACTCCCCCTCACAGAGCAATTGCCCAGCACTGCTGCCTGTGTGAGTATGAAGGTCAGATTGGCCAGACACCACTTTCCTGGAGCTGTCACACACTGAGGCTGAGGTGGCAGCATGGGAACAAGGAGAGGGGCTTCAAAAAGCAGCCAGGAGAAAAATGTGTCGTTGCTTCTGTCTTCATTACTCAGGAAGAAAGCCAAGACCAGGTCCACAGATGGGACCTGGGGAACAGGGAGCCCAACAGGACTGACCACCTGAGCACTCCTTGGATTTGCAGAGGGCTTGGCAGTGAGCTCCCTGTTGCTGTGGCTCATACCCACACGAGCTGCTTTAGCTCCAGCCTGGGTATTATGTATTAGTGCTTCAGTTATAGCACAAACAAGCAGGCTGATCCAGCTAAGGTAAAGCAACTTTCATTTGCAGCCCTGGATCAAACACCTGCCTTAGCCAATTTGCATGAGCACCTGCCTGCCTGTGGCTTTCCTTCACTTCTTCCTGTGAATTAGAAGCAAAGGGTTCCTGGTACCAGGAACAGCAAGGAGATACAAGGAGAGGGATGCCTGAACTCCCACCGACCTCTTTTGTTTGCCTTCAAAAAGAAATTCCCACCCTTCAGGCTGTAAGTGGACTCTTATGTCAACCAACCAAAACCCACAAGCCCTGCTCAAACAAATCTCAGGTGGCAGCTACAATAACACCTCTGTGTGAGGATGTGCTCCAGCATTTGGCAAACAGTGATAGATAAACAGGTAAATCTGTTAGCAGTGAGAAGGGGAGGTAATTTGTTGTGGGGATTTGGGATTGCAGCCGCAGTGGCCAGAACAGACACTCTGAGGCATCCCTGCTTAATTAGAAACACAGCTGGGTTTTGTCAAGACAGGTAGCTTCTCTGATGTCTGCTAATGGACTAAATTGCATTTGTGTAGACTGGATTTTGGTCTCCCTGACTGCTGGGAATAAGAAGTAGATTGGGTCCTGCCATAAGCAGCTTTCTCTACCACTAACTCACCCAAGGACTAGATTTGTTGCCAGCATCCCTTGGCTGCTGGCTGTGTATTTCCCATTACAGCTTCCTTGTTGATCACACCTAGCCAGAACTTGATCTGATCCCTTATCTCCTACAGCCTGGGGTTGACCACACAGCTCTGGGAAAACCAACACAAACTGTTTGAAGGTCTTTCCCCCAGCTGCCCAAGCATAAGTACTGGCACCTCCAGAAGAGCACCTGTGCTTTATGAAAGGGAGAAAACCACAAGAAAAGTGGCAGATGCCTGAGCACTGCTCTGTACTGAGTCCCACTGAGGTGTGTCCCGTGCTGTCACAGGCATTTCTGAAGAAAAATTGAAGCAGCAACTGAAGCTAAAGTGATGAAGTGAAAACACCTGCCTGCTGAGAAATGTTAAAGAGCCCAGATTTATCTGGGAGGCATTTGGAGACAGGGTCATTTATTTTTCCTGGCCTCCTGCCAGCTTATCCATCTTCTGTGAGACCGCTGCCTTTGAGGGGCTTTGTGCCCTCTGACTCTGCAGCTCTCCCGGCTCCAGATGGCCCAGGGAAGAAATTAAAACTAGGGAGGCTTCAGAAACTTGCCTCCTCTGGTCTGAGAGGAGCTGACAAAAGTCAGCTGCTGAGCCAGGAGCTGAACTTCAGCTCCCTTGCTTCCTTCAGCTACTGTGCTGTGTGATGTTATTAGACTTGTTGCTCCCAAAAGCATCGCTTTTAGGATCGGCTCCAGAATGACTGTGGAATAAAGGCAGCTTACGATCCAGGCGTAATTCCTAAGGTTTCTAACCCTCTCAGAGCAGTTGAATAATGAGAGCAAGAAGCAGAAACCATCTGGAACAAATCCTTCAGCCTCTGGCACGCAGTGTTTTGATACTCCCCTGTGACCTGAAAGCCTGTCCAGAGCTGCTTCACCTACCCAAGCCTGGATGTCCTCACGGGTGAGAAAACTGTGCCTTCCTAGTACAACTGAGGAAAAGATTTCAGATGAGGTGCAGACCAAGTTCTCAGCAAGTTTTTCAGTCCAAGGGCTTCATGGAGTGTTCTCTTCAACTTCTGCCAGGCATTGTCCACAAAAACGCAGAAAAGTCTCCTGTTCTGCATACACTGTCCAGGAAAATTGGAAAGGCTCAGTCTAAACTGTGTCCAGGGGAAAACCATGCTAACAATCACTCAACAAGGCTGAATGTCCTTGGCAACCATTAATTATTATCAGTACTTTACTTCAGCAAAGTGTGTGAGAGGCTTTCAGATGCAGCATTCCGCAATCCCCGCACAAGCTGCTATTGATTTGGCACACGAAAACCAGGGTGATAAGTTTGTGTTTGGAGTGAGCTGGAAGCACATGAATAAAACCCTACAGTCAGGAAAGTATGTGCTTTGTTCTGAAGGACGTGTTGCTTTTTTGCTTGTTCAGTTTAACCATTCTTTGCTGTCAAGGTCTCTTTCCTCCTTCTGGGAGACGATTGATTGATGGAGAAGAAGTTTACTTTTGACGTAGTTCACAGAGGAAACTAGAATTAGTGGTCACTGAATGCTGGTAAAGCATTTATGGATTTAGATTCAGTCCTTTCACAACCATTTTCTGAGAGCCCTTGACAAAGTTTGCCCCTGTATGTTTTTTCCTTTGTTTTCCAGCCTCCTCAGTGGTGGGACAGAAACACAGAAATGCAGGAGGCTGGTGGATCCCTAATAGGACAAAAAGCAGGGATCTTATAGCTGCTATCCTGAAGATCTTTGGCACTACGGTTGGCCTCTCAGTTTCCCAGCACATCAGAAAGTTGAGCCACCCTCATTTACACAATAGCCTAAACCAACCTTGTGATTTGCCTTTAATTTGCAGTTTGCTTCCTGCTCCCTCCTGCTCCTTTCCCTCCTCCTTTTGTGTTCCTCATTCACTCTGCAATCAGAGGTGCATAATGCAAGTGTGATTCAGGTTTCAATAACTGCCACCATCTGTGATGAATCAGAGAAGATGCAGCAGGCAGGGATGGCTCAAAGGGAGGTGGTTTTCCCTTTAGAGATTTTAAACAGGAGGGACTCACACAGCCTGCTTCAGGCAGTCAGCTGAGGTGCCTGCTCATTTAGGGGGACAAACTCCCTGGACAGAAGCAGATATCTCCAGATGTGGTTCAAAGCTGCTCCACACTGATAGTTAAGGTGGCAAGATATGAAACCTGCTCACCCTCCTCCCTGGCACGGGCCTGGTCCACCACATGCAAGTCATACAAAGAAAATACCTGTGCTAACAAATGGATTACTGCCATGGGATATCCCCAGGCACTGGCTGCTGCTGGTATATCCACACTACCAGGATGGTCCCTAGCCTGATTTTGGCTTGGATCCACTCCCCAGAAATTCTCCCAGGTGGTTTGGGAGTTGTTGGGAGCCAGAGAACATTTCCATGAACCATTTTGCAGAGGCCATGCTGAGCTGCAAGGTGAGCCAGCCTGGCTGGGGCTGCTCCTTGGCAGCTGCCTGGGAAAGGGTCTCAGAGAAGTTTGATGTCCCAGCACAGACAGACCCCGTTTCTCTGAGGTTTCTCTTCACTTTCTTCCTCTCCTGTGCCAGAAGAGCCCTACATGAGCCCAGCAGATGGCACTCCACCATGAATTTACACTGAAAAGCCCCTCATAAATAACCTGTCCCATCACTGAGGAGGGCAGCGTGGTGGGACAGGGCTGCCCTGCTTACCCACACCCCACAGGGAGCCAGCAGCTGCTGTCATGGGAAAGCCATGCCACGTCTGGCTATGAATTTGAGGACTTTGAATAAAATTCCTTTATTTATATACCTATCCATATATATGCACACCTACCTACCTACCTACCTACCTTTGTTTGGTTGTCTTTTTCTGAGCTAATTCTCTCAGACAGTTCTCCCTTTTTGTTGCTTCTGCCAGCTTTTCACCCACCTCCAGCAGCAATAGATGCTTGCAAGGACAAAGTTTTAGCCCCCTCTGGTACCAGACGAAGCCCAAAGCTCAACCAAGAGAGTTGTCACCTCTCGTGGGTGGCTGGGCTCCTTGCTGAGCTGGGGCATTACTCTTTTTTTTGCCATAAGCCAATTGAAATTGGGCCTGGAAAGTGGAAAGTTCCTGCTTGGCAGCAAAGTGCTGCTCCCAGGGTCAGTGTCTGCACACAGGCTCCTCGCCTGAAACTGGAGTGGGCTCAGGGCAGATAATGTGGCATTTCAGGACCGCTGAGCCAACAACCACAGCTTCCTACCAAGCATTTTAGCTCTCCTTAAGTGGCTTTGGATTTCATCTGTCTCCTCTTTTTTTTCCCTCTGACATTTCAAAAATGTTCAGGCTGCTCAGAATTTGTGCTGCAGTTTTGAAACAGTTGCCTCCATGATGCTGATTTCTCTCTTAAGGGCACAAGATGCCCCATCCCTGGAAGTTGGATGGCAATGTTTGCCCTGACCTTTGCTGGGTTGTCCATTTATTCCCATCTCCAGTCACAGGCAGCAAAACTGTTCCCTGAACAACCTGAACTGGCAGCTGCATGTGTCTAATATTGGAAGAAAAAGAGCAGAAAGGAAAAAAGGTGAAGGAAGAGAGACAACCTAGCTCTTTCCTGGAAGAGCTGCCATGAGCATTGGGATCTCTCCTTTGCTCTCTGAAAGTCAGGCAGTTCATAACAGCTGTGAATAGGTCTGAGAGCACCTCAGAAGGTGAAATCCCTTGTTCCCCTCTCTCCAGCTCTAGTGCTTGCTGTTTGTCCTCTGCTTTGCCAGCTCATGTGGTCTTTCCTCCTCAGTCCCAGCTGGCAGAGTTCAGCTCTGCTCCCCTTAACAAGCAGAGTTTGGCCTCTGGCTGCTTCCTTGGCCCTTTCCATCACAGACTTTGTTACTTTGTTCTGCTACATCTGCTCTTCACCAGAAGTGAACAGTTCAAACCCAAATTGCCCACACTCTGTATCCCTTTGGATGTTCAATCAAAACACTTCTAGCTGTGCTGGGAAGGGAAAGGCTGAGAAACTGAGGGACTGGAGAAAGGGATTGGGCGTGGAGGGAGAGAGGTTTGCAAGAGCCAGGGAAGAGTGTGTAGGTGCTGAGATCTTGGTGCAGGAGAAGCAGAGAAGTTTCAGCCCCAGCCCACCTTCCCTGAGTAGACATCTCTCTGCCTCAACCCTGAAGGGAAAGTCATCAGAGCTGGGACAGGAGAAAAGCTGCTGAGCCTTTCAGGATGTCCTGTTGCCTCCCTGCTTGGCATCCATGTGTGGTGGGGCCACCCCCAGGCACGATGGGGGGGTTGGGATGTGGCTCCTTCCAAGTAACCCTGGGTGGCAGAGAGCTATAGGTAATTACCTAGGGCTTTCAGAGTATAGAATTTGAGGTATTTTCTCCTCCCTGGGCTTATTCCAGCCTGGATTTACATGCACATGGCGCTGACCTCAGGGCTGAGATCAGTGAAGGCACTAGCAAATATGTAATTCCCTTTCCACAGGGAGAAGGAAAAGTATGGCTCATGTACAGCCAAAAAAGTGGCTTCTCCAGGCTTCTCCTCCTGCTGGGCCTGTGTTGCTGGCAAGAATCTCACAGGACATCTGCCTGCAACGGGAAAGTGAAAGTCACTCTCCTTCTGCATGTGGTGCCCTTGAAAGTTTTCTGGGCAAATAAATGAGGATAAAGAAATGACCCCCCATTGCAGGGACAGAGCTGCACATCAGGTCAGTCTGGAGCAAGAGCAAAGACTTCTCTGGTGGGTGCAGCTGCCCTCATGACAAAAGCCTTCTGTGGGTATACAAAGACTTTCATCTGCAGAACTGTAATTTCAGTGCCTTTATTGGAAGTTACATTTCTGCTTAAAGTTAGAAAAAGGAACCACAGCTCTTGATTCAGACGGTGGCAGAAGACTGACTCGTGTGTCTATGGGATTTTTTTTTTTCCCTATAGAGTATGAAGGAAAAAGGGTCATCCAACACCTAAAGTGTCCAAAACCTGAAAGGGCAAAAAAAAAAAGGAAAAGGAAATTGTATATATACTAATGTTTTGTTCTTGCCATTTCCACCAGCTGACTTACAATCCTAATGCAAAGGCTGCACTTCCATGCCAGGCTGTGATGCCAGCACCGGGTACTGCTGTGATAAGCAGTTCCCAATTTAACCAAAGGAGGGGACACAATAGCACAGAGACAAAGCGACAAAATGTGCAGTTTTCACTTCAGCATTTCATTCCTGCAATTCCTCCCGTCGGCAACTTTTCTTTGGTTGCTTTTTTTTTTTTTTTTCCTCCCCAACTCTCCTCTTAAACCTCCACCTCGGGGCTGGAGGGCTGGCTCAGCCCAGCCGCCCACAAAACCAAGAGCCAGATGAGCCAGCCTGGCTTGGAACCACATTTTTTTCCTAAAACCCTGCAATTTCTAGGTCTTCCCCTCCACTCCATCCTCCAGCATCACCCCTCGACGTGTGCCCACAGAAACCCTTTGTGTTTCCAGCCTCCTGGGGCTCTGCTGTGGGCAGGAGTCCGGATTTCCCAGCTGTGGAAGGCGATAAGCCTTGAGTTTATCTCCCTGGCAGGGGCACAGCCGGGAGAACAGCGTGTCCTTGACCCTGCCGGCAGCTGGGCTGGGGAATGCCATCCCAAATCCTACAGGAGAGGCACAAGTGGGGTTTCAGCTCCCCAGCTGGCAGCCACTCCTCTGTGGTGATGCCACCTCACATCCCTGACACCTCACAGGGGACATGGAGATGCAGGAGAAGATGGTTTTTCCCCTCCATCAAGCAGCAGTGCTGGGCTGCTGGAAGGGAAACTGAGGCAGGCACCGTGTGTGGCTTTCAATTTTCTTCTAATTCTGCCCCCTTGTCTGTTTTCTTGAAAAAAAAAAATAAAAACTCTTTAATTGTGTGAGTTTATCCCATTGTGAACAATAAGCTTAGGTTGTAACTGTCTTTATTCTGGGTAGGTTTCTTCTTGCAACTGGTTTTAATGCCCTGGGCCTCCCTGGTACATTCAGCTGAAGGAGCAGAGTTAATTGGAGGCGTCTGGCTCAAATACTAAAAGTTACTTGAAACCTGCAATTTTGGACAGATTAAAGAAATCTGTGAAAGCACTCAAATGAACCACAGATCCTGCAGCACACCCATAGTACAACTTCTATTAGCTTGCAGTAGACCACAGACATGGAAAAATGCTTTCAATGAATATTCGTTGAGGAAAAAGCAAAACATTTGTGATTTACAGAATCCCCAACGTGTTAAACTGTCAGCCATGGCACAGTCCTGCCTTCCTTACTGAAGCAACTGGGCTATGGCTTACAGCATCTATGGGAAGATTTTTCAGGATAAGGAATTATCTTCAATAGCTTTAATTTAGTATCTTTAGTATTTTTAGGGAAATCTTAGCCAAGAAACACCCTTTCCTCTGTCTCTAACTCCTCACACCAGCCCTCTCACCTCTCTTCTGTCCCAAGCCCGTCTGTGCGCTCCCCTGGGGCCTGTGATGAAGTCAAAATGGTTGCATTCATTTCCAGATGTTGTTGGAGGAGAACCAGCATATTTGCTTTTGACCACTGCATTGCCCACCACATCCTTCTGTGTCAGAGACAGGCAGGCACCTCGAATCCCTGGGTCCCTGAGAGGAGCCACAAGTGCTGTGCAAAGAAGGGATTGGGAGGCAGCTGGGCATGGGCTGGGCTGGTCACACAGGGCCTGGACTCAGTCCCACAGTCCAGTGTGGGAAGGGCTTTCCCTGACCAGCAGAGACACAGCAAATGTCCCCTTCCCTTCTGGCATGAGGCTGTGATGGGCATCTGTGAGGGATGAGGGCAAAGGAGAATAGAGGCAACGTGCTCAAAGCCAGCTGTCACTTTGGAGGGAACAGCTGGCAAGTTGGTGTGTGATTAAGATTGATCCAGAGCCCATGTGGGAATGATGTCTTCCAGGGAGGAGACAAATGCCTGAGCTTTGTGGGCTAACAGGCCACAGGCTCCGAAGAGACCATCCTCCTTTTGTCCCATATCTCCCTGGGTTTTGTGTATGCTGCTTTTTGTGGTTGGGGGTTAGAGAACAAAAGAGAGTTTTTTAAACACAGGGTTTGTTCAATGTCTTCATTTCATGTTCTTGGGATGCTGAGTTGGCTGTGCTGAAATCAAGAAACCAAGATAGTTTTGGTTGTGCATCAAAATTTCTCATTAAAATAAGGATGGGTGTCCTGGCAATGAAATGCCCATCTCAGTTCCATTGCTGGGAAGGCTTTTCCTGGGACAGATTTTACTTCTACATCCCAAGTGGAAAGAGATGACAGAAAACACAGAAAAGAAAAGCAACCAGGCAACCAGATGTTGCTCTTAATACCTTGTCAGAAAAGAAAGGGAAGGAAGGGAGGAAGGGAGGGAGGGAGGAAGGAAAAGAAAAAATATAAAAATATTGCTGTTGTCACTCTATAAGAGCCTCCAAGCTGTGATAGTTCCAATCAGAATTTCTTTGAAATGCTGAAGAAAGTCTTCTTTTATTCTCATACTTTTGTCTATTGCCCTTTAGGAAATTTCAGTCAGCTGTGCCATTTTGCCTTTTATCCCATAACTGCTGCTTTGACATTCAGGTTATGGACCAGGAACACACACTGGCACCAGTGACAGCCATTGTTTTCCTTACAATGCTTGGGTCACGAACCAGTGGGAGAAAATTTGCGTTCAATTCATGACAAGTCTTGCAAAATCCCAAATGCTGCAAAGTAAGTGCCCCATCTCTCTTCTGGCTTCTTGGTGCTGGGAGAATTTTGCTGGGAGTCCACAAACTGCCTTATTTTATTTTATTTTATTTTATTTTATTTTATTTTATTTTATTTTATTTTATTTTATTCTAGCTTTGTTTCAATATTCTGTGGCAACAGGATCAACATGAGGGTGAAAAGTACTGGAGGGGGAGAAGGAATGGGGAGTCAATAAAGAAAAAAAAAACCAGGGGAGTTGTAAGCTGAGGAAAAGACAGAAATAGGTGATTAAAAAGGGATGTCAACAGTGGCAGTAGAAGCTTGGGAGAGGGAAATGCAGCTCCACAATTCCAGTCCACAGAAAGAAGCAAAGTAAGTTCTTAACTCCAGCACAGGGGTGAAGGGTGTGCAGCCATTTGTACCACAGGTGGCTAAACAATAAATAAGTCCAACTGCATATATTGTTCTCATTGTTAACAAAGGCTTGAAATCCTCTGCTCTAAGGCCATGCAGCCCTTTGAGACCATCCAGCCAAAAAGCCATTTATTTCTGTTGTATTAATAGAAGCAGCTCAGGAAGCCCTCAGCCCAGCACGGTTTCAACACTTTATACAGCAGGGGGTCTTAATGGGATCTCTTCCTTCCAGGGTGCCATTAGTTCCCTTCCCCATTTCTCCACTCCTCCCTTTCTAATAAAATACTAGTCTAAACACACACTGGGGTGTTAAGAGCAGTGCTTTCTGCACTGGATGAGTGTGAAGTAGCTCTGACTCGTTTTAGACTTCAGCTTTAAACATTTGTGCCTGTGTAAAAAAAAAAGAAAAAAATCCCCAATAAAACCCTTCTAAGTAAGTCTGAGTGACCCAGGTGCTGCTTTTCTTATTTCTGCATCACCACTTCTGTTTTTCTGCCCCCCTCTTCCACTCAAGTCTGCTGTCTCATGTCAGGGACACTCGGTACCTGCTGACAGTTCCCATCACAGGCTCCTGCTGGGTGGGACTGCAGCTGGGCACAGCTCTGGGGCCTGTGGGAAGCATTTCAGATGGCCTCAGCTGTGGGATGTCATTCCTGATGGCACAGTTGGCAGATGGGAAACATCTGTGTCCATTATACATTTTAAAAACTGCTCCTCAGCACCCCTGCACAGGACTGGATGGCTGGGGACTTGAGGCAGTCACCTTTTGGGGCCTGAAAGACCTTAAGAGAAATAGTCACTGAAAGCAGCACCAAGTGAATTGGTATTATTTTGTGGCTGGTTGGCACTCATGGTCAGGACAGTACCCACCAGAAAAATATTGATTTTTTTGGGAAGTTCTTAGAGACAGTTTTTCAAATGGGTCTGTAGTCACAGGAAGAACGAATACTCGGTAAAAAAGATTTCTGTATGTGGCATTCTGGTTTTTTGGTTTTTTGTTGGGGTTTTTTATGTTGTTGCTGTTGTTGGGGTTTTTTGTTGGTTTGGTTTGGTTTTGGGGTGGGTTTTTTTTTTATTCTTTGGCCTGGAAGTTGGCTGGCCCTTTATTTCAGCTGTCCTGGTCTGATCATTTACAAACCAACCTGACACAGCACCCTTTTGGCCTTTCTCTCCCCCTATCCCCTGAAAGAACAGGGAGCTTTCTGCATAAACACAGCCAAGCAGCCCACAGGTTCTGCTCAGGGGACCTCGTTTGCTTGACAAAACTTGCTGTTAGTTATATTTTCTGATACCTTGAGTGCCACAAGGATGCCTGTTCTTGTGTTTCCCAAGATAAAGCTGTGATAAAAATCACAAGTTTGAAAGAAGCAAAATCTCTCTCATTTCCCTGCTGCCCCCTGGTTTCCTCATGTTTCTAAAACCATTTGGAGCCAGGGTTTGGGGAGAGACTGGAGACAGTTTCCAAACTGGAGCCCTTGGAAACAGCTTGTTTCCACACAGTCTCCAGTCTGTGGGAACAGCAAACAGCTTCGTGTCCCACTTCATCTGCCACATTTCATTACACTCCTGCACTGATCTGCTCAGTATCTCTCTCTCCCTCTCCTGCAGCTGTGGGCAGAAGATGATAAATTAGATGTATTAGAGCAAATACTCCCCATCCCCTCAGGTCTCTGCCATTCCAGCTGTCTGAAATCATGCTTTCTTGCCCAGCCAGAGCATTGCAACAAATGAGGAGAGTCCCTCAGTAACCGCGGTTGGTGTCAGCGGGGACTTTGAAAGCAGAGTCTGGTTCTGGGAAGTGGAGGCTGCTTCAGGCAGAACAAATACAAATGCTGCCATCTTACCGACCTCTTCCCTTTGTCTCTGTTCCATTCCTCCCAATTTGTGCTGTTGTGGGCAAACCAAGCAATGCATAGCTCACTCGCTACTGTCACACACTTGGGTCACCCCCGGGGAGTCACGATGCAGATTTTCCATTAGCGTCAAACGTACATGGATTTATGAACTCCCATAACCTGGAGCTGATGAGAGCAGATTAGGGAGCAACTGTTTTTAGATAGCTTGCATACCTAAGAAATCAGCTAATATAAAGCTGCCTCCTGAAAGGTCACCCACTTCCCAAAGAGCGTGAGAGAATGTTGTGGTGACCCCTTTTTTGTTATATTGTCACTTTGTTATATACATGTTATATACACTTTGAGGGTTCGGTATTCATTTCTCTCTCTCCCCTCTCACTGAGCTAATTCCTTGTGCTTTATGAAGTGCCTCCTGTACAAGAATTTCTCACTGGGTATGAGACCTTTGGGACCCAAGGCTAAAGACACATATGTCTAATTTTAATGGACGAAGCTCTGCCAGAGCTCACCAGGATAACAGATGAACCAGATCACCCAGATGAAGAATCTGCACCCTGCAGTTGCAACACAGCCCTTTTGGAAAGACCTGACTGCACAAAATGAGAGCTGTGAGAGAGAAACTGCACTCCCCAAGTATCCCAGCAGCAGCAGGTCTCTGGTCTCAGTCAAGGTGTTGCTGTGCCCTCCTACAACACCCCTGCTGTACAGAAAGGACTGTCCCTTGTTTATGTGCTCCACAGTAGATTCTGTCCCACGTCGCAGGGTCTGAGGCTTTAAGATGAGTGTCTTGTGCCCAGACACACAAGGAGCCTCCTAACAAAATGAAAATTCCTAAATCCTGTGCCTTTGATACAGGATTGTCTCTCTGTCCCTAGCACTGAAGTTCTGGTTTTGGTTTTAAAGAAAAGCCTCATTTGAAGCTGTTTGTTCTTTCCAGAGTTATGTCTGTGATTAAGTTCAGGTTGCGAGCACAGGGAGACAGTTCACCTGGCACTGGAGTTCAGCCTTTGCATGGAGCCTTGATGGGGAACATCCCACAGTGAAATGCAATGGAAATTTTCAACTTTGAAAATATCCAAATTAGTTTAATTCTCAACCTTTACCATATCACACCTTCCTCTCCTTTTAGACCTTCTATGTAACACCTCATTTTTGGATTAAGATCAAGTGATGCATTTGTTCTCGGGGTAGAGGGGGGACTTGAAAGCAGCATTTCCCCAGTGAATACATGAAAAAATGCATCTGGTAATTTGGGTTTTGAGTAGTCCCAGGTGCTGGGAGAGGATGGAGAGATCAGAAAGGGTCATGACTGAGTGGTGGTCATCCCTAATCCTGCAAGAACCTTAGCAGCCCTGCTCAGTGCAGGGAGAGTCATGCCAGGGTAGCAGAGCACTGCATTTTAGCTCCCTGATATTGCATGGAGCCAATGGAAGTAGCAAGAGATTCCCTTGAACCAGGTGTGTTATCTAACAGAGTTTGTAAGTTAGAGTTGCTTTTCTCCCACTTGATGGAGGGACTGATATGGGCTAGAGAGGGAGAGGAGGGAGAAGAGATGTTGACTTGCCTGCTAGAAATACACAGACTGAGAGTTCTCCTTGCTCCCTGTGGAACTTCAGGGGAGGGGAAGATGCATTTTCCCTCAGTTTTTTCATATCTCTGCCTTCCCTAAGGCAGACAGGATACTCCCACAGACCTGGGCTCCCTGGTGCCTCAAGATATTGTCAGGTATCTCACTGAAGGCAAGGAAAATTGCTGTAAGATTCCTATGCCACTTGTCAGCAGCACTCACAGACACCCCAGGACTCCCCAGTGCCACTTGAGGGTCCTGGCAGGGCAAAGGCACAGGCAGCTGCTCATCACCAAGGTCAGCACTGCTTGGGCTGAGAGCACTGAGATGCCACCAAGAGATCCAGAACTGCCTTGTCCAGCTCAGATGCCCCTGAATACTTTGCATTTCTCAAAAGAGTGACAGTCCTTGCTCAAATGTTTTCCTGAGGAGAAGGCATTCAAGTCACTGATGGAGCATCAAGAATTCAGAACATTTGAGAGCCCATGATGCAGCTCACCAAATCTTCAAAAGTAGATTGGGTGAACACAGCTCAAAAATAATGTACATTTCACTCCATGTTCTTGCAAGGAATGTCTGTCACAGACAGGTCTGGGTGAAATGTAGGTGTCCACAGGTCAGAGATAAATTCCAGTCTCCCCCATGCCTGACTCAGGAAGGTGACACAACTTCCTTCCTCTCAGGAAACTGAAGAAACAATGTCACTCAGCTGAATTTCTCTATCCTAACAACTGGATGTTGGTGGTGCCTAAAGAACATCAGCTATAAATGCCTTTTCAATCAAGATGAGAGAAGAGAACAGATTGCCCCACTGGGGCTTGTTCCTCTCTGCTGCACTCCTGGGAACATTCAAAAGGGACTTGGAGGTGGAAGGTGAGTTAGGGGGTTCCTGCCCTCTGGCCCAGCCAGCACAGCACCTCTGAGCAGACACCCCTGGTGACTGAAGCTGAGTGAAGTGATGAAGGCAGAGGGAATCCTGTCTCCCTTGGAGCAGAAGGAAGAAGACAGAGGCATGATGATTCCTCAGCAGATGGTTTGTCCATGGAAACCAGTGCTAACTTAATGAGTTGTGCTCTGCACGCCTCCCAGAGGGAAGCAGCAGTGAGATAAAGATTTCAAAAGTGACCAGTTTAGCTCAGGATCTGAGCTGTTTAAAATCCTAATGGTGCCTCAGAGGCAGAGAGAAAAGTCCAGAGTCCTGGGTGTCTTCGTATTCTCTGCTTGAGGCATTTCACTCCATTCTGGAGGGAAAAGACAGGAAGAATAAGATGCGCTGTGATGCACAAGTTTGGAAAACACAGTTGTGATTGTGGCTTGAACAGCTAAACTGAATAAACTCTCAGTCCTTTCCTGGTGTAGTTAAAGACTTTGCAATCCTGCTCTGGATGAATGTGCTTTTTAATGTTTTGTTTTGGGGTTTTTTTGAGGTTTTTTTGCTGTTTAACTTGGCTTTGTGTGCGTGAAACGTGGTGCAATGGATTACAGATGTGTGCAGAGATCTGTAAATAGCAGTTTCTTGCTTACAGTTGTGAGTGTATACTGTTTATCATGCTAAATGCATTCACTATTTCATCCAGAATCAGCAATTGCAAAATATTTTAAACCAGATTATTTTTAAAAGTGAAGGGAAAAAAAATCAAACAAGGTTTGTCTTTTCTTTTTAAGATTTATGACTAAATAGTTGAGCATAAGCCAAGGCCTGTGGACAGCCTTTCACCCTTTAAAAATAATATCCCTGATTAAAATAAAAATAACATAAATAACCTACTTTTAAGACCATGCTTTTCTACAGTTTTATACCACCACAACCTTTCTACCTTATCTACAACACTCTGTCATACAATACATACATACATACATACAACACTCTGAATACAAGAAAAATCTATGAAATCATTTTTACTCAGGAAAAAAAAAAGAAGCCACCCAACAAGATGGTTACTGCTGGAGAAAGAAAGCCTTCAGAGGAGGAGTAGAGCGGAGTTGGTTAAACAAGTGATTCTCCTTTAAGAAAAGGAAGAATCCGTGATATTTTAGGGAAATTCCTAGTAAAGAATACATGTATTTGGCTTCAGTCATTTGTTTTAATCTTTGACCATTTCTCTAAGATATTAATGACAGGAGTTTGGACTCACTTGTGCCACTATGTCATGCCTGCTTACTCACTGTGGAAGAAATACAATTTTTAAAAGACCTGAAATCAAATCAAATATTTAAATGACAATTTTAAAAATTACTCATCATACTGTACCCTTCAGTGCAGTATGAATGTCATCCAAATATTCTGCATGTGCTTGCAGACCGCCCCCCCCCCACCGGGTCTGTATTTTTAAGAGGTCCCAGGTGTTTGGGGAGCCTGGGATCCTGTCCCCTCAGGGATTGTGCTGCTAAAACAGGATCCTTGTCCCAGATCCCATCCATGGGCTGCCACATTCCTAGGAAATGGGTAGGTCAGGGGTCTTGTGCAGCCCCTCTTGCACCCCATGTCCATAGTGACAGATTTTGCTCAGCCCCGGTGCTTTACAGCTCCAGGTCTCTTATCTCACAGGGACTTTACCCAAGTGAGACAAGACTCTGCCCATTTTTTGGGATGGGGCCAGAGTTTCCAAACGACTCCTGGCACTGAAGAGCAGCATTAATTACCTTTCACAGCCTGGAATTTTGGCTCCTTCATCTAGCCCATCTAGGCACAAATACAATTGTTAACAAACTCGTAAAGATCCAAATCGCACACATCAAGCTCATACAACATTCTGTGAAAATACCACGGAGCCCACAGCACCCCATTGCATCAGGTTTGAGCTGGGCTGTGCTGCCAGAGCCCTGTGAGGAGGCTGCCAGCTTTATCCCAATCCAGCCGAGCCTGGCGACCCTTCATTTTGCATAGGCTTTATCTCGTCTACCTCAGTTGCACGCAAATAGTTCCACTCATCTGGCCCCACCACTCACAACCTGCCACACAGAGCATGAAAAACGCCTTGGCCTGGTGTGTTTTTCCTAAAGGATGTCCTGTATGGAGCAAATAAAGCAGAGGCTTGGCAAAAGTGGAGAGTCAGGGCCGCCTCTGCTGGGCTGGAGAGTGTCCAGGGTTGGGGAGGGTGCCCAAGACCTGCACCCACACTGCCAGGGGCTGAGCAGTGAGGTAGATGTGTAGCAGAAGGGTGGTTTTTGAAGGTTGATGGTGTTATAGGAGGCATACTGCATTTAATAATTCGTGCTAAAATAAAATATAAATAAAAGTAATGAACAAGCACTAGTTCTGAGAAAACTAAGTTTGCCTTCTAAGATGGGTGTCTCTAGCAAAAGGATAATAAAAATCAACACTTGAAAAGAAGTTCTTGGCCCTGGACATGGGCCATTGATGGTGATTAATCAAGAATAAGCAAAATAGATAGCACTCAATGACTTGACTCAGCCAATGCAGCCTTCTTGAAAAAATAATTAATTCATTGGGCTCTGCCCAAAAATCTATTTAGAAGGGGGACTGCCTCAAAAAAAAAATAAAATCAAGAATACAAAAAAGTGGACAAAAGATCTAGCCTTAGAGAAAATAAAACATATAAAAACTAGACTCTTAGTGATGAGATTTGTGAACAAAGAAAGATAGAGGCCTGTCCCTATGTTCACCTGGCCTCAATCCCAGAGTGGAGGCTGTCTTTTTATCGTGGCTTTCCAAATTTATTGTTACATGAAAATAAACTTGGTTTTTTTATTTTATTTTTCAAATCTAGCTGTTTCATTTATAACAATGGTTACCCCCTCAGTTTTCACCTTGAAACAGCTGAATCTGTCTGCTTTATCTATCAGAGTCAGTAAAGCCCACAGCATAATTTGTCTTGGCACCAGGCAGAGGATCCCTGTACAAAAGCCCCCCATGAGTGACCCCAGCACCAGGAAATTAAGGCCACATGCTCTCACAGTGGCTTCTCCAGACCTCCAGTTCTTCACCATGTCTGTGCAATGGGACTAAACCCAAATTCTACATTTAAACATCCCCAAATTTGGTCTGGATGTGAGCAGCAGGGTCATCTGTTTGGGACAGGCCCAGACACCCCATGGCCTTTGCTTCAAGCCCCACCAAAGTGTGAGGGCCACTTGAGGGCTCCTCAGGGCCACTTGTAGATCGTTTCACCCTGGAAAAAACCCTCTTGTCCCACTTGCATATAGATAGACATTTTCCAAGTCCTGAGTCTCCTGATATTTTCACCTTTTCTGTGCCTCAACCAACTCTCCTAGAATCAAAGAATGATTTGGGTTGGAAGACACCTTAAAATCTCACTCCAACCCTCTTGCCACCCACTAGACCAGGTGGGTCAAAGCATCTGATCATCCAGTCTGGCCTGCAAGTCTTCCAGGGATGGGTCATCCACAGCTTCTCTGGGCAACCTGTTCCAGTACCTCTTCATTCTCTTCCTAACATCTAATTTAAACCCCTCCCCTTTGAGTTTAAAACAGCTGTGCAAGGAAAAGGTGCTGGTGAACCAACCTGCAGGGACTTGGCTTGGCAAGCTGCTCTTGCTGAAGCTGTGACAGCAACATGGTTTGCACACTGAGAGCTCAAACCTAGTGTAAAAAACCCCACACATGCCCTCACTGTCCTGCCCCTGTGCTGTGCAGGGGGAATGTTGTGCAGGTAAGATGCTGCTTCTTGGAAGGCAAGCAAAAATCCACCTACCTCTCCCCCACTGCCAGGAGTGCTTGCTGGTGCCCAGTGCATGCACAAGATCCCTTTCCCCTCACCATCTGGGCTTTCACCACTTTGGTATCCTGCTACACTCCACAGCTGCTTCCTTTGTTTCTCCTAAACCCAGCCCCAGTTTTGCATACAGATGAATTTGTGTTACATCTTGTGCTGGGTGAGCAGTTCCCAGAGAAAGCCAAGGCACCAAGGAGCCTGATATCTATCATGTCCATCCCTGCCACATCCACAGTGAGCTCTGGGCCTGTCGTGTTGCTTTAGTTTTACCCACTTCCCTCACCGTCACCAATTATCCTTTCCATGTGTACACCTTCTGCTGTCATTATGTAAAGCTGGTCTGCTGCAGCTCCTCACTCTTATCTTCTGGTGCCTGTGAAACAGCAGGGATAATGGAGGGACAGATTATCAAAACAGGGGCTGCAGGGCAGCCTGCACCACCAGTCACCTCCAAGCAGGCACCCAGCCTGGCTGCACACAGGTGTGCTCAGGTGCCGCCTTCATCAGGTATTTTATAAACAGAGCACAGCATCACATGTGCAGTAAATCCCCATTACAAAGCAGATAATTATGTGTACCAAACAGAGCCCTGCAGAGTGCAGCTGGCCAAGGAAGGCTTAAGCTTTTCTCATCACATCCAACAGAAACCTTTCTCTTTTTTTTTCCCTTTTAGGGAGAGGAAAAGCATCCTCCAAAACTCTGCTGAGCAGCTTCTGGCATCAGGTGTAAGGCACATCTCAGCCACACCAGCTGTGCAGAAGGGCTCTGTGGTGAGTTAATGGACCTTGGGAGGCAGCAGCCCCTTGAGATGTGGTCTGTGAGTTCCTGCTGAAATGCAGAGCTCCTGGAGTTGTATGTGATGAACAAAGACACAAGAGTCAGGGTTCTCAGGGCACTTAGTTTTCCACCCAAGTACAAGATCCCTGCTCGGGTGGCAGGAGCCAGCTCAGTTATGTATTTCTGTGGTGCTTCTATTTAGTTTTCTGCTTTCAGGAGTTGTCTGCTCACAGTTCTGCCAAGCTGCGCCCTCATATTGATGGTGCTGGAAGTGCCCCCACTTGAATTCTCTTTTACCTGCCCAGTGCAGGAACCCTGTGGTTAGCACAGGTTACTGGCATCCCATGTGGTGTGGGATTTTTGCTGGTGAGAGCTGTTGTGTATCTGGATGGTCCCAGTGCTGAGAAATGGAATAGAAAAGTGATTTGGTTTGGAGGAAATGGTGATGACAGGTATCAAAAATACATGAGCAAAGAAAAATTTAATCTATTTAGCAAGTGTCTGCCTTCCTGCAGTTGTGGTTTCCAGAGAACTTAATTAGCTGAAGGTTGAGCTCAATATTGTCTTAACTCACAGCCACCCAATGACTGGCCTGTGGTTTTTCTGTCCTGTGATAAAATCATTGTGGAAGTTCATGCTGCTAATGAAGAGTCTTGCTTCTCTTTTTCTAGGGTTTCTTCCTCCTTCCTCTGTCTTCCTTTGCACTGATGAGTAGGAGAGTCTGGGGATCTGAAACTGGGTGTCTCTGCATCAATTCTTTCTGTGCTATCCAGACATGTTCGCACAGGAGTCTTTAATGTGTGTGTAACACCTAATGTCTGCATCAGGCTGCAGTTAGAGAGACTTGAAACAGCTTCACGGAGATTGTGAATCAAGATTTAGTATTAAGAGGTCCTAAGCAGAGTAGTTACGTTGCTACATTTGGCGTGATGTTGGACCAAAGACAAACCTGCACTCAGCAAATTCTCCCTCTCAGCACAGGCATAACTCATGGGAGATCCTTCAGTCTTGTTCAGGCTGTAAATCAGCTTAGGACATGGAGTCGAGTTGCTGCAGCCTTTTTCTACTTGAGAATCGTTCTATCAATGTCTTTGATACAGACACGAGGTAAGCAATTCAAGAATGTGTACAAGGGCATTTGACTGAATTGCCTGCATCCACTTCTGATGGTTTGTTTGTGCCTAATTGCACTGAAAATCCCTCATTGTGAAAGAAGTGGTTGATTTTCAGATTACTGAAGCTTGCCTGGTATCAGCTGAAGTTGCAGGGCAAGAGCAGCACTCTTGCTATGACCAGGCTGAGGTCAAACTTCAGTCCCTCCACTGAAGTGCCAGAGCTAATGCTGGAGGTGACATGTCTGCCTTAACAACAGTGGAGAAAACAGACAGTGCAGGAAGAGAGGTGAAATGAGGGCTGAGGTGCCTTTCTGGAGGTGTCCATGACCTCCTCTGCTGCTGGCACCAGTGCAAGGTGGGGGATGCAGCCCTGCCGAGCCTTAGCTGGATGCAGCTGCAGCTGGAAAGGGGCAGCACCTCTCCAGCATCATCCATTTTATTTGTCTGGATTCCTTGTCCTCCTTTCTCTCGCTTTTCTTTCCCTGGCAAACCACCTAACATTTTTGTGTCTGACTGATTGTGAAATCAGAGTAACAATACTGTGTACGTAAAAGAAATTCTGGACATCTTAACCTTTGTAGGGACATGAACTCATTGTCCCTATTCCCACTTAGATGTACTGAACTGGGAGCACTTTCAGCAGGGAAAGAGGAGAATGAGACCTCAGCTGTGGACACTGAATTCTCCAGCTGTGTGAAAGATTAAAGCAATAGTCGTAATCACTGTTGTAGTCACTTGTTTCTTATCTTAAAACATAGTGCAAAACCTCCCAAGCGTGTCTGTAAGCACACTGAGATTTATACCCACATTAATAATCACAAATTCGGTTTGTTCTTGCAACTAATAAAATAATTAGCAGCAGCCACGTGAAAGGAGAAAGGAATATGCTAATTCGTGCTGGCTTTCAAATGAAAACCAGAAAAAAAAAACCACGCCTAACCCACAGAGATGGTGAAGGCTGTTCTGTTTAGCTCCCTCCCAACCCCATTTGGTAGTGGGCAGTGGAAGAGCATCCAGATCTCCCACTGATGACCCTCCTGCCTTTCACAGCCGACACGTGGCCATCCAGGGTTGTTATCTGGAAGTGCAAAACCTAACAAAACAGAACACTAAAAAACAACCCAAAAAAGCATTTGCACACAGATCAGGCACCCGTGGAGATTTGGAAAAAGCTGTGCTGGAGTTTTCTTCTTGGCAGCACAGCTGGGCCTCATGATCCCTATTAGCAGGCTGCAGCTAAGGGACAGAACATTTAAATGCTCATCAGTGGGGAAGGATACAGCATTTTGTTGATTACATAGCTGGAACAGAAAAGCCTCCAGATATTCATTCATTCTTTTTTAATTTTTTATTATTATTATCATTTGTAACGACTTATCTGGGAACTTGGAGAAGGCATGAAGGCTGTTTTTCCCTCTGACCTGTGCTTGTGTCCCAGGGAGAGGGGAGCAATGTCCTATTGTTCAGGGGCTATTCTCAGCAGCTGGAGACTAATGCCAGCTTCCCAACTGGTTGGCAATCCCTGCAGCACCACAGTCCTGCCTGCTGGAAGAAAGGAGAAGCTCTGTCCACCTTCCCAGCCACGTGCTCCTTTCCTCTCCCTGGTGCCAGCAATAGCAGTCACACAGCCCTTGGCGAGCCGAGGCAGAAAACCAGTCCAGCAACCTGCTTTGGAAAACCAGTCCTCATCTCCCCAGAACACATTGGTTTTCAATGAGATCAGGTGCCTGAAGGCAAGGCTGCATTTTTCTGCAGCATTTCAGACTTTAATCAGCACGAACTCTTTGAGCTTTTTTTTCCCCTGTCTACTTTAGAGATGGTGAAACTCCCCCTTTTTCACAGAGCCCTTCTTTTAAGGCAAGGAAGAGGAGACAACACAAAGGAAGGCTCCAGGCTGTACCCTTGTGGTCAATCACAACCCTGAGAGACAGCAGCATGGATGGTCAAGCAAAACGTTATTTAGGCACATGACCTGCAACCCACTCAAAGGGCTTTTAAGCACAAATCTGACCCCCAAAATCATGTAATGAACCCCAAAATCACAAGAAGTACATATATCTGATTGATTTTATTTGCCTTCAGATCTCACAGCATCGGTATTTTTTCAAGCTTTTTCCTCTTGAAAGATCACACTTTCTCTCCCAACCTTTTTTTTTTTTTTTTCAGTAAAGAAATTTGAGATCCAGATTTCAAAAAACCCCAAAAAGTGTAATTTGGAGAAAGACACCAGCTATGGGGAGACCTATGCTCACATTGCTGGCTTGGCTGTGGGGAGGACAGGGCTGGTCTGACAACTCCCAGC
>VWZU01016434.1:88500-114812 GCA_013397095.1 Sterrhoptilus dennistouni | reverse complement strand
CCGTGCTCACCTGTGCCTGGCCCATCCCGGGAGCCGGACGGGCACGGCCAAAGCAGCCGAGATCGAAAACTCGGCGGCCGCGCGGTCGCTGTGGCCAAGACAATCCCAGGGCAGCCCCGAGAGCCTCTCTGGGAACAGCCACAAACACAGAGGGCTCCTCTCCCAGCCGGCTCCCCGAGTCCCTGCACAGAGAAGTTGTCACCCAGGTGTTTGGGGAATCTCCTGGGGCTGTTTGGACCAGCTGTGTGGTGTTCCAGTGCACGCCCGGCAAGGTGAATTCCCCCACAGGGACAAGGGTGGCTGATTTGGAGGTGTCCCTTGGTCCCTTAAAGAATCCTTTGTCAATGTCATTGTCCTGGCTGGGTGGCCAAGAGCAGCCCCCCACAGTGACACCCCCTCCTTTGGTTTGTCCCTCAATCCCTCCCCAGAGGCTTTCAGGTGGACTTGCCAACTGCAGCTCTGGACATTCCAGCCCCTCCAGTACATCCAAAGCTCAGGGCAGTGCCCTGCACACTCCCAGTGGTGCCCTGCACACCCCACACACATCCTACTTGCACAGGTGCTGGGTTCCTGTTGTGGACCATGAGCACTGCCCACTGCGACACTCAACGTGCCCAGCCCTGTGCCTCACCATGGGAATGGATGTGACACCTGGGGACACAATTTCAAGGTCATGATGGTGATGCTGTGGTGACAGTGGTGCTGGATGATCTTGCAGGTCTCTTCTAACCTTGAAGATTCCAGGATTCTGTGATTCCTAGTTTCCTCTCGTTCTCAAAAATTATAGTGTCAAACTGAAGGAGAAAGAGAGATAGTCATGATTGATTAATATTTCAAAACGGCCTCATAAATCAATAATCTCTCCACTGTAGTATAATTCACCAGCAGTGCTCTCTTTCCCTGGTTGGCCTTTGAATCCCCTCACAGGCTCTCAGTTTGCAAGACGTAATCGAATGAACAAAAAAGAAAACCAAAAAAGATCATTTAATGACAGGGATGTCAAGTGGAAAAGTTTAGTATCCGTTTCCTACTCCATCAAACAGAATTTTATTGACAAAAATCAATATTGGTATTTTTATTTTATTTTCTGTTGTTTTATTGATATTTTGTTGATATCACATAAATGTAGTGATAGGTTTGTATTTTTTTATAATATTTATAGTTAGAATATTCAGTTGTATTGATAGTCTATATGAGTATAATACAAGTCCTTTCTCAATGTCCACAACAGTGAGGGACAATAGGCACACGAGGGAAAACCCCAGTGAGGCTTACATGAGAGTGGTTCTGCACGGGAGAGACTGTCCAAAAAGGCTGGGAAATCTCCATTCTTGGAGACAGCCCCAAACAAAGAGGACAATGCCCTGAGCAACCCAATCTAACCGAGAAGCTGTCCTTGCTCTGAGCTGGAGATGGGAGCAGATGACCTTCAGAGGTCCCTTCCAATTTAGGCTAGTCTTTGATACTTAGCTCAAAATAAACAATTTTTGACATTAGCTGTTCTGCCTTGGCTTTTCCCCATCACCCAGCCCCGGAGGCAATGAATTGCTCCATGGGCTGTAGGGCAGCTTGGAAGAGCTCTCATTCCTGGAGAAGAATAAGGGCAGCAAGCTGAGGGAGACTTGGCAGGGTGCTTGAGGCTTTCATGATCTAATTGAAAGGAAGGTGAATTTTCTCTGACTTGACCCTGATTTAAATCCTCCACTCTCATGCTCTGAAGTTTACAACCTCTTCTTTTACTTCCAGCACAGAGTTCCACCTCCTTCAAAGCCAGAGCTGGCGTGACTCATCCTGGAGGGCACTGCTGTGCTTGCTCCTTTGCTTGAGCTGTGGCCCTGCTGGGAGAAATCTGCCATAAGAGAAAGCTGGAAACAAACCTAACCTCGTTTTGGATTGTCCTCTGCCATCTAGGAGCGGCAAGAATTGGGAATCCATTTTTATTTATTCACTTGAAAGTGAATTGTACTGCCTGCCCATGGAAGCATAGGGTGCGACTGAGGAAGATGCTGCTTTTGCGCAAGAAGTGCTGCAAGGATTAAAGTGCTCCTAGGTACGATGTGTGAGGATGAGTCAGGAGATCCTGGCTTCAAATGGGAGCCCTTCAAAGTGGCATCTGCTTTTTCTGGTGAGCCTCTCACAGGCCTCTCATTTAAACAATTCAAAACCATAATGAAAGGCTGAACAGCTCTGATGTGTGAACTGAGGCTGCAAAGCTGGGCTCCCCAAGGGCTTCTTTCTGCCCCAGCTGGATAAAATACTGCTGTCTGTCCTTTTTGGAGAATGGAGATGCTGCACATGGCTGCCCACCCTGGAGGTTTGCTGCTCCCACCAGGCAGGAGTGCTGCCAGCTCTGCCCCAGAGCTGCCTGCCAAGGCAGACATTCCTTGCTTGTTAAAAAGAGACAAAGGACAATTAGATTGCAACTAAAACATGTTATCTCCACTTGGAAGGCCTGCCAATCCACCAGGCCACCATTTTGTGTAGGCTTCAAGAAGGTGCCATGCCAAACTCTCAGGTCTGTGTTAGTTCAGAGATTCACAGAATGGTTTGGGTTAGAAAGGACCTTAGAGATCATCCAGTTCCAGTCCTCTGCCATGGGCAGGGGCATCTTCCACTTGTTCAAAGCCCCATCCAGCTTGGGCTTGAACAGCTCCAGGGATGGGGCATCCACAGCTTGCAGCAAGCATGTTCAGCACCTGAATGGGATCACACATAGAATGACACACAGAACCACTAGGCTGGAAGAGACCCCCAAGATCATCGACTTCAACCCAGCCCTAACACTTCAACTGAACCTGATCTGCCCTTGAATGAGAGGTCTGCTCCTTATTGTCTGCTCCACACTGCACAGGCTTGAAGCCTTGCCTGGAGCCCTTCAGACATTGTGTTTTTAATTAGTTTTGGTATTAACCCAGCATCTCTACACCCTGCACTGCACTATCCTCCTGTGACTGCACAGAACAGTGCTCTTTTAGCACTACTTCACTAAATGCAGTCCTATCTGTGGCTTAAACCCAGCCTCTTTAATTAACTGACAACTTTAATCCACATGTTACACTCTGCTTATCTGGAAACTGACTTTTCCTTCTGATAAGCCATGATCTAATTGCCCCCTGTCCTCATCCTCTGCAGAAATGCAGAGTGATGCACTGCTTCCCCCAGACAGTTGCCCAATATGCAAAAGCTCTTCTGCTCTTGTTACCCCCCCATCATTTAAACCTGGCATTGGATACAGCAGAGATGGCAAAGGAGTCCTTGCAGCCCCTCTCCTCCATTCCTCTCTCTCTCTCTCCTTCCCATCTGGACCATCCCCAGCTGCCAAGGAACTGAGGCAGCATCACAGGCTGCCAGTATTTGACCCTCCTGCCTGCACAGGGCTCCCATTTCTAGGCCTTAGAAGCAGAAGACAGTTCTGCAGTTAAGAGGCAAAGTTCTTGTTGTCACTGAACTCAACATGCAATAAACTGATATGAGTCTGGCTAGTATATTCTGGGTTTATTTGACATCAGCTTTTTTTAACTTCCAGAAACTTTCAGGCCCCAGAATACAAGTCAGTATGTGCAATTAGCAAATGCTTTTCAGGCATTTGCTTCTCTCCAGATATAAAGGGTTTCCAAAAAGATGTCAAATACATTTCAAGCTGTTTTTCCAGAGTTTTAAAAGAGAATTTATACACTGAATTTGGGTGTATTTTTAACTGTCGTTAGGTGCTGCCAGTATTAACCTGTCCAGGCAGTTCTCTGCTGTTGTCCTGGACATCTGGCAAATTATTTTGATTCAAAGCCATGGATCCAGCCACAGATATCTTCCTTTTCACCCCCCTCTTGTGGAGAGACAAATGAGAGGGAGGCTTTTCAAGGAGATGCTGAAAAAATGCCAGCTCAAAATGACATGAGTTTGTGTCCTTTAGTACCACAGACGAGGACAGAGATGCGAAAGGAACAGTAATTAACTCACAAGGAAAATGTGGGAGCTGGGAGGATGCTTGGTGTCACCCATTGCTATTTCGGAGGCTGGGCTTCCAGTACTTTTTTGCACATCATGAGGAGGATCAGGGAGACCTACGCTGTGCGTCTTTGGTGCCTCAGCAGTTCTCTCCATCCCACGTGGCTGCCTGCCCTCAGAACACAGGGTTTGGCTGCTTGATGTCATTAACTGCACGGGAGAAACCCTTAGCAACGCTCTGAGCCATTTGCAGCACTCCAGTGTGACATTATATGTGTCACTGCTGCAGCAGGCCAGACATGGAGATTAGGTCCTGTAGTGCTCCCTCTGTGCCAAGCAGATTTCCATTAGTTGCTCCTCGAGTGGCATTAGAAGTGACAGCCACTGATTGTCCCCCAGCCTCCCACAGGGAGGGACAGGGCTGCACGGGGACATGGAGCACAGTGGAGGCAAATTCTGAGGGACTCCTCACACAAGGAGCTACTTCAAAGGACAAGTGTTTTTCAAGGATCCAATATCCTGCACAGCCTCGTGCTTCCTGCAGCTGAAAGCTTGAATATTTTCCCTCCATCCTTATTTCCTCACCATCCGTCAATCCCAGTGCCCTTTCAGTCCCTTGGTTTGGCAATGTCAGCAACCTGGGGATCCCAAAATGCTCCAAAGTCATTTCCATTCTGCTTTCCCTGACACAGAGACCTCGTTATCCTGGATTGCCTGAGCCCATCTGCCTTTTCCTTGGAGATTTTATTCCTGTGGGGTACAGATATTTTTACAAATGACAGAAGCAGTGCTGTGGGAACTGGGGGAAGAAGCACGTTCTTCCTGCCTTGGCAGGGATGTCAGTATGGACAGTGCACACATGAGCTGGTCAGAAAGCTCTGGTAACAACAGCACAGCAGCTAAAGCACAGAGAGGGGAAAGCTGAGGATGTTGGCAGGGTGAGCCAACCTGTGCCTTCCTGACACCCCAAAAAGCAGAGAAGACCTCTTTGCCTCTCACCTAAATCACCAGCTGTGACAGGGTTTGAGCTGCCTTCTCCCACTTTCTCAAGCAAAGAAAGAGACTTCTGTTGGAGAAGCTGTTTTATGGTTTTTATTTATGTCTTAGTAACCTTTAAGTCATGGTTTAATCACAGTTGATCAACAAAACATGGCTGGAAAATGAAAAGTCAGATGTTTAAAATTTTGAAAGTACCCAACAATGCTCTGAGGTCTTTTAAGCTCTGATTTTGTTTTTCCCCTCTGGATTGTTTTAGCAGAGAAATTCTGCACTCCTTCAGTTCAAATTTGAAAAGAGTTTCATTTGACCTAAAACGCCCTGTTTTTTCAGTGAGTGAGCCATTCATTCTGAAAACAAAATACATGGCAACACCCAGGCAGAGCACCGTGGGCACGCTGGTGTTTGGTCTGCTCTCCAGCCACCCCACCACTCCCCTGCGGGTTTAGCAAAGTGAGGCACCACATGTGAACGTGTTTTTATCCTCCTTCCCACCCCTGGCTTGGTAAATGAAATCCCTCCCTTACACCCCAATGAGATAATAGTAAAGCCCTCAGGCAGCAGTTGTCACACCCTGTTTTTTGGCTCTTCGGGATGTTTTGTGCTCCTTGGACCTCCCTGCCAGGTGAGTTTTGCCCCAAGGGTCTGAGACAGCCCAGGGCACAGCAGGACAGAAAAGAAAGGCACCGTTGTGTGCAGACATCAAGCTCAGGGAGAATAAAGGAGATATTTTCACCCCTTTTTGTGCCTTGGCCTTTTGCTGCTTGGCACTTGCTGTTTTCCTCCAGGTCCATATGGCATTGACTGGAATTCAATGGAGTTGGTTAACTGGCTTGCATGGGCAGCAAGGGAAGAGAAAAGCTGTTTTATCATCAGCTTCAAAGCCATCATTTAGTTGCATGTAATACCCTTAAATGGAAGCAACAGCAGACCAGGGCTTGATGAGAAAACCACTTGCAACCCCTGCTCGATACTGAGCTCTTGCAAAGTCCCTGCTGGAGCTCCAGCACACTCAGGGATGGTGAGCAGGCAGGGAATGTGTACCTTCCAAGCCTTCTCCAGCCACACACAGGCCTAATGGACCTCTTCTACCAATCATCTCTCTGTTTTCCTGGGTTTCTCCATCTCTCTAACTCCTCCTCCAGGATGGTCTATATGTTTTTGTCTTTTTAAAATCTTATTTTAAGCCTACAAGCAGAGTAAATATCAGGAAGTATTTTTAAGTGGGAAATTAGGATATTAATTGCTGTAGAAGACCTAAGAACCAACCCCCCAAGGTGTCTGACATGTTAGGCATGCAAATAAAAGGAGATCAACAGGTAGATCAGGTTGTTTCACTTCAAATATAACTATTTTCCTGGCCCAGAAAGGAAAACATGAAAAATTGAGAGGAAGCCATGAATAGTTTGGTAGCACAGAAAGAGGCAGCCGAGGCAGCCAAGACAGGCAAACGTGGAAGAAAACACATTGACTTTTCTGAAAAGGACGTCTTAAAAGAATCATTTTTGAGGCATTTCTGCCTGAGACAGACGTTTGGCTCCCAGAGCTGGAATTTGGGCCAGAAGTAATCAGGGACGGCGGGCAGAGGCAGCATGCATAACGAGGGAGCCTGCATGTGGGCTCTTATCACTTGGAAGCTAATAGATGATGAAGGCAGCTTAATCCATGCAAATATAGAATAATGACAACCTTGACTTCATGCGTCACAAANAGAGAGAGGGAGTGAGGAGTAAAAAGCACCAGCATTTGAATCAACGTGCGTCATTAATGGATGGGGCCAGAGAGAGAGGGAGAAATAATCAATCCCAAGGCAGAGTGGAGCAATGGCTGCTGCCTGTGTGCACAGGGAAATCTGCAGGAGGGGAAGGGAGAGAAGAGGACGTCAGAGGAAGCACAAAGTGATGCTGATCTGCTTGGTGCCAACCTGATCCCTCAGCCTGGGTGCTGCTGGCAGTGCTCACTTCAGCCCAGCATCCTCCTGCCAAGCCCAGCCACTGGCATGGACTCTTCTCTCAGAAGAGAAGAAGAAAAGGAAAGGCTGAAAAGCCTCATCCCCTGCTCCTCCTCTAACAGACTGCAATTACTAATAAACCTCCACAACAGGCTATTGGAACTGGACTCAGGGTAAGATGAACAAACCATAAACCATACATATTTGGAACAAATTCCAGTACTTTTATAAACTTTCTATAAATCATTATGACCGAGCACAGCACAATAGCTATTCCAATCCGTACCCTTCTACTGTAAAAGCTATAAAAAGGACAATACAGGAGCTACCTCCAGGTAAGAAAATAAGCCTAGGGACCAGAAAGGTATTAAAACCTCAAAAAAGCCTAGGGACCAGAAATACATGAAGGCCTCCACCCCAAGAGACATTATGAATTCAACGAACATGGCTACTGACTACTTTATCCCACTACAGAGTAAGTACAACCAAACTGCAATCAGTACAGGTTTTTTCCACTTTCTTGAGCCCTACATTAGGTGCTAATTAATGTATATGTCCTGGTTTAGGGCAAATTTGGGAGGAAACCTCCAAATGGGGTCCATCTATGGTTTTCCAGGAATGTAAATGTGGGGGTTTTATCTTCTTTTCTATTAGAGCTGGGATTAATTGCTCAAGAGACGGATTTTTGTGTTTGGACTCAGATGTTTATTAATTCCTATCTATAGTACAGTCTCACAAGTTGTGAGTTCTAGCTAACAAGGTGAAAAGTGGCTCTGTCTCTATCTCTTTCCAAGGTCTTTTAAGCACAACTTGTCCAATTATGAAAGAACACCTTAATTATTTTTACTTTTAACCCAATAACCAAACATCCGTGGTCCGCAATGCAGATTTTTCTACTCAGTTACAAGAAACCACCCAAACCCAGGAAGAAAAAGGTGAAAAAGATGGGCTTTGCCTATGCCCTAAAACCTCCATGTTGTTTTATATAAACTACTATATTCTAAACCCTCAAACTCTAAGTTTGCCACCCTGTGATATCACACACTTCTATTCAAACTACACACCCATAATCCCAGTTCTATCACTCAATTTTGGAAGCCTTTTCCATGGCCTCAGGTCAAATGCAGTGTTTTCTTGGGGATGAGTGCCTGTCAGCACAGAGAGTCTAAAATTCTCAGTCCCCAGGGTTCCAACAGGTAAAATCTCACCCTTCCCCTCAGTGGAGGAGCAAAAGCTGAGTTTTGTGACCACCTGGTAAAAACGCAGCAGCTGAAGCTCTGCCATGGTGATGGTGAGATTAATTAATAACCATTGGAATAACTGGAGAGGGGTCATTGTGGGTTTAGTCATTGCTAGGAAATTTTAATTATCCATTGGATATTTTCTTTCCCAGGGATAATGTGGTGTCTGTGAAGCAGAACCTCCTGCATGCCAAAGGCTCTGTGAGATTGGACTGTGGCTGGGGAGGTCCCCAGTGCCACAGGGGGGTTGTGACAGAATGTGAGCCCACAGGAGATGGGTGACCACACAGCCAGATGAAAAGCAGCACATCCAGTTTCCCCCAAAGTGAGGATATGGGTGTGTCTGTGTCTGTTTGAAGTGTGAAAGCTCCAACTGCTGATGGAGAGGACTTTCAGAACAATCTGTAGGCATCTCATCTTTGACCTACTCTTTGCCCTCTTAATTCTTAGCAAACCACTCCTCCACTTATTTCTGGGGAGGGGCCAGATAGATGCAACCCAATGCATTTTCTTGTCTGTATTCTCAGCTATTTTTACAATAAATACTTTGCATTAGACAGGTCAGATTTATTTTTGGCAATCTCCCTGTTTGCTACCATTTTCTATTAAACTCTATGTCTTGCATTATTCCTCCCTTCAAAATTAGTCAAATGCCTGTCATACTCCTAAGGTTAAGCTAACAGATCAATTATTGTCTGGATTAATTTCCCTATCCCTTGCAGCCTCAGCTGTTTTCCAGCCTTGTGGCCCCTGTTTTCCTGTGCAGACTGGTCTGAAAGCCTGGCTGCCAGGCAGGTAATGTCAAATGCCTGCTTTTCTAATATTTTGGCATAGAACTTACTGGCCATCTGGATCCATGGATTTCCTCTGCCTCCTTCTCAGATGCCAATGCCCCTCCATGCTGATGTTTCCATTAAATTTCTTGTCTTTGCCACATGTGCCATCACATCACTCTGGTTCTGGTCCATATTGTTGTCACACCCTTCACCTGCCAAAATCTTGGTATACCAAAGTCTTCTCCTTGGGATCTCAGTCAGAGGCCTCCTAAAATTCAGCTTGGCATTGTCACTTTAGCTACTCGTGGTTCATCTGGTGGAAGAATCCAGAGTTACTGAAACTCTGTGTGTTCATGGAGAGGGACTTTTCACAAGGGCATGGAGAGACAGGACAAGGGGGAATGGTTTCAAACTAGACAGAATAGGTCTGGACTGGATATTAGGAAGAAATTCTTTACCAAGAGGGTGGTGAAGCACTGGAAAAGATTGTCCAGAGGAGTTGTGGCTGCCTCATCCCCGTGAGTGTTCAGGACCAGGCTGGCTTGGAGCAGCCTGGTCTAGTGGAAGGTGTCCCTGCCCATGGAGGTGAATTTGGAACCAAATGATCTTTGAGGTCCCTTCCAACCTAAACCATTCTGTGATTCTATAATTTATGCTGAATGAGTATGTGCTGTTAATAACTATATTTTAATTACTCTTTCACCCAGTTTTCCTGAACGTGCAGTAAGATTCCCTATGCTGTGCATTCTTTCTACAGATGAGTGCAAGATTTTTTTTTGTTGTTTTTTGGTTCTCTAATAAAATATCATTCTTTAAGGAAAGGTTGTATATTTTCATTTTAGCTATTACTTTTTCTTGTCCCTTTGCAAAAAACTTAACCATTGCTTTTTCATAGGTACAATTTATAGATGTAATACAGTATCCAGTTCCTCTGGGACACTTATAAAAGTTTGGGTACTTGCAACTTGTTATTTAATGCATTCATTTGGGACAGTTCCTTTCTTCTGGTACCTCAATTCTTGATAAAGTGTCAGCCATTTTCATCTGATAGTCATATACTTGTCATGCAAATATTTCTCCAAACCTCCTCTGCAGTGTCCTTAGCCTTTTAAATAGCCCAGCCAGCCTGTTTACAGACCAGTAGTTCAACAACAACCCTCTGCCAAGCTTTTTGCTTCTTGTGTGCCTGAAACAATCTTGTTTGCTTTAATATCTTCAGCACTTGCCTGTTCTGGACCCTTCTCAGCTGTCATAATTTTTTTATATCGCATTTCTCTTGACGTTGCCTGCACGTCTTTCCCCTGGCGTTATTCACTGCAGGTCACTGCTTTCTGAAGGAAGAATTTTTGGGGTCAGACTTCCTTTTAACCCTCCCTGAGCTCTAGGAGGTGTTGGTTATTATGGGTGGCATGTACCAAAAGCTGAGCCGTGGCAAGGCCTGGCAGTGCCCAGGGTGCATCAGGTAGCCCTGCTTGTCCCTTGGCATCCAGAGAAATATCTGACCTCATGCTCTGCCTGGCAGGATAAGGAGCCAGGAGCAGCATTTTAATACCTTCCAGGCCTTCCCACTGACTCTCAATAAGCAGAAAGCTGAGGAGGAAACAGAAACCAGAGCATTACCTGGAGACTTTAATGCTGGCCATTCCCTCTGGACTGTGCTAATTAGGAGAGATTGCATCACCTGTCCCATTCTACAGACTTCAAAGGCATTGCACAATGATAAAATCTGCTGTAAGAACAAGCTGCACTCACTGCTCAGGACTTGCAGAGCCAAATTGTTCTCCCTGACAGGGTCTTAGAGCCCCCAGCTCCAGCTGGGCTGAGAGCAGGGTGGTCACCCACGGGCACACAGACCTCGCTCTGGGCTCTGTCACATTGCTTGTGTCCTGCCACCCTTTTTGGGAAAGCTGTCCCTGAGGACACAGTAACATCACCAGGGAGGTGTTTTAGAGGGGAAGGTGCTTCAAGAAGACAGTTTGCAAGCTTTCTCACTCATCACTGTGGGGGCTTTGGAAATGGGGAGTCATGTTTGCTGTACTGATTCTCTTTGGAAAAAACCCCATGTTTAGGGCAGTGCTGGACAATCTGAGATTATTTCCACTGAGTAGTGCTGGGCAAGCAAATAACACTGTAGTGTCTATCAAAGCTCTACACCACTCAGTTTGAACTCTTAAATGCTGTCATCTCACAAAGTAAACACCTGAGCTCATTTCTCTGAAAAGGGCTTGCTTTGCCTTGATACAGTGCTGAAGTGGGGATCTACAGCTTCTCTGCACAGCCTGTGCCAGTGCCTCACCACGTTTCTTCTCAACATCTAATCTAACCCTACTCTCTTTCAATCTGAAGCCATTCCCTCTTGTCCTGCCACTCCAGGCTTTTCTAAACAGTCTCTCTCAATCTTTCTTATCGGCTCCATCAGGTGCTGGAAGGCTGCAATTAGGTCACCCCAAAGACTTCTCTTTTCCAGGCTGCACAGTCCCAATTCCCTCCACACAGGAGAGCCTTTCCACACAGGAGAGGTGTCCTGGGTTGTAGTGTAGGATGTACACAAAGTATTTATTCTATCACCATCTTCATGAACTGTTAAAACCAAGTGGGGCAGTGCTCTAGTGTAGGGCTCTCTTCTGCTAATGGCCCATCAATGCCTTGACCGTGACTCACAGGTAACTCCCTCCAGGAGTTATCTCTGTTTAATGGGCCATCAAGGACCCACTTCATGACTCGTCATCCCATTGTGAGATGCTCCACCCCGGGGGAGGAGCCAAGCATTCTCACCTGGATATAATCTGGGATATGGGACAGCACAAGCAGCCCTTACCCACTGGATTCCCAGAGGACCAGAGCTACCAGACCTTTCTACAGGATCACTGCTTCAGGAAGAGCACCTCATCTGGACTGCTTCCACCACTCTGCTCAGGTTGTATTCTGACTCTGTCAGTGGTCTTTTGTATTACTGCATTTATTTTATTTTACCTGTTTACCTTTCTTCTTATTAAATTGTGTTTCTGACTTGGAGCCTCTCACTTGTTTTGCTTTCAAACCACGACAAGAGGTGCTCCATCCTTCTGATCATCTTGGCTTCCCATGGGCTCACTCCAGGTCAGGAGCAGTGGCTCTCATCTGCAGCAGCACTCTCTGAGCAGCTTCTAGTCCCGAGGAGGAGGGGACAGGAGAGCAGGGAATCATGCTCAGGGGGAACAAATCTGATCTCATCCGGGGCTTTGGCTCTCAAAAATACAAAAAATGCAGCCTCTTGATAGCCCACACAAGTTTTCACTTACATCGTGGCTCACTCTCAACCAGAGCATTTGGAAATGTTTATTCAGCTTCAGGAGGCACATCCATGTAGGCTGAGGTTCCCCAAACAGCTCCCTGATCCTTGCTGTGATGCTCAGGCCTCAGTGTTTTAATTTGCAAGCCTGCTGGTGGGCTTTGCTGCAGCTCCTGCTTCTTCACTGCTGACAGCCAAAGCAATAACCCACCGTGAAGGATTTTTGATCCAAAGCCTCACGTGCAGATCCACAGTGCTGGGACATTGGGCTGAGTGTGTTGTCTGTCACCTGTCTCTGCTCCCCTGAGGGAAAAACTAAAACCCAAGGGATACAGAGAGAGAGAGACAGGTAAATCCTATTATAGTTTCACAGGTTTAATCTGCCAAAGCAGAACAGGAACAATTTTTAATTTTATAAGCACCCACTTTTAACCTTATTCAGGCATACTACTCTTTTCCACAATCAAATATTAGTTTAAACAACTGTCTTAAGCTTAACACCTTATTACACAAAGCTTCTTAGGAATAAAAATAAAATAAATAAACTCACACAAAAGAGTGTCAGACCAAAAGGGCCTGCAAATGCATGGCTAATTCAAAGTCAATGAGATTTCAGGTGTAAGGTACATACATTTATGAAGATATTATTCTCCTTCCTCAGAAAATGCTCTCAGTTAGAATTTTAATCCAGCTGAGGTATCTGCTGGAGGGGGGTCTTTCCCTGGGAGGTGAGATAGAGAATTTTCCCCTGATTTCAGACAGCACAAGGCTAGAGATCTCCTACTGCAAACTGTGGTGTGACAGGATTTCACCCTAATTTTACATTACTTGCACTGAGTATTTGCCCTCTAATTTTTCCCAGGCTTCTGATAGGAATTTTCTTTTCTGAAAGGTAATTAAACTGAAACAAAGAGCTGAATCCCTCTGTAAGCTCTACAAGAGATTAGACCACTTCTGTGTATCACTCCAGAGATAATAAGAGCTCTGGGAGCTTTTCAGGGAGTAACTTATTGGACATAATGAGCTTCTTACTGGGGCACCTGCCACCAGTGCTGTTAAGAGTGTCTGTTCCCAAAGGTCTCTTGAAATTTAACTGTGATTTTTTTTTTCCTCTTAGTCAACTGATGACTTTATCCCTCGGAGGCATCACTGGAAATGGCTCTCTGAGATTCTCACAGGGTGTTTCATTCTGAGATTGGAGAGTGACCTTTGACTGTGGCTTTGTGAGGCTCCAGTGGTCCAAGCTTAGCATGCAGGGTGCTCTCCCTCCTTTGCTCTCCTGAAATGGTGGCACTGGGAACACAAGAGGCCCTGCTGTGTGTTATCAGGGGTGCAGAGAGAACCAGCTCCAGCCCTGGAGCTGAGGAGGGCACAGGGCTTGAGCAGGAGTGCTGTGAAAAGGGGAATGATATGCTCATGTACCTGCAGACAGAGGTGAAGAGGACCCAAAGCACGTACAAAGAGCAGAAAGAAACTGCTGTAGGTAGTCTGCAGGGAAACAGACACCAGGTGAGTCAGCATTCCCCTCCTTCAGAAAGGTGCTGATTTCATTTGCTTTTCTGATGGCACTGCAGGGCTGACAAAACTGCAGGCTCATTTCAGGCTCCCCAAGCAGCTCTTCCCCACCTCCAGGAAGTGCTTGTGTGTACCCACAGCATGGCAAAAGTCTCTAGGCAGCACAATTAGAGATGGGTTACATCTGCACCCACCCCAGAGACCTGCAGGTGAGCATGAGTGGGCTTAAGCTGAGTCTCTGAGGGATGTCCAGGTGGGAAGGTGCATCAGCAAAGCCTTTGGAGTTGCCTGGGACAGCCCAGGGGGGCTCTGCAATCACACACTGCTGCCTGCAGAGACATATCTGGGACTTGGCAGTGCTTTGAATGCTGTGTCCAGTCTGGGAAGGACAGGCAGCAATGCAGAGATGGTTCTGGTACAGGCTCCCTCTGATGAAATCCTCTTCTTGAGGGGATGTGCTTCTCCTAAGGAGCAGGGTTGGGTGTTGGTTTGATGTCAGGCTGCTGTTAGCATTGCCTCCAGCCCTTCTCCTTTTTGTCCCTTTCCATTAATGTCAGGGCTGTCCATTGGGAATGATGCTGCCCATTTCTCCCTCTACAGGGCTGCAAATTCCCACTCAGTAACCTCAAGACCTGTACATTTGTCCTGCCTCCTGCCCCCTCAAAGCTGGGTCAGCTCAGTCCAGGGTCTTGCACCTTCTGACCCTGGACATCACCCTTGGTACCTGTGCACAGCTCAGCTTGGCTGCTCAGGGTGTGGAGATGGGGAACAACCAGAGAACAGAGCTAAAACAGAGGCCAGGCTGCTTGACCAAACCCTGGAGGCACCGGGCTTCCCTTCACCCTGGGGACAATCAAGCCCATAGCTCTCAAAATCTGGTAAGCCTGACACTTCCCACAGCACTTCACTGCCTGTGGCATCACCTCTGCCTCCGTCCAGAAAAAAGGAACATCACTCTGGTCCTGTAAACAGGTTGGCCCATTTCTGTATGTGGTGACTTAGTCAAACAAGTTGCCCAGAAGCAGCAGAGTCTCCTTGAAGGTTTAAAGACTGCAGTCACCACTCCTGTGCTGACCTCACGCTGGCAATATCCCCATTTTCAGGGCAGAATGGGGGTGGACTAGATGATGTCGATGGCTCTGATCCTGTGACTCTTTATTGCTACTCAAGTTTATTTTATCCTCTCCCGTATGCTTCAGCCAGAAATGTTGTGGCCCAAAGGAAAGATTTAGCAGGGAAAATGATTGCTTTTGACAATACTCAGCGTGGCCTCTTGCTGAAAAGAAGATGGGCAGGCAGTAGCTCTTTCTTTTTAAGATGACAGATGGGAGCACTAACATCGGTGCCTTTGGTTTGCTCCATTTTGCAGAGCAGTCGTTTGAAACTGCAAGCACCTCTCACACAGCCCTGAAATATGGCAGCCATAAATCCAGATACGCCTTCTGTGGCCCTCCTTGAGTTGTGAACCTCTCTGCAATGGCATCTCAGCAAAGAGAAGGTTCCTGTGGAGATCACAGGAGCACCGTGAGCTCGGCCGGTTGCCCTGAGATAGTCAAGAGCCACACATGCTCTCTGCAAGAATCAAATTTCATTGTGGAAACTTTTTACTTGTTGCTGCCTTTAAATAATCCCCAGCTGGGCCTGTTCTCCCTCTCTCCCCATCTGTTTCATATCTGTAGTGAAGAAATGAAAAAAGCCCCTGTTGGAGGGAGGGGAGGAAAGCTCTTACCTTCTTGCTCACTCACCAACCCAGCACACTGAAAATCCCTTGGCTTTGTCTTCACCTTCATCACTGGATGCTTTTTTTCCCCCAAACTTCACACGTAAACTCATTAACATCACTTTTCCATCTGACCCACTTAGAGATCTGCATCACTGGTGATGTTTCAGCACTGAGCAATCTCCCTCCACTTTTCTGCTCACATCCTTGGGGGGAGGGAGGGAGGTGTGCATGTGGGTCTCTGCTGAGCAGCACTGCCTTTTACGTGGATCCCTATTTATACATTTGACATCTGAATGGGCTCAGACGTGCAGGAGTTGTCGAGAGCAAGCTGTGACACCTTCGTGGAGCACCTAATGGGGCCCTTTCACCTCTGGATGCTGATGTGGCGAGTTTCCGCGCCGCCGGTGCAGCGCCTGCTCTGCGCAGTCAAACAAAGCTGCTTTTTTTAGACTGACAGCCCATAATACTGCTGGTGCTGTGGAGAAGTGATAAAGGTAACATTTCACATCGCCAGTCAGAAACTGCCTCTCTTAGGATAACTTGGCAGGGGAAAAAATAAAAAATAAAAAGAGGAGGGGAATGAGCACGAAGCGGAGAGCGCAATATTAGTTTAAACTGACGTCTGTCGTCACATTATCTCTCCTGAGCCATGTTGTGAGCAGGATTGGGTGACACTGTTGGAGGAAAAGTAAGAACCAGACACCAAAGGGATGGCACCCCATTGCCCTCCAATCTGGAATGCTACTCTGCAAGTCTCACGTGAAAAAACGGTTATTTCTTTTTGTCGTAAAACACGACATCGCTGTAAATGGTGATCGGTGACCGTGGGCACACAGTTTTCTGTGGTAAAAATGGTGCCAGCAAAGGGACCATGGCTGGAGAGAGCCTCCAAAGCCGTGGTGGTTTCCCTGGCTCCCAGAACTGCTCAGCTTGTCCCAAGGAGAAGGCAGCAAGCAAGGAGGAGAGGCTTGGCTCTTGCTGCCAGCTTGGCAAAGCTGTCCTGGGCTCTGACAGGCAAGCTGGGATCATTCCATCTCCTGCTTTAGCACCTCTAATGGAAGAGCAGCTGGCCACTTTGAACTCTCTGGCTGGGGATTTGCAAGGCAAAGAATTCAGTGGGGATGTCAGAAACACACTCGCCACTCCAGCCCCAAGTGCCCCACTGCTCTCTCCTGCTCCATGAGGGAACACTCCACTGGCAGGGCACACTGCAAGCCAAACCAGAGAACTGATAACACTTCATTTTCCCAGTTTGTTTGTTTTGTGGGGGGGTTTTTTGTTGTTGTTTTGGGTTTTTGGGTTTTTTTGCTTTTTGGGTTGGTTGGTTTGGGTTTTTTTTTTTTGTCTGGTTGACTTGACTTCCTTGCCTTCCATAACATGGCTCTATCAAATGTGGTCCTGATACAAACTGGGGGTGGAGAGTTACAGTGTGGGGATGGGCTGCACCTTGGGGACTGTGCATGAGGATTAACAGGGATTTCTGTTGAATGTGTAGTGAAACCACTGTGGTGATCAGACCAATGCCAGTGGCAGGGCCTGTCAGCTTTACCTCCCCTTGTCTCTGTGCCAAGCCAAGCTACAGGGGCTTGGCAAATCCTCCCCAGTGCCAGACTGCTCTGGGGCTCATTGCTAAACCAGGACTGTGTCCAGAGAGGACCCTTGGATAGCTGTCTAAACTTGCTGATGTCCCCCCTTGGAGGGCTGGAGCCAAAATTCAAGGTTAATGTTGAACTGGGGAAGTCTCTTAGGTGCCTCAATTCACAGTGAGCTCTTCCCCAGTTGCCTCCCCTGCAGGGTCCAGGCAGATCCTTCAGTCCTACAGTTGCTTCTCAAGGCCTGGAGCAGCTCCACCGTGGGGCTTTTGGCAATACCACATTAAATGACTTCACTTTCTCTTAGAGGAGCCCTCCTGGATGTTAAAAAGTTGCAGTTCATCTGACATGCTGGTTTGAAGGGTAGATTGGGATTGTCCCCATGGCTTCCCACCTTACTCCAACCCCATCAGTGGTGCCTCTCCCCACACACCTGGGCTCACCTTCCTTTCTAGACTATGTCAGGTTCCACATGGCCTTTCCAAAGCTGTATCCTTTTATTTGGAGGTCAAAAAAACCCCCAAAACTTTAGTGCAGAAACTTCCCTCCAGCCAGTGAGCACAGGAACACCATTTGCACAAAGCTGCTTTTGCAGGTGGTCCTGCCCTTTCACTCAACCACAAGTAACCTGCCTGCAGAACAAAGGGCAACAGAGAAAAGGCCCTAAACTCAGACTCCTCTACTTTATAAAATCACCTGGGAGATTTTTCCTTGCTGTAACAAAAGCTGTGCTCTGTGTGTGCTGTGCCCTGGCAGAGAAGCTGCCTGCTGGAGAAGAGGCTGGAGGATCTGAAAGTTCACTGCTCAGGAGTGAGGGAAAAGGGTCGGTGCTTGCTTTTCTTGGTGTTTGGGTCTAAGCTTGTGTGGTTTTTTAATAGAATGTTTTAGCAGATGGATTTTTCTCCCTGATCCTGGTTGTCCTCTTGGCTCCTGGCTGTTATGTCCTTTCTTTGATCCTCCTTTGGGGCCCTTCAACGCTGCAGGTCACAGGAGAAGCACTGACCAGCTGGTTTTAGGCTCAGGTGTAGGAGTGAAGCTGCAGAGGGAGGCTGCAGGCTATTGATCCAGCAGGATCTGAATGAACATGATATCTGATCTGTAATTATATAGCCAAAGAGGCTCTGCAGGGCAGGCAGAGTCAGCATCTTGCATTGGATGTGATGTTCTTTTTTCCTGTTACTGTAAATCAGCTGCAAATGCAGCTTTATATCTCATCTTGCACTGCTCCCTGACAGAGATCTCTGCCCTCAGCCATGGGCAGAGGAGCAGCACCAAGCACAGAGAGTGAAAATCTTGCTGCATCTCCTCCAGAGCCCTTTTCACATGCCATTCTTGGCTTGCTTCCTGGCTGGGTTTCACCAGGCTGTAAAAGTTAACTATGTGCTGGAGTCGTACTTTATGAGGCTACAATTTAATTTAGAAGCTAATTCATGCAAGTTATGCATCTCTCCCTCTCTTCCATTAGAAGGCAGCTGTTGGATCCACCCCGTGTGCAGTGAAACTGTGGCTGTGGATAATTGAAGGGCTGGGAACTCACCATTGGCCTCCAAGGAGAAAAGGCAGTAACAGGAGGTTTAAGCAAAATCCCTCCTATGAAGAAAGGATTTAGAAACACTGCCCAGGTGCATAGGGCAGTGCTAGAAAAGGCAAAACCCATCGAAAGTGATGCTTGCAAGAGGCATCAAACACAACACGAGGAGTCTCTACCCCAACATTAGAAGTAAAAGGCTGAATAAGGAAAACTGGGGCACATCCAATTGCATCAGGTGATGTAGTGACTGCAGAGACAGATAAGGCAAAGGCATTCATAGCCTTATTGGCCTCAGTCTTGACCAACAAGGCCTCCCAGACCCCTTAGAGACAAGTGGAACAATCAGCAGTGGTGAGGATCAGGATCCTCTGTGATTTTTTTCATAGAGGATCAGGTCAGGGTTTGTTTGAGGGAACATCCTTCACATGGGACCCACCAGGCTCCACCCAAGGGTGCCAAGGGAGGTGGCTGTTGTCCTCACAGAGATGCTCTCATAATGCTTGAAAGGTTTTGGGGATCAGGGGATACCCCTGCAACGGGAGAAAAGCAAACATTGTGCTCTTCTCCAGAAAAGGGACCAAGGACAACACAGGGCAATGCAGCCCAGTCAGTCTCAGGTCAGTCCCCAGGAAAATCATGGAATGAGTTCCCTTGGAGCATGTTTGTGGACACAGGAGGGAGAAGAGAGCAGCTGGGAACAGCCAGCATGGACTGAAGAAGGGTAAACCATGTTGGACCAACCTGACTGCTCACTGGGTTAAAAATCCAGAGGGAGCTGTGAATGAGGAGCCAGCTCCTCAGGCCTCATGTTCCTGGGGGTGCTGAAGTGCAAAATATCTGGTCCAGAAGGTGTCCTGTCATTCTGCATTTTACAGTAGAACCCAAATCAATAACACTGCAAAACCTTTGGCTTTCTGGTTTGGTGTCAAATGAGAGAAGGGAAACAAACTTGGCAGAAATCATCCTGATCACACGTCCTAGTACTGGTGCACCTCAGTCCTTAGGAATTTTCTTAATCCTCCAAGTGAAAATGATGCTTCCCAACCACTGCTGCTCTTCTTTCCTTGCCCCTTGGTGGTGCTGGTGGATGAGGGGGTCTGGCAGTGCAGTGTCAGTGGCCATTTTATGAGGACTGTCCATACCTCAGTCCCATAAATGTACATTTCCAAGGGATTTCACAGTCTCCTGGGAACAGTGACACAGTCTGATTTGTCCAGGAGGCTTAACAGAGAGTGAGAAATAACAACTTTGCCAAAAAAATCTAGGGCAGCATCTCACCTTGCTGGGGATGAGTGCTCACCTGGTTGTGGACACATGGGACTGCAGCTCTGGACACTCTAGAAAATCACAGCCTGAGAGCTGTGATTTCAGAGAAAATACAGCCCTATTGGCTTTCAAACCAAATTTCCCATTAAAAAAAAATCCTCTAAAAATAAAAACAGACATGCAAAACCAAAGAATCATCATAATAATAATGAGGTGGTTTCCCCAGATAATTACATATTTCAAGATCAGACGTTCTGTACTGGCACGCAAAATATGCTCCCTGCAGGTTTTCCAAAGCTCAGTTTTCTTTCAGGAAACAACATTTTTTTGTGGATTGTTGCTGCTGGTTTCCTACAAAGGTAAATGTTTGTTTGTATACAGCTGCAGCCCTTTTTTTCCTGGCCATTAATAACTATATGCTAACAAACTACAGAAAGCCCTAATTGGTAGAGTATGAATATCATGCTGTAAATTGGAGTAAGGCAGTTGCATTTATTAGTATACATTATTTGCATAGTGTCTGCAGAGGGTTCTGTACCCTGGTGGTGAATATGTATGTGAATAAATCAGTGAGCATTAATTGCTGAGGCTTAGCCTATGGGCCCTGGATTCAACTAGAGCATTGCTGGTAAATTTATGAGGCAAAGACTGAATCCAGGAAGACTACTGAGGTCTGGTTGCAGTGAAAAATTGTTGAAACCTGTGTGTTTTGTCACTGAGTTTTAGCTTAAACTGGGGTTTACAAGCAGTTTTGACAGACTTCAAGGGTCTTCCTGGTTTAAAAACTTCCCTGCATGTCTGTAGGAGCAGGATCAGGGCAAAAGCTGGAGGCAGAAAAGCCAATCTGTTAAAATGGTGTATAAATCTAACATTTGGCTATTGCTGTCTTTGGCACATCTGCAGAATGGCAGCTGTTAGAAATTTTTTTCCTCTTGGCTCGGAACTTTCTGAGTAGAATTTCCTAATATCCCAAATGAATCTTGAAAAGAAATGAGGAAATTTTTCTTCCCTCACCTTGTATCCTCCATAGATGTGAGAAGTTTGTTTCCTTGGAGCAACCCCCTGAATCTGCTCTCCCAAACATGCAGATTTACCAAAACATGCAGCTGCAGCAAATACATCCCTCACCAAGCAGTGAGGCAGTTCCCAGTCTGGCATTGGCACAGGAGCAGTGATGGATCCAGTGCCTCTGTTCCATATTCCAATGCCCACAGCCTGAAGGACTGTGCTAATTAAGCAATGCAGATGCAAACACCAAGCATCACCTCTGGGTGCATGGCAGCTCAAAGGGATCCTGCTAAAAGTTCCTATGGCTTGATGGCAATTTCTGTGCTGTCCATGAAGTTTCTTTCACAGAGATTTTTTTTGTCTGTGTTACCTCACACCTCTTAATTGAAGATGTTTTACCACCCCTCACTGCACACAGAAGCAAAGTCGTTTCTCAGACACCAGTGTGCAAAAGCCATGGTCTGCCCCTTTCCTCCGTGCAGGGGAGGCACTGGGGATGAGGAAACCATCTCTAGCCCCCCGGCAAACCCCGGGATCGACGCAAAAAGGCAGGGACATCTCTGGGATCACAGTCCCCTCCCGGAGCTGGGTGTCACGGTGTGTCACTCCTGCCTCTGGTGGCAGCACCGGGGCAAGGCTGAAGGGCGAAGTCATGGGTGAGGGCAACGTGTGTCCCCTCTTCCCAGCCTTGGGGAGGTTACCCACAACCTCTTTGCTCTGTAAATTATCCCAACCTTTTTTTTTTTTTCCTAATTTTTAATTATTTTTTCTAATTTTAAAATATTTTTTTTTAATTTTTAAAAATAATTTCTAACCCCAGTTGCCTTTGCACTGTTGTCACAAGGAGCAGGAAGCTTTGTGAAGATCTGAGTGTATCTGTGGCCTTCAGCAGTGACTCCTCTGACCTGCAGCCTGCTCTGTCCTGAGCCACAGCACAGGATGCTTGAGAGTGCATTTGTGTGCACATGTGGAGCACAGGGAAAGGCTCCTGTCCCTGTCCCTGCCCCTGTTGCACTGCCCTGACACTTGGCCACTGCTGACTGGTGACAGAAAATGCAGCTTCTAGAAGTCAAGCCTCAACAGGGGAGACGATGGCATTGCATGGAGAGAGGGCTGGGTTCACCTGGGAGTAATAGACCCTCAGAGAGGTAAAGAGGAAATGACTGTGGCTGGGGGAGGCAGCACGTCCTGGCTTTGCCATCAAAGCTGGGACTGGGAGTCGGAGAACACTGCAGTAGCCACTGGAAAACCCTCTGCCACATGAAAGGGATCTTTATGTTCCTTTTCATGCCACATAAAACCCCCGACCTCTGGGGCCTGAAGATTGGCTCTGGATTCATAAGAGCAGAAGGGCTGCTTGTTTCCAGGTGCATGCCTTTGGCATTTTGGGTCTGAGTGAACAAATTAATTACTTAACAAATTAAGTGAATTAATATGCCTAGGCTAGTGCTCCTGTTTTACCTGGGACTCCTGTTCTATCCCAGGACCTGGGAATTCCTGAAATTCCCTTGAGAGGAGGAGAGTGGCCATGCCCAGAGCAGGAACAGTGCTCAGCCAGGCTCGGGCAGTGCCAAGTCCTGGCAGTGGTGTGAGCCAGGACAAGGAGAATTCCAAGGATCAGCAGTACCAAGCTGTGCCCTTGGGCTTCCCAGTGCTCTCTTTGATCCTGAGTACTCTCAAAACCAGGCTGTGCCAAGGGTTTACAGCTCCTCTCTGTGTTTGTCCAGCTTTCCCCCCACCTGATCTCCCCCTGGGAACTCAGACAAGGCAGGAGGAGGATGGGGAGTGGAGGAAAGGTCACCCACGCCTGTCCGTACCCAGTGCCGCGGGGATCAGGCTTTCACTGACATGGGCACTGACAGGGTCAGTGAGGGGTGACAAGGGGGTATTAGCCGGGTGTGTGGAGGCTGTGCTGCTCTCCACGACCTGGACACAGCCAAGCAGGGCCCCTTCAGGCTGTGCTGTTTGTTATTCAGCCCCCTCCAAGGAGGATTAGAGCACGAGGCAAAAAAAAAAAAAAAATTTTCTGGCGCGCGATAAGACTTTTTTCGTCCTGAATTTCATGCTGAGCTTGAGCTCACTAATCCTCCCCTCGGAGCACGGTAGACGGCTCCTCATACCACTGGCACAAAATCTTAATCCCTTGCCTGGATCTGGCTGCGCAGAATCCACTTGCGACACCCCTCTCTCGTCATCCCAGGGCATCCCAGGGAGTTTGCGCATCCCGGAGAGTTCCACCACAAAAATCCCAGGGTGGAGGGGACCCCCCCAGTGCCCCTGGGCAGCCCAGCCCTCTGTTCCCTGTCTGGCAGCCGCTGACATCAGCAGACGTCGGCACAAAGCGGCTCAAGAGGCGGCATGAAAGGATCAGGGAGCAAAGCCGAAAATTGAATTAGCGCTGATTAGAGGGGAGGCTGGAGAGGCGGCGGGAGCGGCCACGTGTGGAGCCGCGGGCGAGGCGTGTGACACACGTGGGACAGCTGGGATGTGTCCCTGTGTCTGGATCCAGCCACGGCCAAATACAGCCCTCCTCCTCCTCTCTTGATTTCTTATCTTCTTTTTTTCTCGTGTTAGAGCCGGGATGAATACGCGGGAGTCGCAATTTTCGTGTTCGGACTCAGTGTTTGTTAATTCTTATCCATGTTACAGCCCCACAAACCATGAGCTCTAACCAGCAAGTCAGAAAAGAAAGGTAAAATGGATGCCTCTGACTCTTTCCAAGGTTATTTAAGAGCTGATCATCCAATAACAAGGTGACACCTATATTATTTATATTTTTGACCCAATAATGACCACCCAAGGCCCACAATGTGGACCTTTTTCACCCAGTTACAGAAAACCATCCAAACCCAAGAAAAAGGAAGAAGAAGGTGAGAAGAAAATCCTCCATCTTGCTCCATATATTACTATATACCAAAATCTTAAATTGTTGGTTTCCAGAATTCCGACAGTCCTCCTCCTCCTCATCCTGTGGCTCTGCAAAGGACACACATCAGGGCCAAGGCGATGGAAACTCTCCACGCAGGAGAGGGAAGGGAGTTGGTGGGTTTAGAGAGCTGCAATGACCTGAACAAGGGGACCTTGGTGTCCTGAGGTGCCAGCTGTGTGTGTCCCCCCATTCTCCCCCACTGGAGAGCACTCACTGGCAGCACTGTGAGCAAGTTTATTAACACCAAGCCTGTGTGCTAATTGCATTACAAAGCAAAGTCCTCGTTAGACAGGAGACCAAAGGGGACTCCCAAGTCAGTGTCAAGCCTATATTTTGGAAAATTTACATTGATGCTTGTATTTTATGCTCCAGCAGGGGTATGTTGCAGGTCCCAGTGTGAGCAGGATTGAGCTCACAACATGGATTGAAGCAATCAGCAGCAGGATGATGCAGCAGGTCCCCACAAGTCCTTTCATGTCTGCACTCATGATGTGCTGCAATGTCACTGGGCACTACAGCTAAGGAAGGGTCATCAGGAGCTGGGTGGGTTTATCTTACACTTTCAGGTTTGATTTATGTTCCCTTCACCCCCTGATGGATTGAAATGTCCTCTGCAACAAGGCCCGTGCCAAGGGAGCTCTTTGCAGCTCCACATTTAAAGAAAAGTGCTTGGCTACTGTTAATCTTCCTAATAACATGGGTCTGCCTCTAGATGTAAGTGCTGGTTATTAATTCAAGGAGTTTCTTACACGTTCAAAGGACATAAAGATCCCTTTCATTGCTTTGTACCTGCCCATCCTCCTTGCAGGCAGATTGCTTGGTGAGACAAAAAAGAGCTGTTTCACCACGTCCCCTTTGTCACAAATGCTGCCTGTCCCAAATACAGCATCCTAATATTAAATATTTCACAGGGCTGCATGGGAATGTGCTGCCTCAAAAGCTGTTTAGTGCTTGATGCTTTTGACACTGAGGGGTTGAGAGGGCTCAAAACATGGCAGAAAACTGCTTGGGGCCAGGATGGGATCTGGTCACCCTCAGTCTTCCTGAGAATGCTGCTCCCTGGGACAGGGATGACCCACAGTGGTCCCTTCTAACCTGACCCATTCTGTAATTCCATTATTCTGTGCCTTAACCTGCACAGCTTCTCAGGGCTCCTCAGGGAGCATTCAGTTCAGCTTGACCATGCACATGGAATTCTCAAACTTTATAGCACGTCTCACCCTTTCCCTGCATCTTCCTCTTCTTTCTCCCCCCGTGCACTGAGTACTGGTTCAGGTAACACATTCAAAATATTCCAGTTTTGAGGTTTCCCAGCATATCCTGGCAGAGTGCTGCTAATTCCAAGTTCTCCTCTCAGGGCACACACTCCCAGCCGGGTTTTCTGCTGGACTTTGCTGGCTGAGCCAAAGAAGGGGAAGACAATATCATTGCAGATGGATGGAAAGGAATCCCTTCTGTGTTTGGCAAATGAGAAACCCTGACCTCTTGAAGTCACTCAAAATATTAATTCTGTTTCCAACAAATGCTTTGCAGTTCTTTGATTCTGTCTTTATGTTTCTCTTCTTTATCCTTTTCAATGATGTTGGGGAATTTTTAATGTCCCAACAGTAAGTGGATTTCTTTAAAATGTCATAAAGAAAGTGCTTGGATTTTTCCTTGGGCTGAAATATTTGTGTAATAGAGCACAAATCTGCTGTTGGTTCCTTTCAGCTCAGGGCTGCAGGGTTCCAGGACCTATAAATGATTTGAAAAATGTGGACTAGTTTTATCTGTCTGACTCAGCTCCACATCCCTCCATGTGGAACACCATGGCTAACAGGAACCTCTTGAGCTCAATTATACGGATATTGACATTTATTCCTCTATGACGCTCACAGCTAGAGATGATAAGTGATTTTTATTTTTTTTTCCTTTTCCCAGCATTACCTCAGCAATCCTGCTATCCACGGGGAAACACTAGCACGTGGCATTTTGCACCGAGCACCTCTTGTAAACTTTGCTGTACTGGCTGAGACATTCTGGCTCTGGTCAGGCAAACACGTCTCTGCTGCACCTGTGTCTGACAGGAGTGAGTTTCTATAGTTACTGTCCCAGGAAAATCCTAGCAGTCAGTCAATTATTTCTCTTTATAGTCAGATTTACTGCCTGATCTGGAGTTGAACAGTCAACAGAATCACACTGCATGAGCCAATTCATTCTGAACTGGTCTTGCTGCAGCAAAAAAGGCAGGAAGGTCAAAGGAGGAATTTTGTGACTGGAGATCCAGGAAGTGAGATTATCCTGTTCCCCTGTTTTTCTATCCCCTGGTTACAGGTCACCCAGAGAAGTTGTGAATTCCCCAACATCTGCTCATGGCAGGGGAGTGGGACTTGAGCTCTGAAGGTCCCTTCCAACCCAAACCATTCCATGAGGTGAAGAACACACTTGGACAACTAAGAAGATGTTGGAGCTGAGTGAATGAAAGTATTCTGAGAAGGCCCTGGTGAAGAAAATTGCTTACATCTTCCCCCTTTTAGAGTCCTTCTACAAAGATAAGATTGTACAACCATTAAAAAAAAAAAAAAAAAA
>VWZU01016434.1:74385-88462 GCA_013397095.1 Sterrhoptilus dennistouni | reverse complement strand
AAAAAAAAAAAGGAGGGGGGAATGAGGATTTAAATAAAATAAGTTGAAGGCTCCTGCCTTGTAATTCAGGGATTCCTGCACCATCTGTGAGCAAGCTCTAGGGTGCCTCAGTGGGAGCACAGAGGTAGCTCAGTCACGCAAAACCCATGACTGCAAAGCTTTGATTAATAAACTGAAACCCCAGGAAAAAAAAATAAATTCTTTGTCCCTGCTTTTGCCTGGATGAACTAGAAAAGTGTGTCTCTCTTTCCAAGAGGCAGCACTGCTGCAGATTCCACTGTGCCCTTACAGTCTGCAACCCACTCCTTTGTTTCTCCTTTCAGTCTCCCACAAATGCCATCTCCAGCCGATGCCACGCTTCTCTTTTATCGATATATTGCTGGGTTTTATCAGCAAAGCTTTTATTGCAGCCCTGCCTGTGATGAATAAAGGTTGAAGAGACCATCCCTGTCCCCGGGAAGGGAGCTTGCATAATCGGGGAGCTGCTGGTGCAGGGCTCTGCTGACGTAACCGGCTGGGGAAAATTACTGAGGCGCCTGCTGAGGGACAGAAGTGAGTAACTCCCATCAGCAGAGCCCCCCCGGCTTCTGAAGGAGCTGCTGCTCAGAAGAAGGGCTAAAATAGACCTGGAGGGAAGCTGATTTTGAACAGCGAGGGCCCTTTTGTTTGTTTTTATGAAGAGCGTTCTGTGCGGATTGCGTGTGAACTCTTTGTGCGCCTCCCTAGGAATCAGAGGGATAAACAAACCTGGAAGCAACTGCTGGCGGTTGACATCCTTTTGTTGGCATTTATCAGCCCCTGGCAGGATCCCCACGAGGTTCCCAAGGGCAGCTGAGGCCTGGCCAGACCACAGGCTGTACTGCCTCAGTCCTGTGTTAGATAAGCAGAGCTGTTCCTCAGAGCAGCATCCTGCTCCAAAAGGGAGAGAAGTTCTGTAGCCAGGAGCTTGCATCAGGAGCCAGAGCCATCAGGCACAGGTCTCTTGCCTGCAGCTGGCTGCATGATTTGGGGGATGCTGAGTACTGCCTCAGGCTGTGCACCTGGCTGGAAGCCATGAGATCTCAAGTGTGAGGAGAACTGGAGCAAAGCCCCAGTGAGCACATCTAGGACCAGGGACTCAGGGTTTGACCCTTGGTGTAAGCCAGCAACAACCCCATTCACCTGCTCAGACCAGGAGGAGGGAGAGGTCATTTTTCCAGCCTTGCCCTGTGTCCTTCAGGCTTGGTGGTGGGCCAGGAGTGCCCTCCAGTGCTTCTTATGGGGCAGGCAGGGGGACCTGAGAGTCCTTGTCTGTGAGCTCCCCCAGCACCAAGGTCGAAAACAGAGGTGTCCCCACTCTGTGCCACCCCCACAACCAAGAGCAAGGCACACCTCATCCCCAGGTCCTCATGGGGCCATGCCAAGCTCTGCACCCCTGCCATGACCCCAGCCCCACACTTGACCCTCCCCCTGTGTGACTCCTGGGCTGCAGATGTGCCATGGCACTTTCCCGTCCCTGTCTGAGCCCTGAAAAAACCCATCTGAACTCAGATAAAGGGGAAATCAGATCGTGTCTCATCCTCTGCCAAGCTGGAAGCCAATTACAGACACAGAGCAGGAGCCTCCTGCCTGGGTTTCCTCTGGAAAGGCACAAGGGGCTGGATGTAAGGAAGGTAGCAGATCCGTGCTGCTGGAGCTGGTCACCGTCAGGAGGGGGCTGGTCTTGCTGTCACTGCTGGGGACACAGAGGCTGCATTGGTCCACCCAATGGCTGGACACCAGCACCAAGAGCACCAAGAGGCACCCAGATGTCTGAGGTGGGACATGTGTGCTGAAAGTGACCCCGCTGGCACAGCCAGAGCATCACCTCTGCCAGGTGTGAACTGCACTCACAAGTGGGATGTGGTCACTGGGTATCTCTGGCCATGGGATGTCAGGCTGGACAGCCAGCCCAGGACAGCCTGGAAACATTCCATCATCTTTTCCCAGCTGCTTAGGAGGCACAAAGGTTTTGCACAAACATTACCTGTGGAACAGAGTAACAAACAGCCACCTCCCACCAAACTACGTGCACAAACCTCGTTACTATCAGCATATGCACGGGAGCTGTAGCTGTGTTTATAGACTACAGGCTGTTGTAAATGCATCCCTGTAGGCTTTAAATCCATGCCTGCTTGTCTGATGATTGGTTTAACCAGTGCTAATTCCCTGAAAATGAATGGAGCTACTCATCAAATGTTTCTCCCGATGAAATGTGCATTTTTCCCTCAGGCAAAATCAAGAGGTGCCTTGGGAGGGTGAGGAAAGCCCTGGAAAGCAATGATAGCTCAAGCCACAGCTGTGAGAAGGAACTCTCAGAGGAGTCCTGATGAACCTGGAGGTGGCTGTCAGAAGCTCAGGGGATGAGCAGGCCCTGGGAAGCCCTGGCTCCTGTGTGTCCTTGGGTGATATTGGCTGTCAAAGCACCAAGAGACACACGGAGCTCTCCAGGTGAACCAAATCAAAACCAAGCTGTCCACATCAGATCTGTGGTGGTGGAGAAACTGACCCCTTCTTGCATCTCTGCCTGGCACTCCTGTAAATCTGCTCTCTGCAGGGGGACAGGGAGAATTCCCTGGGGGCAGCACCATTCCCTGTTGGCAGGCTGGTAGGGCTGGAGGGAGATGAGGCTGTGGGGTCATGGCTCTGCCCCCAGTCCCACCACAACCACACCAGTCCAGAGGGATGTTCTGCCTGTTCAGAGAGCACATAATCATGTGCCAAACCCTGTGCTGGTTGGATTCCTGGCCAACATGAGGCCTCTTGCTCTCTGCCCATCCACAGTAGTGTGCTCCTGCTGATGTGGGTGTAGCATCTCTAAGGTAGATCAAGTCACAAAAAAATGCTAGTTAAAAAGTAGCTTTGCTGGTGTTGCATGGAAGCAAACAACACCAGCTTGGGCTGTGTAAGAGGTTCTGAAGGTGTATTCACAGGAAGGCAGTGAGGGAAGTTTGTGTCGTGTTGCCATGTGGTGGCTGAGTTAAGGTTTAATTGTTGAGGTAACTCCCTGGGGTGAAATTGAAGCAGGCACGACTGAAAGCTGGAAATCAAAGTAATTGTCTTCCCCCTCTTTATAACAGAATGATCTTTTCTACTTAGTTTCAACTCACCTGCTGCCAGGAGCGTGCAGAACCACAAAGAGGTGGAGAGCTGGTGCTCTGCAGGAGTGTCAGCCAGTCCTCAGGGTACCTAAATCTGCCCAGAGGCACATCATTAGGCACTGGCTGATTGCACTTTGTTATATTGACTAGGAAAAGGCTCAGAATTAGTGGTGGGGGAAGTGCTGCTCTGCTACAGCCCTCCTGCATGACCTTGTGCTGCTCATGTAGCTCCTGTGCCTCATTTTCTGGAGCAGCACCACCCATCACCCAGATTTGCTGCAAGCTAACCTGGTAATTACTGGTAAGGTGCTTTAAGAAGCTGTGCTAGTGTTCCAGAAAGAAACCACTGCTGAAATTATTTCAAAGCTGAGCACCTCAGGCAGGCTGGAAATGGTTCAGGGGAAGAAAAATGGACTTTCACAATGTGTGGGGGCCCTTTAGGGCTCGGGATTTGAGCCGGCTCAACAGTGAAGAAAGGATTTATTCACTGAGTGAACACAGGTGTGCTGAAAAAGCACTGCAACTGCTTCCTTCAAAACAGGTTTTAAAAGACTGCCATTTATTTACTGTCTCTGATGTCACTCCTTGTGCACCTCAGGGGTGTTCTCATGCAGCCCACAATTCCCATCTATGCCCGGGGTCTTGTGCATCCAGATGGATGATGTATGACCCACTCTGCAAAGGAAATATATGTTAGAAGATATAATCCATGAGAGCATAAATCTTCACCACTGTGGGTTTGGGGTTTTTTTATTATTTTTTATAAAATCAGATTCCTCTTGAGGGCAATGTGAGAACCCAAAAGATAAGGGTTTTTACAGAGATCACACTCCATCTTTCTCTCAGTCAAGTGGCCTGGGGGCATTTTTTATGAGGGGAAAATAGAGCCTGAAGCACAACCTTTATGACCCCACATCCACCCATCCCTGCCAGCACCCACGTCTTCTGCTGCAGAGTTTGTGCACCACACTTGGTGTGGTTGATTTTTCCCAGGCTGCAGGTGACACTTCAGTGACTTATCCAGCTCAGAGCTTGAAAAAACTGGTCTCTCAGCAAAACAAGAGAGAGCAGCTGGCTCTAAGTAACTCCCCAAGATGTTTAGGAGGGCCAAAACAGATGGAATGGATGGCACAGAGTTCATTTCCCAGCAATATTAATTATCTATTGCTTTTCTCTGTTTCCCTGCCTTCTTTGCACTCAGATACACAAGCACACTCTGCCATGAAAAAGTTTCATAGTTCCAAAGTAGGGAGGAGAAAAAAGGCAGATTTTTAACCTTGCTTAAAGCTTTCAAATCACCTCTGTTGCGCCAACTGAAGGAGTTTTGAGTGCTGAGCAAAAAATAAATATAATATTTCAAAAACATCCTGAACTGTAAGAATATTACACCCATAAAAATGCCAGTCTGAGCTTATAAAACTTTAACAGTGCTAATATTAAAAATGCAGAGGGGACCAACAGAGAGCAAAAGGGAGGGCAGTAAAGAAAAGAAGAACCTGGCAGGAAGAAATACACAAAAATATGTGGCTTAGCTCAGGTACTTTAGGTATCAGCCCAGCATGAACTAAATAGTTTGTCACTCCAACACTTTTTATCAGCAGCAGCTACTGGCAGCAGCAGGGGGCAAAGGAAAATGGGAGCAAGTGCCTGGGATTTATGAGATAAAGAGAACATCAAGTCTAGGGGACAAGGATATCTCCAACTGGTGTGCAGGAAGCACCATCATTTGTAACTGCAAGGCTGACAGCTACTGATGAAGCCACCAAGCCAGGGACTGTGGAAAGGGATGGGAGAAGAGCTGACATGAGAACAGGCAAGGCAGAGGGATTGGGGAATGCAGTGGGAGCAGCCATGCACCAGTGTCCTCTGCAGGAGAGAGGTGTTGGGACCAGCTCTGCAGGGAGGATGGAGAAACACACGATAAATGGGACAAAGGAAAGGACAGGTTTCCCAGCTGCAGCCTGTGCATGGCTTGCTGGAGTCAGGGCACAGGAGAGACCAGGTCTGCCTGATTCCTTGTTGCCAAGCAGGAATGTGCTCATTAAGATGAGGTGCCCTGAAAGAGATGTAGTCTGGGTCAAGAACCAGCCAATGGGCAGAAAACAGGCCATGCTGAAAGGGGAGCTGAAATTTGGCAGTGAGCTCCTGGTGGAATTCGTTGAGGAGCTGTCTTGGATGCTATCTTAATCCTTATTTTCTTTAAATGACCCTAGCAGGGAAGGCAGGAATGACGTGGGGCTGGGAGTCACTGCTGGTGCTGATAAGGGCTGGAATATTGCGCAGGAGGAGCCGGGTGCCCTCAAGGGTGAGACTGAGACAAATGGGATGTAATTTAGCAGCAAAAAATGCACCACCACGTACTTGGACACTGCAAACAAGAATTCCTGCTACATGCTGGCAGCTTATCCACAAAGGAGCAGAGATAGATCACTCAGGCATGAGATGGCTGCGAGCCACGGGAAAAGGCGGATGAGAACGGAATCAGCGTTTCCAGAAGGGCCTGGGGAGAGCAGTGCCAGGGGATGAGGGCTCACTGAGACCTTGGGACTGTGCCTGAGCTGCTGGGGACATCTCCTCGTGCCAGGTCAGGCCTTGGCCCTGCGCCCTGAGATGGACCCTGGCAGCTCCCTGCAGCTTGAGGGGCTCTGTGGGGACGTGGCCACTCTCCACAACCACTTTTCTTTTTTCCAACATGTCCACTAAAAAGAGAGATGAGTGATTTAAGCTGGAGGATAATGCTGGCTGTTGAGCAAATGCCTCTAAACCATTCCTGACTATGTTTAGACAAGGAATGACAGCATTAATGACTGCTGGAGGAATGAAATTCTGCAAAGGCTTTCCTGAAGGAATCCTAGGAGCAAAGCTCTGCCTAATTTTAAGCTGCAGCTTTGTAAGCCTATGAAAGCAGTTGCATAACATGACTGTGGGTGACAGAGGGAGATGAGACACAACAACCCAGGAGATCCTGTCCAGTCCCATGATTTTAAACTCGTTATCTGCAAACAGAGCTGCAGAAATCAACAGAACAGGGGCATCCAGCTAGACACTGCCATGAAATCTGCAGATGAATCATGGCCACTGCTTTGGGGCAAATAAACAAGGTTTGGCTTATTTCAGACTTGCCTTTGGAAAGCCCCACTCATGACCTGAGAATTTAGAGTCTCCAGGGCAAGGCAAGTGAAGGAAGCCAGGACAGACAAAGCCCCTGTATCCAAGTGCCTCCTTTGAAGGGCAATGCCAGTTTCTGCTGTGCTCCTAAAAGAGGCAATGTCAGGACAGACACAGCTCTTAAACTCTACCAGCTCTCCCACAGGCTTGAAGGGACCTCTGGAAAGGACTAGAAAGCCCCAAACCAGCCTTTCCTTTTAATCCAACTCATTAGTTAAAGAAGAAGGCAACAACTGAAGCCATAATAAGAATCTGCCTAGATACCAGCTTCTTCTGCAGAACCATAAATGTTTCTATCACACCCTTTTTGATCCAAATGACCAAAATTCATAACCGGAAGGACAGTGTCCAGCCATCACTGCATATGCATGGGTTTGGAGGGCCAAGGCAAAGGCCAGCAGGGTGGTGACCTCCCAGGATCAGAGCTGGCTGCAGGGTCCAGGCAGATCCATAGCAATGGGAACATCTCAAGACCCTTGGTGCATCTTTGCTATGCCCAGGATTGGGCTTTTGGGGCATACTGGGTAAATCAGAGAACAACAAGGGCAGTTTCTGAGGCTGTGTTTCATGCCACTGGTGTATCTGGCATGACAGAAGAGGAAATGTGTCCAGAAAAGGAAAACAGCCACTGGAAAGAGGGTTGGTGTGCCAAGAGTATCACAAGGAGTAGAGGCACGGGGTGCCCACAGAATAGGGAATGACATCACTAGAGGATGTTGGTGACACCTCTAGCAGGTGTTTCTCCCAAGAGGGGACACAGCATCCTTCAGGCTCACCTGTGACAGTGTCTCCACTTTTTTGGCTTAGGCCAAGAAGGACAAAGCCCTTCACCTTCACTGCACTGTTAGAACATCTCCTGGCATTCCCTCCTGCACATCACCTTCCCAAGGGTCTTCTGATGCTCTCCTGACCTGTACAGTAGATCAGGAAGACAAACATGAGGGGACATTGGGAGCTTGCAAAGGGGAAATTCTGGTACTTGTGATTGCACTCAAAATAGCAGTTGATTTCTGTGCTACAGGTTGGCTCTCAGAGAGCTTTATCTTCCTTTCACAAATGTGTGATTTTTGGTTTTGTTCTGATAGCGACAACAGGACCATCAGGAAGAAGAGTAAATGGAGAGTAATTACAGGAATTAACATGCAGAAGATGATCACCTGTTGTCTGAGGACTGTACTTCTCTCCCACCTCAGGTACTCTGGAGTTAACAGCAGATTGTTGGCATGGGAAGACATGCACCTGCTTAAATTCCTCACTGATCCTTTCCTTTTGATACTAAGTCTTATGCCTTGAGGGCTGCTTGATGAGAAGACAGCCCAGTGTTGTAAGATGTACCCACCTTGGAAATCATTTTGATTCCTGCAGAGGTCAGGTCAGGCTGTAATGTAGGAAAAAATAAGCAGGAGAACTTCCTAGACCCTCTGTCTAGCATGAAACCTGAAATGCAAGTGCCAAAGAATCAGCTGCTGGACATCAAAGTACCCACAGCACTCCATCCTGTGCCTGGGAAGATGCAATGATGCAGACTAATTCCACTGTCTTTGACCCTTTTAGAGCAAATTGTTTCTTTCCCTCGAGAGAGGAAGGTTTGAGGATTTGAAAAACCAGCAGCCAGCTCACTCTGGCCTCTGAATTGCTTTTAAAGCACTGGTCCTGTGAGAATCCTTCACTGAAGTTCACCTCCTGCCCTCCCCAGTGCAGGGCAGCCTCCTCTGGCTCCTTGCAGACCAAACTGGGAGCCTGAAGTAAGGCTCCCTTCAGTGGTTTATCCTGCCAAACAAAAGAAAATAAGTGTCCTTCATCCCAGCTCAGGAAATGAGAGAGGTTCTGAAGGAACTCCACGTTACCAAGCCCTGGCCTCACCAAGCCCATCTGCAGGCAGCAACACCTCCCTTGGGAGCTGCCTCCTCTCTTCCCTGGCAGAAGGGCTTGCACAGCACAGGGTGGGCTGGCCTGGGAGATGGGTCAGGATCTCCCTTGGCTGAGCTGGGCAGGTATGAAGCACTGTACTGTGTCCAGAGGGGCGGGAAGTGGGTGTCAGGGCCAGTCTCTTTCTCCTACCACATGTTGGAAAAGACCTTAAAGATGATCAAGTTCAACTGTTAACCCAGCACTGCCAAGGTCACCACTAAGCCATGTCCCTAAGTGCCACATCTGCAATGTTTTTGAACACTTCCAGGGCTGGTGATTCCACTTCCCTGGGCAGCCTTGTTTTAATGCTTTTGTGCTTTTAATGCTTTTAATGTCTTTTTGGTGAAGCAATTTTTTTCTAATACCAGTCTAAACCTCAGCTGCTCCTCGTCAGACTTGTGCTCCAGACCCTTCCCCAGCTCCTTTGCCCTTCTCTGGACACACTCCAGAAAACCCTAGAGTACATCAGACCCTTCCTGGGCCCCAAGGCCCCACCTCTGGGGCAGGAACCCCATCCCTTCTGACAGGATTGGGGTCACTTGGCCCATGAAGCATTGGGCAAGAGTGACCTGGCAGAGGATTTCTTGTCCTTTTCACATTCACTCCCTGCCCTCCCAGCCGTGACTCTGACAAACACTGCTCTCTGCTCTTCCTGCCTGGGCCAGAAAGTAAAACACAGGGGTTGTTTCTCTGCCATTTATGTGGAGTGCCTTCAACCCACAGGTGATTCTAGGTGGGCTTGGGCACCCACCTGAGAGCATGGACTCCTGACCCCTCTTCCACTTTACATTTGACTTGGACCTGCGCGACCTCCTGCCACAAGAGAGGAAAAAATTCCGTATAGCTGCCTCTCTCTAGTGAGCTGGCCAATCAGGCTAAAGAAACACAGTTTGTTTGGCTTGTCAGAGGGAAAGTCAGGAGGTGATGTGACCGTGGGTGACAACCGCTGCCCCCCGGGAAGAGCTGTGCCCAGTGGATCCATGGGGGAGGCACGACACGATGCCATGGCTGCATGTGTGCACAGGCAGGGCAGCTCAGGCTGGGGATAAAGGCAGGCATTTACTCCTCTGGGATAATTAACCACTTCAATAGCCTACCCAGGGCCATGGTGCAGTGGCTTGCAGCCTTTAAAATCAGGACTGAGTGCCTTTCCCAGTGATTTATTTAGATTTCCAAAGAAAGTCCTGGGCTTGGCGCACAAATCACGCTCCGTGTTGTATCAGGGGTCAGGCTGGCCGACTGTAATGACTCCTTCTGGCCTTGAAATTTATGGCTGATGTCAGAGGGGCAAATAACTCCTCCTGCAGAGCCTGCTGGAGCAGAGAGAGCTCCCAAGGCATGACCATCTTCAAGGAGAGAGTGGCAGAAATGCTGTCCAGGCATCTCTGCTCATCCTGCACAGCTCCATGGCTGTGCCAGGTCACAGCCTGGGGACATAATCCCCATCCTCTCCCAGGCTTCCCCTCCTTTTTGACCCCAAAACCCTCAATGAAACTGATAAGTTGTCAGAAGGAAAGGGCTGATAAATGTTCTGCTTATCTTTCAGGCAGATTTTATGTAGCAAATGAGGTTTAAAAGGAAAAAACTCTTCTTCCAGTCTTGTTTTAACATGGTCACAGCAAAAGGATCTCTGGGTCTGGGCAGATGTTCTATGCCTTGACATGGCAGAGTGAGACTGGAAGGGGAAGTTCTCCTCTGCCTGTCCCTCCATAATCCATCCCTGATGCAGATTTCCATTTCCTAACGGAGTCACTCTTCCTCTTGCTCAGGGACTTCCAATTTTTTCTCCACGGAATGACTGCAGCAAAGGCTCTGAAAGAGGTAAGGGAAATCTCATCTCTGTGAAATGCTCACCCAGGGGGTAAATCTTCAACAGGATCTGGTCAGTTTTAGCCGTGCAATTGTCATTGACACTAATGGGAGACATACAGCTAAATAAGTGTACTGGAAATACCCTGGTCCCCCAGCTGCCAGGTCTCAATTATAATCATATCATAAAAAAAAACCAAACCAGAGGGGAAGGAACAAAAAGGCTCTGTTCTCCCACCATAGGAGGCCAAGAAAAGATCCGTGGCAGAGGCAGAGATGTCACTCACTCCTCACCCATCACAGCACAGGGCAGCGGGGAATCAGCATCCGTCATGCTGGGGGAAGGCCAGGAGCTCTCTAGGCATATGTTACTGTAAATTTGAAATTAGAGCCACTGAGGGGATGCAAAATGACAAACCCAGCTGCCGACGGGGGTGCTGGCTGCCAGCAGAGTAAAGTGTCAATTATTTACCATTTGCTAAAGGACACTGCTCTCTGCAGTCACGCTGGAGTGTGTGTGTGTGAAGCACATCTTAATCTCCCTCCCCAGCGTGTGGGCTGCAGGAGGCAGCCCCAGCACCTCCCTCTGCTGGAACAAGGACAGGGGCTGAGACATCCCAGTGTGACTCCTAGGAATGGCTGGAGACTGTGTTGGCTCCCCTGGGATCAACTCCAGTGGCCAGGGCACAAAGCAGGGCTGTGAGACCTGAGGTCAGAGCAAGGATGGACACAGGGATGGCATCACCTCCCAGCTCTGTTTGTAAAACTGTGGTTTCTCCTGTGAGAGGTGGGAGCAGGAGGCACTCTGTGCCCACCACAGCGTGGCACAGCACTCCTGGGGTGGGATCCAGGCCAAGAGCCACGTTTGGGACAGCTCCACATCACTGCTCCCGTTGCAATGGGATGGGCAACTTGAAGAAGCAACGGGAGAATTGGGATTTTATAAACTGAGTGTGTTTGTGTGTTTGTGCAAATAAAGCAGATGGTGAGGGCGTTTGCATTAGCACTCATGCTGAAAGTCCCTAGATTATGTCTTCTTTCTTAGCCAAAATTGGGCTGTGAGCATCACTTTAAAAAATCACTGTTCTTCCTGCTGTTGGCAAATGTGGGCTCCCCTGGAAATCTTTATTCATCCAAACATTCCTCCAGTCCGACCAAAACCTTCTATATTTGGGGCCCTGACAAGTCAAGGCACTTCACAAGTGCTGGTGGCTGCTTAATCACAGGACTCTCATGAGGTTCAGTCATCCTAAATAAGTCACCAAGGCCATGAGTCATGTCACAGGTGGGCTCCACAGTGATTCAAGGATGACATGCTCCCTCCTGATTTATTTCATGATATCATTACCCCAAAGAAAACTCGTTTGAAAGAAGTATTTCCAAGCTTCACATCCCACCTCTTCCACTTGGGCTTGAAGTCACTCCTCAGTGTTCCCTAGGACAACTGGCCAGAGGAGACAGAGATGCTTCTCTACCCCTGGGCTTGAAGGGAGAGGTTTAGGAAAAGGTTTTACTTCTTCCTCCCAGGGCTGGGCAAGGCTTTTTCCCTGCCTGGCTTTTGGACTGCATTTATCCTCTGGGAACTTCCAGCAGTCAGGCACAAAACAAGTGCTGCTTCTTTGATGATAACCCAAAAGAGAGGTATGAAACCCATGTACCACTATCAGTTGAAACACCTTGGCTGAAGCATTAACACTCTGTGTCACCTCAAGGACAACCACATGTGATTGATGGCTGATGGCTGGTGGCTGCAGGCAGCTGTTTCAGAGCTCTTTGCATGCTCTGTGCACAGAGCCTGAGGGTCAGGAGGTGTTTTATGGCCAAACTTTACCTACTTGTGTGCATTTAGTGAAGGAAAACTGCGTATCTCGTGCCCACCATGGCCACTGGCACCCTGCTCACCACGTGCAGCATGTTTTTTAAGAGCCACATCCAAGGTGAGGAAAGTGAAGACATGAGCTTTCTGCATGCCCCAGTGAAGGCTTTCTGCATGCCCCAGTGATGGCTTTCTGAATGCCCAGCTGTTCATTTTCTGCTCATGAGGACAGTTTCTCCCTCATTTATCTGAGGCTGAGAACAAAGAGAAACTTTCTACCTGCAGACTGTTATCAGAACTGTTAGTGATAACTCCTGCATCAGCATTTCAGGTGAAAGTTAGGGAATGCCACACCCCAGCAAAACTATCTGGAACTCAGAAATCAAAGATTATTGATCTGGAGTTGGCCTTTTTTGCTATAAAATCAAGGGGCATTAAAAGAACCCCATTTTAAGCCATGTGTGCCCGTATCTGGATGTGTGCATATGCATATGCAAAAGGACAAGGCTCATAAGGTAAACAGCAGGGATAAATGAAGCTCCTGGGTGTAATTGAGGTCTGCACCATGATCTGTGAGAATTTTATCACTGCCTTCAGCATGGCTTTACCCTGTGTTGCAGCAGCAGCAGCTGTGACCTGAGAACTTTGCACTGCTGAAAGGGGAAAGCTCAGGACAAGGACTGGGCACTCACTTCTGGCCTTGGGAGGACCAAAGGTATCAGAGGCTGCTGTAGAGGATAATTCATTTCACAGCACTGGTATGACGGCTGCTGTCTCCCAGTGAGCCCTGCACATCTGCAGCCCAGGATGACTAAGTCAACCGGCTTTGCAGGAGGTAGGATTGGAAAAATTGCTCCATTAAAAAAAAATTAAAACAGTAAAACTTCCCTACAGTTCATTTTCACTGCACTGCAGGTGGCCTTCAGAGAAACACAGGGAGATGCTTTTCTCAAAAGCAGGAACAAGGAGCATTCATCCTGCTCAGGAGCAGGGCAGGGAGGAGCTGCACAATGCACAGTGGAAATCAAAACCATGTAGAGGAAAGTGTTCAATGGGAGCATCCAGCACCAAGGGCACCCCAGGTGAAAGCTGCTGGTGAAAGCTGCTGTTACCCTCTCTGCCAGTCCAGCCTCCCAAACCCTCCTGCAAGGTTGATCCAGATGAGGACAAGGTCCTTCTGAGTTTTTATGAACGTTTTTTTTTTTGCTCATGGAATCCCTTTGGGAGCTGGGGAGGAAGCCATGGTGTGTTCCTTGGCTATGTCTTTGCAAGAAGGGAGGTGATCACCCCAGCACAACTCCAGGCACTGCTGTTGGAGCTCATGGCACAAGAGTGGAAAGGGCTACAGCAAAGTTTAAGGGAGGTCCAGCCAATTTGCCTCTCCCTTCCCCACTTTAACCAGCCAAGGGCAGCAAGATTTCTGTGCCCAGGCCAGTCAACCACAGTTTTCTTGACTATGCCAGGAATTTTTGGGGGGATTTGATTCAACTTGTTTCAGTAGCAATCTCTTCCTTGCATAATCTCCTTATTTAGTAGGTGGCAATGTTCCTTTTACACAATGAGCAGAGTACAGGTGCAAACCTTCTCCTGCCCACTCACTCCCCTCCTGCTCCCTGGCCAAAGCCACACCTTGGCACCCCTCAGCCCTGCTCAGAGTGGGCACCAGCATCAAAACAGCCCCAAGGGAAATATCAAAGGTGAAGGCTTTGGCTCTTTAAGTGTCTTGGTTTAGAAAGACAGATTTCTGCCCAGGGAAAGCTGGAGCTTCTGTTGGAATGAAGAATGTAAACCCCCTCTGTCCAAATTATTATAATTTTGCAATTAGGGGCTTTTAGACAAAGATATAGGAATAGGAATAACAGTTCTTTACTATGAATATTAAAAAGTACAAATGTAGTAGTAAAAACAAACAAACAAACAAAACCCCAAGCCAACAAAAAATCCTAGAAACACTGACACAGTAAAAATACGACCTGACACCCTGTTGGTCGGGGATTTGGAAGCAGTCCAAATAAATCCTCCTGGAGTAATAGATGTGGCTCTGTTGGAGCAGAGATAAGCCTGTAGAAGGGTGAAGTTTTCTCTGAAGTGGTGGCAAGATTGGTCCAAGTCTTCCTCTGGAAATCCAGTGCAAATAGGCTGTGCTGGTGTTCTGACTCTCAGGTTTTATCCGGGTAGGAATGCTGGGCTCCTCCCCCTGGGTGGAGCATCTCCCCATGGAATGATGGAATTGTATCAGCCCTGCAGTGAGCCT
>VWZU01016434.1:37728-74331 GCA_013397095.1 Sterrhoptilus dennistouni | reverse complement strand
CCACCCACCCCAGGAGTAATGAAATAAAGAAAAACTTTAACCAGTTTCAAGAGATTGGGAATAGAACACAAGCTTTTAGTTACATCTTGCATTGCAACCCAAGACACTGAGAAACACACAGGCAAACCTCTGAACATTTGACTTTCCCCTGCTCTGCATTGACTTTCTCATTGTGATAACAGGTAACAAATCACTGCCTGTGTTGTCACTGAGGCAGCTCCTCTCTCAACAGACTCCAGTTCTCCTGGTCCTCCCCTCCCTTTCTCCTCACAGATTAATTCTCACCAAAATGGAGAATTATCTTCAGATGATGCTGACAGGGATGAGGCTGACAGGAAGACAAATCAGACAGTGGGCATGAACTATAAATTTGTTATTTCAGCTTGTGCTGCCTGACTTCTGGGAAATGATATTTAGCATTAAAAAATGCTGGTGTTTGTTGTTAATGATGGCATGTCAAGAGCACAGCGTCACATTTGCCACTCTTTATCAGAGTAACACATTGGCACCCTGGTGAGGTGAGACCCAGCAGGAAAGGGGTGCTTTTCATCAAAAAACAGCATCAGGTGGTTGGAGAATCTGTAGAGCAAAGACAGGGAAAAGGAAGGGGAAATCACAGGTTAATTAATCAGATCTCAGCCACACATGGAGGAAAAAATAATTACAAGTATGGTAGTAAGGGAGGGAGATACATGGGTTGGCTGAAAGTCATCTGAAGGATCAAGCTAAGCTCTATCTTTCACGGAATTACCTTACTTCAAATGTTTTAGGATCTGTCCAAAATGACCATTTCCATTAGAGAAAGGTGAAGCAGTCTTTGTGGTTGTACCAGTCACTTTCCAGAGTTCAGCAGGAACACACACAGGGCATGTTGCTTATCTTCCACTGAGCTGAGCTGGCTCTGGCACTGGCACAAAGCAGATTTTATACCCTGGGATGCATCAAAAGGAACATGGGCAGCAGGTCCAAGGAGGAGATTTCCTCACCTCTGCTCTGGTGAGACCCCACCTGCAGTTCTGTGTCCAGGTCTGGTGTCCCCAACATCAGAAGGATGTGGAATTGTAGGAACAAGCCCAGAGGAAGCCACAATATTGATAAGAAGACTGGAGCACCTCCCCTTTGAAGAAAGGCTGGGAAAGTTGTGCCTGTTCAGCCTGAAGAAGAGATGGTTGTGTGGAGAGCTCAGAGCACCTTCCAGAGTCTGAAGGGGCTACAGGGAAGATGGAGAAGGAAGGACTCTGTCAGGAACTGTAGTGACAGGACAAGGAGTGCTGGGTACAAACTGAAAGAGAAAGAAGATTTTATCTTAGATATTAGGAAGAAATTCTTTAGTGTGATCATGGTGTGGCCCTGGCACAGGTTTCCCAGAAAAGCTGTGGATGTCCCATCCCTGGAGGTGCTCAAAGCCAGGCTGAATGGGGCCCTGGGCCATCTGGGATAGTGGAAGGTGTCCCTGCCCATGGCAGGGAGTTGGGATTAGATGATCTCTAAGGTTCATTCCAACCCCTTAACATTCTGTGGTTCTCTGGTCCTTACAGGACAAGACTGAAAGACCTGAGCATCTGATAACTTCTACACCTTCACAAGGGAGAAAAGGATCTTCTGAAGTGAATTACTTCAGATAATCAGAAAAAACACATAGGCTAGAAGTTACTTTCGAATACTGAGGAGATTTTGGAACATTTTCCAAAATGCAAGAGAAGCAACAAGACCTTCCCTCTTCTCTTCCCCCCACCCCCCCAGCATCTCTGGGCTGGAATGTGGTAAATTTATGTATGGGCTTATGGGACTTGGCTGTCTGCCACAGCAGGGGCACAAATTCAGTGACCCAGGAGTTCCCTTCACCTCTGTGCTTTGTATGTGCCTCTGACACAAAAACGGTGATGGCCCTCAGAGCTTGTAAAAATGCTTCTGTTAATCCATTAATAAATTCTGCTTAGTGTCCACAATGCAGGGTCTTAAAAGCTTTGCAGTGCTGGGGTTTTCAGAAGGATGTTGTGTCCTGGGTTCAGACAACAGGAGGCAGCCAAACCTGCAAGAGCCAAAGGTCATTGGTTTTTGCAGGGCCTCAGCATTCCTATACTGACTGCCAGGGAAAAGCTTCCTCGATTCATGGAGATTTTTACAAGCAGAAATGGCATTAATGAGCGGATATATTTTGCCTAAGAACTGGGTTTGCTCTCTTTGTAAGAAATAACCAGGAACTAGTGAGTGCTAGAAGGGTGTAGAGAGGAAAAAGAAACCAGGAAAATGACATTTCTTTTTAAAGAGAGTGCAAATAGGGAAGATGCAAATCAGACACTTTGCCATTGCTTAAAATGCCTGTGAAACAAAAAAGCACCAAGAAAACTGGAGGTCAGTACTATCAAGCCAAGACGGGCCTCTTAGGAAAGACATTCAGATCCACTGGTGTCATAAGCTAAGCAAAGTAATAGTATTTTACATATTAACATAATAAATATTTATCACATTCATTACACACATGAAATGCATTTAAATATAAAATATACATGTGTGTGTAATTAATAATACTGTGCTAAGGAGACTGTTTTAGAGAACTTTATTGTCTCAGGAAAGTCATGAAGGAATTAAAATCCAGAAAGAACAACAATGCTTCTAAGTGCTTGTTTTCATAGGAAAGACAATAAAATCCAAACACAACTTTTTTTCATCTTTAGCTAAAGGTAGAGCCTTTTTTTTTTTTTTTTTTGCTTTTATTGTCTTTGTAGTGGCCTTTGCATGTGTGCCCTTCCCTGCCAGACTAATCTGTCTGCTGCCTTTCTGCCCTTCTGCAAAGATAATACATATTCTTGATCCCTCTTTCTGAAAAGCCCTTAGGAAAACATGACTCAAAGGAGGAATAAAAAGCTGCAGCAAAGGACTAAATTTCTAGGTAATTTCTTCTAAATCCTGCTTTCAGTTTATTACCCTGACAAAGAGTCTCTCAGCTGCAGAGCAGAGCCCGACCTCCCGCAGGGGATATACCGAGGATTATCTACCCTGAAATGAAAGTCTGTTGACCTAGGGAAAACATTTCACTAAACAACAGCAGTTGTGAATTGAAGTGACCTGTGGGGCATTAGACACGGTGTAAAAGCAATTTGAACAGAGCAAAGAAAATAAGTGGAAACGGTTTTGGGTAGGGAGGATAGGCAAAGCATGTAAATGAATGCATTTGTGGGATGGGTAAATGAAAACACTCTGGGCTTTTTCACTGCTGCCCTCTGGAATGGCAACTGCAGAGGGATTCCAGCCCGGACAGAGCCCCACAGGCTACACCAGCCAGAGGTGACCTGGCCCCATCACAATCGCTGCTGTCCAGCAGGACTCAGAGATACTGGGATGCTCCCTGCACCTCCACCAGCATCTCCCCACCTGCAGGCTCCTGGTGCACCACTCTGCATCCCAGACTCTGCATGGCTGTGCGTCTGGATAACCCTGCCTTGGCCAGGAGACTGTTCTCAAGGAAATTAGGTGTCCACCAGTGCTTGAGCTACAGCAAATTAAAAGAAGGAAAACTACTCCACTAAATTTCTAATCTTGAGCTTATTTTCCCAGCCCAGCAGAAACACAGACCCCTTGGTAACTTTGACTAAAGTGACTTTAATGTTGACAAACCAAGGAGCAGGGATGGTGCCTGATGCTTTCTCTTTGGCTCATTAACATTAAGAGCAGGAGCAGATAATTGCTACCGTCCCACCTGGCCCTGGACCACAGGAATTAAAGCATTTTTGATGTTCTGGGGAGAGTTATGTAGATCTTACTGCCCTTTTGTCCTGTGTTGCAGTGATATCCTGGCAGTTTTTATTAAACCAACCCCTCCTCCCCTGCCCAGAGTAAATTAGTTGCTTTCTCCAGGGTAAAGGAGAGTTTCTGAAGGGTGGCATCACAGAGGAGAGAATGGCAGGGGATCTGCTAGGCTCAGTCTCCACGCTCATAAACTTTCTTTTTAAATCCTGCACAAAACAAAAAGTGTTGTGAAATATGTTGTTGGATTGGGGAATATCTCTGGCAGAGAAATTTTTCAGTTGTTGAATAACAATCTGAGGCAGTGATGGAATTGCTGCAGCCTAAGACATACAAAATGAGGGTGGAAAAAAAGACCTTGACTCTTTTATGGAGTTTCTACAAATCCAGGGCTCAGCTGTGCCAGGCAATGTGAGTTACAAAAGCTCTTGGAAGTGACCAGTGATGTTCACACTGCTCAGATTTTGGGGAGCTTCCAAGAACCCTTTCTTTTTTTTTTTTTTAAACCAAATTTTATTTTCCCAGATAGAGCTGACCTGTAAGAAATAAACCCCTCTATGTGCTAGGTGGATACCAGAGATTCAACAACTAATTGCTGACCCTTGATCAGAGCTTTTGTAAAAAAAACGAATTAAAAAAAAAAAAAAAGCCAATTGAGGAAAGGGTGAGGTTGTGGTGCTGTTACAACACCTCCATGGCAAAGCTGTTGTAAGAGATGCTTTTATGCCCCCGTGTACAGATTAAGGACATATTATTGACCCTGTGCAACAGTTTGTACACCCATTAAATGCCCTCAGTCAGAAGGAATAGATACAAATCTTATATTTGGGGGTGAGGTGATGCAGTGGGGCACCTGCCCCACGAGCCTGTGCCCCTTGGCCAAGCCCATGGAGAGCAGAGGAGTGGGAAAGGAAGGATTTGGGAATGAATGGCAGGACTCTGCCAGGGCAGGGCAGCTGCCCAGGGATGGCGCAGACCCCTGGGTACTCCTCCAGCATTCTCTGAGTTCGTTGCTGTCCTTGCTGCACGTCCTCACATTCGGGTTTGCATGACTCAGCCAGGGATGAGTTGGAAAAGGAATGTCATCATTTTGATCCAGTTAAAAATAATTTATCTGCTGCTTTCTCTCTGTCTCGTCATCCCTTCCTCCCCACCCCGCCCCCCATTTTATTTTTTCTTTTTTTTTCTTGGAGAGAACTATTAGCATATGTTTTGGAAGGGAAATCGTCCCCTGAGTTAAATTAGCACCTGATTCAAATGCGTGCAAAGTGCTAATTGAGCTTTGTAAGCAAACCCGACTGAAAACAAGCTTTTCAGACTCCAGCAAGCAGGCAGGAAAATTGAGGCCATCCCAAAGGAAGGGCAGTGTTTTCGGACAGCTGCCTGCACTGCTACTCAGTGACAGAAGTCAGACCATCTCATCCCAAACAAAGGGAGCACACTGGCCAGTATTTCTAAAGTGGGCAGCTCTTTTGGCCACACTGTCCACTTCCACAGGTGTCCTGGTTTGGTAAACACAGGTGTCTGCCCAGGAAAAGCTGGAGCTTCCCTTGGAATGGAGAATATAAACCCCCTCCATCCAAATTATTATAATTTTGCAATTAAGGGCCTTCAGGCAAAGATTTGGAAATAGGAATAACAGTTCTTTACTAGGAATATTAAAAAAATACAAATGTAGTAAAGCAGATAAACGATAAAAAAAACATCCTAGAAACACTGACACAGTCAGAATATGACCTGACACCCTAGTCAGGGTGTTGGGAGAAGTCCAAATAAATCCTCCTGGAGTAACAGATGTGGTTCTATTGGAGTAGAGATGAGCCTGTAGACGGGTGTAGTTTTCCTCTGAAGGTCCAGTGGTGGTGAGATGGATCTGGTTTTCCTCTGGGAATCCAGTGCAAACAAGCTGTGCTGCTGTTCTGAATCTCAGGTTTTATCCAGGTAGGAATGCTGGGCTCCTCCCAATGGGATGATGGAATTGAATCAGCCCTGCAGTGAGCCTCGATGGCCCATGAACAGCTGATATCCCCTGGAGAGAGGATGGGTCATGAAAGGATAAAGAACACTGCCCCACCTGGTTTTAACAGCTGCCCATTAACAGAGGGCACCTGCCCCCTCCCCCCCAGAGTTAAAAGAAAAAGCACCTCTTCAACTGGATTCAACAGATTGGGAATAGAATATGTGTTTTTGGTTATACATTGCAACCCAAGACAACAGGGCAAACCTTTCCTTGCAGGGAGAAGCAGGTCCACACCTCTGGTCCCAGGTGTCAGACTCGTGTTTTTCTCATGGTCTCTGTACTCAGGGGGTGTTTCCTCAAGGGATGATGCTGGTTGCTTCTTGCCCACTCACTCTCCTGTGAAAAACGAGGTTCACTTTTTTGGTGAAATTTTAAAAGTTTAATTAAAAGACAATAGCAGACTGAAATAAAGCAAAGGGTTAAACAGTTGAGTGCTTGGATTTCAGCCAAGAGCACTCCTACCATCTTGGAGAAATCCGTTAAATACCTTTTCTATTACATCAGCCTGTTGTATATTCATAGATTATTATGCATATTAATATTTTTCTAAGAACTGTTTGGCATGGCCCCTCCTTGGCTCTGCCTTTTTAGAGCATGTGTGTTTCCTGGCTGTGGTTTTATTATCACCTCTAGTTTGGGCTGTGGTCTATGCTTTTTCCAGATGGCAGGTGCTGATAATTGGCATATCAATAACAGGGGTCTTTATCATTTCTTTACTGGATGTTATCCCAACCAAACAGACAGTTCAATTACAAGCATAACTATATATCAGCTATTCCACTGCCATGTCTAAGTAAAAACATAAAAGCTATATTCCTACAGCAGAGTTATTTTAACATTATACATGTCACATTTATCTTAATATTTGCGAAAAGCCAACTTTATAATACATATTTATAACTTTCCCATTCCTGGTGGACTGGGCAGGAGGGACCATTCCCAGCACTGAGGAGGACACAGGGCAAGGCAGCCCAGCCACTTCCCAGGCAGGAGCCCACTGGGATGCCCCAAAAATAACAGAGAACACTGCCAGGACCCTCCAACTCTTGGTTTCTAGCAGAACTACACATTTGCATTTATTTAAAAAAGATATCAGATGGTTTGAGGTAACTGCTGTGGTTTTCTGGGAAGAAAATTATTGAAGTTTTCAGTCCTCTGAAGGTGCAGACATGAGGAGAAAATGGATCTGTGGATTATGGGGACATTGAGGACAGCAGAGATGTTCCAGAAAACAGAAGAGCTGAAGGTTGTTGCTCCCAGAGGGGTGGGACAGCCAATGGGGCTGGCTGAGCCATTTGTTTGGGAAAGAGGAGCAGGAGATCCCCACTGCTGCAGCAAGTGGGTTTTGCTGATATGGCAACTGCTTGAAAGCCGCTGTTTCCTTTCTCCTCCTTAGGCTTCTTCTAAAAAATTGTGATTTTTATCTTAAAGAGAAAAAGAAAAAAAAAAAAAAAAAAAACAAAAAAAAACAACAAAAAAAAAATGAACAAACAAAAAAAACCTCCAAAAAACCAAACAAAAATACCTTAAACAAAACAAAAACAGAAAAAACCCCACCAAAACACCCTCAAAACAAAAAACAAACAAGCAAAAAACCTGAAAAAACAAAGCAAAACAAAACCCAAACAAACAAAAAAACCCCACCAACAAACACAGAAATCTTGGGAATTTTCAATCAAATCACAATTTTAAAAATAGTGATTTAGATGGCAAAACCTCCTCATAGATACCTGTGGCTGTACAGAGGAACTGCTCTTTGTGCCACTCTTACAGCTGCCAGCCAATATGACAGCATTGATACTTGTGCTTTTTTTTTTTTTAAGTCCTCCCTTCCCTAATTTGATATAATTGCTTTGATAATTAGGCAAATGATGACTGTTACTACTTCTCCCCCCTCCAACCAATCTCCACCTCTGTAAAGGAAGCATGCTAATTTGCTAGAGAGCCACACAGCATTTGCATGTTTTTTCCATCTAATTTGGTAGCCCTGGTGCTTAAAGCAGGTGTGATGCTAATAAGGCAACTTGAGCAATCAGCCCAAAGTAGAGATTTGTGGATTGCACAAGGATTTGTCTGGAGTGTCTTTCCATGTCTGCTGCTTAGACTAATTATAGCTGCAAAGGGGGGAAAGGAGGGAACCTGAGCATGTAACAGGGGCTAGGAGGAAGGCTGTGGCATTTGTTTTTTCTGAAAGCCTTTGAACAGAGGGTACCTGTCCCTCAACTCAGCCTGAACATCTTTGTGTTCAAGGAATGACTGGACGTGGCATTCAGTGCCATGGTCTGGTTGATAAAATGTGTTCAGACAAAGGTTGGACTCTGTCTCAGAGGCCTTTTCCAACCTCATTGATCCTGTGGTTTTCCTCAATGGCCATGCTCAAGAGTGATGTTTCCAGAGAAATGGAGGGTCCCTGTCCCTGCCTCCTCCTGCCTTTGGTGCTGAGCAAAGCACACAGAGCAATAGGGCCACTGGCAGAATAAGGCTGGGACATTTGGCACCTGCAGTTCTCCTGGCCCCCACATTTCAGACATTGCTATTCACCTCCTTAAAACCCTGATATGCACCCCAGAGGTCTTGCAGGAGTTTCCAGCACGTGGGGTTCAGCCCTGCTCTGCTCTGACAGTCAGTGTGGGGAGGTTCCACCAGGCTCAGCCTTCACAGGTGACCATGGCATAAGGTTGTTCCTCAGCCTCCTCCAGCCTGGGAGCACCTGGTCCCTCCTTGTGCCCTTCATTCCTCCTCTCCTCCCCTGTGAGCTGTTCAGCCCCACAGGTGAGTGATCCATGCTCTGGGATGGATGTGGAGTCTCTCCCAGGGGAGGGATGTGTGCAGCTTCCCTGGCTGAGGGCCCGGGTTCAGGACCTGCCACCCATCCCATTAGCAAGAGCATCCTTTGGGCAGGCAGGGATGTCAGGGCTGTCTGGGCAAATTAAAATCACTGCAGTCTTTGCTGTCACATCAGCTCCTGATTTGCCTTCTCTCTTTTCCTGCTTGGCTCCTGTTGGCAGTGGAGTGCTTGAAGTAAGAGAGGCATTGCAGAAGTTTTCCAGAAGCAAGACTTTAGATTGCTGTAGGTGGAGACTGCACTTCTGAGGACAAAGGATTTGATTTTCCTCGTCATCTCTGTTACATTTTGTTTATTGTTGTTTATACAGTTATTTATACTGTTACTATTGCTACTGCCACTGCTTTTTACTATTACTATTATTATTTTATTCCAGCTAAGCTGGACTCTGGGTTGAGAAAGCACTTGAGGATATCTCCTGTCTGCCTGTGGTCACCCCAGGAGTTACAGATGTAGGACTCTGGGTTTGGGGAGGAAAGGGTCTATCTCAAGTCACAGAATTGACTCTTGAAGGTGGTCCTGTTGTGTGGTTTAGATTTTCCTGACCATTGATGATGGTGGGGACATCTGACTCAGTTGCCCAAATGATTTCTGTGAATTCCAGTTCTGAGGTGGATCAAACCCTGAATGTGGATCTCACCTTGCACTGCAGTTTTTGCCACCTGGATCTGCACATGGATTGCACCATGTATCAGCATGAGCAGAGAAAATCTGAGGAATTGGCTGCTTTTAGACACTCTCTGGGAAAAATCATCTCTTTGCTGAATCAGAAAATGTTCCTACCCTGTATAAAGGCTTGGAGCAGGGGGTCACTCACTTGTCTCCCTGTTCTCTTTTGGGCCAGAGCAACAACCCCGAATCAGCCAGGAAGGGACCTTTTCCCAGGGAGTTCCTGGCTCTGTGGAGAGCAGGAATAATTGGGTATTTCATGGATAACTCCTTCCCTTCCTGCTGCCTCCTGGGCTGTGCTGGATCAGGGTGTCAGGGCCACCACATCCCACACTGCCAGCCCTGCAGACACTCCCACTGCTCCCAGGACTGTTCCAAGGTTAAATCCTCCTTGACTTAAATTTCCTTCCACTGCAAACATTTCCTTGAATTAATAGTTTCTCAACAATAGATAATCAAAACACTTGCCTGTATTTTATTGTTAAATAAAGCAGGTGAGGGTCAAAAGCAGATAGAAAACAGACTGATTAATGAAAGAGGGTGCTGGGGAGCTTTTTTTTTTTTTTAACTTTCAACAGATGGAAAAACAATTAATTTTTAGTCTGATTCTGTTGTTTTGATTTATTCTTCATGGGAATCCTTAGAAAGGCTTCCAGCAAGTTGTGGCCCCAGTGAAAAGTGCAGCTGGGAAGGAGGCCACAGCCCAGCACAGTGCAGGAGGGCCAGCAGGGCTCTCTGGGGAGGAGGAGAGAGGATGGGATGTGTCAGACACTTGAAACAAAGCAGGAACCTTCATTTGTTTCAAATACTTTCTCTAAACAAGTCAGAGGATCGTGGGCAGGGACACAATTAAAAGGAATCTCTCTCTCTCTCTTTTCAAATCCTAAGGACTTTTACCTCTATCTGCCCAAATGTCACCTGGAAAGTTTTGTCTCAGCCATAAGGCAGATGTCCACAGCAGAGTGTGGCCCATCCTTGCCTGGATCCTGGGAGCTGCCAGCCTACACTTGAACTCATACACATGCTTAGGATGGGTTGAGCTGCCCAGAATTTCACTTAGAAACCCCAAATGCACTTTTTTTGCCTGCCCTGGTTTTGGTGGGGAATAAGCCTCCTGAATATTTCCAAGCACGGTTCCTTTTAAACTGGAAATATTTTTTTTTCCATGTTGCCCCAGCCAGACACTGTCACCCAGCAGAGTGGGAGCAAGAGCAAACAGAGCAGGGGCTGCCTGGCTCCTCCAAAAACTGTCTGTCTCTAACTTCTGCCCTTCCTCAGAGGAAAAGACAAGCCCTGATTTTACTCTGCCTAAACTCAGTGACCTTCACTGAGCTGGCCTTGCCCATGACCCTGAGCCAGAGGAATCTCTGGGCTCTCCCACGTGATATTTGTGCCCATAAACACCTGGATGAAGTGACCTGTGTCAAACACAAAGGCACAGCAAGGTGGTTTGCTCAGCACTGACCCGTGGCCGTGTCCTGCACCCTTCTAAAGAAGGAGGTGGCATTCAACAGGCAAAAACACCTGTGGGTGATCTGGCAGGGCTTTGCTGTGCCAAACCTGCATGGCCAGGGATGGGAACACCCTGGTATGTGCAGTTCTAGAAGCAGCATCTGCTCCCAGCTCCCAATGGCTTGTGACAGGAGCTGGGCTCATGCCCCCAGGGCAGGGTCAGGCTGTTTTTCTTTCCCAAAGAGCACAGACTGGCTGGTGAGTTGTCACAGATTTGCAGTACCAGGAATTAGGGGCATTTTTTTAGTGTGAACACAATGTTATCTCATTATGTGTGCTCTCAGGGCACAGCAACAGCAGCACTGAGGAAAGAAATGGAAACATCTCTGCCCTCAGGGCAAGGCAATTCTCTAACTGGGACAAGAAAAGAGTTGTCCTGGGCCCGAGCCAGGCACTAGGGATTGCTGGCCAAGGGAAGCTTTAGTCCTCTAAAGTCTCTCCAAAATCCCATTGGCAAAGCTGGGTTTCACCATGGAGAAGGAAACATCCTCATTTTCAGATGAGCTGCAGCACCCAAAGCTGCACAAAGCACAGGCAATGGGCACTGGAACTTGGCACGTCCCTCACTTTTCACTCTGCCTCACTTGGAAAACTGTGAACCTTCAGCCTGGCTGACCCCAGGCACCTTCCTAAGAACCAGAGAGATTTCTTAAACTTGGCCTAGACTCATGATTCTCACCTCAGGGTTACTGAGCCTTTATAATCATTTGTAAGGCACCTCAGGGTTAGTAGCTACACCTTAAACCTGGGGACTCCTGCAGAGCACAGCTCAAAGCAGAAACAAAACCTTCAGCCTGTCCACTGGGACACTCCCACCAAGACCTAAGGCTGCCCTGTGGAAACTTAATAACTGAAATCCCATCTATGCTAAAGCCACAATGCAGATAAATTACTTGTGTTGCTTTAAAGAAAGAAAATAATTTATCCTTTTAAATTAAAATGCAGGGATATATCTTTCCCTATCAGTGAAAAGCATCCTACTGTCTATTTTAGCTGGCAGACTTGCTGCCAGAAAGGAAATGAGAATATTATCCCTAATGAGTCTTCTCATAATGGTAATTTTCCAAAAGAGGTACCAATTCTAGGTTTGTGTCAACAGTCCCACATCTGCAAGACTTGGAATAAACCTTCCAGGCCTGTTACAGTATGCAGGTTCACTCCTCCACAGTCAATGTGGTAACGTCTTGTCAGAGCAGCAATTCCTGTTTTAATGATATGGATCCTTCCCTTGTGTGTACAAACACAGCCAAGTCCAGGCTGTGCCTCTGTTCTTCTCTAAAGCTCCCAGTCTAACCCACATTTCTCTTCCCCACCTGTCTCTTCATCCTTTGCCACATTCAGGCTGCCCACAGGGATGGTGGCATCCTGCCTCCTTTCTGGGAGGCCCCTCATTTTAAGCCATTTGACCACTTGTCTGCCAGAGCCATTTGAGGGAATTAAAGCAACATCTCCAGAGGTCTCGCTGGCCTCTGTGGGAAGTACAAACCCACAATGTTCCCCCTCATCTGCAAGAGAGCCAAAGCATCCACCTGCCTCCTTCTGGATCTTGGCAGAATAGAGCCCTGATCAAATATCCCTCTGGCTTTCAGGCTTTGAAGAGCCAAGATTGAGCTCCTTTTAAGCCTGTTTCCAGGAATGGCTGGGATGTGTCGGAAGTCTTTGATCCTTGCACCATGTGGCAGGTGAGGTGATGAGCTGGTTTTGGCTGGGGTAGAGTTAATTTTCATCACAGTGGCTGGTGTGGGGCTCCATTTGGCTTATTTATCAGCTGGAGCTAAACCACAAAAAGTGAAAAATCAAGAGCAAAAGTCTGCAAGCTACTTCTGCTGTTTTCAATCCCTGTTCGGTAAGATTTTTGCAAAACCATCTCTGTGCCTGGCCTTTGCACAAAAAGGCTATGTTTACCTGGATGCCTCATTGGTTCAGGTGGTCTAGGTTTGATCCTTTCTTCCATTTCTAAAGTGTGTGTGTATGTGTTAAAAAATTAAGAAATTCATGGTGGATACTGAGAAATTTGGAGGTCCTACATAACCCCATGTGGAGAAGTAATTTTATCATGTAATGATAAAGGTGTGCAGCTGAACAGGGCAGGATTTTAACAGACACTGAAGCAGAAATTCCAGCCTTGGAATGCACACTGAGCATCCATTCCATTGGCTTGTTTGTCCCAGTGTGCAAAGACCCTGGCAACCTAACCCATATTGCCCCCTCCCTCTGCCTTGGTTTCCCAGCAGTTTGTCTCCAGGTCTTCACTCAGAAAATGTTGAGCCAGCCTCAGACCAAAGAGGGAAGGCACCTTCCCTATGGGAGTCTCTGCTTTAAACTTCCAAGGAAAGATAGATTCAAGGAAAAAAAGTGGAATCCCAGAGTCAGGCTCTCCATAGGGGTGGGAATCACAGACCAAGGGGCTGCCCAGTGGCCCCAGGGTTCCAGATCCACCCTAACCAACATTGCACTGGAATACCTGGCTGGAAAATGCTCTCAGGCACTGGTGAGATTCTTGGGGCTGTCCCATGCAGGGCCAAGAGTTGGGCTGTAATGATTCTTGTGGGTCTCTTCCAGCTCAGAGTAGTCTGTGATCAATGCAGCAGCAAATTTCTTGTACTTTGTCAGGAGCCTGTAAAACAAGTGAGCCAAAGCTGAAGGGTTTTAGGGATTCATAGATCTGTCAGACAAGACAAGTCCAAGTCTCAAGCAAACCTGAGCCAATGCCTTTCACTTGGAAAGTTCAGGGTAAGCTTAGACTCTGATGGAGCTTAACACCATCCAGTAAGTTCAATAATTAAGTACAAATTCACCAGGATGCTTTAAGACCCTTCCAAGACCAGGGAATGTCTCCTGGGCCCTTTGTCTCCTGATCTGGGTGTTCTGAGGAGCTGTCCCCAAGCTGTGCTTCTCAAAGACCTGCCAGTCCAGGTGCCACCAACAGCTGCTATCCCTCCTGTCCCCCTGCTGCCAGTTACTCCTCTGGGAGTTTTGCATGCCAATATTCCCATTTATTCTCCTTTTGTACCAATCCTCACACTTCTGTCACAACTTCCTCCACCACCACATGGGCTCTGCATGAGTCTGTGCTTGTGCACACCCCTCACCTGAGCTCCAGGATGCTGCCAAGAGGGAGAGCCTGGCACTCAATCAATCCACAAGGAAGGTTTCCAGGCACTCAGATGAGGAGCAAAGTCATCCAGCAGGTCTTCTGAACTCAGGTCTTCCCGAGCACCAGGTGGGTGCTTTGGAGAAGATTTATCCACTCAGATGTAGATTAACTATCCCCTCCTGAACTCCCTGGCCCAAGGACAGAGCCCATCCTGGTGGCAATACCTCCCTTCCTGGTGGGGATGGCTAGGAATGGGTTAACTGGAGTGTGTCCATGGAGCAGCTACTCCTCTCCTCTGCCTCCTCAGGGAGAAAAGAACAGTGAGCTCAGACTGGGATGCCTACCGTAAGCTTCCAAAGAGGAGAGCCAGGAGAGCTGAATCCTGAGTAATTAATAGGGGTGGGAAATGCATGGATGGTGGGGCTTGCCATTCACAGCCTGATCCCAAATCCTTTCTTACCTGCTCATTGCAAGTTTGAGCTTCCCCACACTTCCTACAAACCTCCAAAAAGCTTGAGCAAGCTGAAAGCAGGATTATTCCTCTGTGGACTGCTCCCTGCATTTTCATCTCCAAGCATCCCTCTCCTGCTGGGATGCTGGCAAGGCCCTTGAGCTGACCTGCAGCCCCCCTCTAGAGCAGCAGAGTTTGGGTCGTTTGATCTTCCACCCTATTGATCCAAGTTGGCCCAAGGGTGGTCAGGAACTGCTTTGCATTCTAGAGTGCACTGAAGCTTGGGAACAAAATGTTCTGTGAGCTGTGCTGGGCAGGACAGGCTTTCAAGTTGCTGTTCATAACAGAAGGGGACTGGATGGGGTGAAGAAGGCAGTCCCTTCCCCTCTGACATCCCCAGGTGCACCAGTAGGGCAGGTCAGCCTCCACATTACCTGTTCCACTAGTGTGCAGCCTTCTGGGCTTTGATTCTTCAAAAAGTGGAGGGAAACTCACATAATTGCTGGGGGAGTTCTGTTGCCAAGTCAGATCCAACTGCAAGCAAAATAAATGTCCAAGGAGTCCCCTGGACACCAGCCAGCATGGTGGTTGGTGGCAGCTGGAAAATTTGTGGGCTCTGAAGTGTTACAGGAGACCTTGATAACTCCATACACCTCTGATGCACGTGAGTGCATTGGTTAACTCAGTAACAGGTGTCCAAATGTCCCAGCTTGCTGGGAATAGGCATTGTCACCCTCCCTCTCCTTGTAAAATCCTATTTTCAGCATGCTGGCAATAAATAACCCCCTCGTCATGCATTGTGGGCACACCAAGGGCTCAAACAGGGCCATCCTTTGGAAGGGAGGGTTATTTTCAGCTGTGATTTTAGCTGGGAAGGGGAAGTTGTGGGTAGAGTTCTGGCATTTTGCAAGGCTCAGCTGAATTGTTGGTGCCTGCTGGTCCCCACAGTGCTCCTGGCGTGGTGGTGTCACCGTGTCCACACAACCAAGGGTAAAGTGACAGCTTGATTAATGTCAGCAGTCTGGCCCTCGGTTGGAAATAGATGATGTTTAGGGTGCTTTTCAACCCAAACCACTCTGTGAGTCTGTGATTCTGTTACTTCTTTGGCATTCCCACTGCAGGTGTACAGCACAGGGGTCGGCACCTTCCTCTGCACACAGTGTCTGTTCACTCCCAGCCCAAAGCTGACCCTTTTGGAAAGCACTGCTGCCAAATTCACCTGGCTGAGCAGCTGCCCTGGGGGTGGGACATCAGGAATTAATCTCAGAGGTGAGCAGGAGCAGAGCTGGGAGGTGGCTGCAGAAGGGAGGTGACACAGAGGGAGAGCTGGAATCACTTCGGGGGCAGGGCAGTGCCAGGGACTGGTGGATGGATCAAAAGGCCTTTAGGAGGAGACATCTCAGAAGGGAGATGGATTCAAAGAGAACCCAGTAAAAAAAAACCCTCTGAGTTTCTCTGGAGCAGGGAAAGTTGGTGCTTTGCTGTGGAGCACATAACTCATAATTAGAACAAACCCCAAACAACCAACAAAAAAAGTGGCTGTTGTTCCCTCCCTTCATGTTCTCCCTGCAGGAGCCCAGCTAATGCCCTGGAGATGGCCCAGGTAGTGTCACTGTGTCCCCAGCCCAAATCCAGGCCCTGAGCCCTCACTTTGGGCTGGGCAGGGGGTTTTCCACCTATGCACAACTTCATCTCCCCCCTTGAGGCCTCTTCTCCACCACCTCATGCTGGGGATACTCTGGGGCTTTCCCAAGGAGTCTTTGGCTTTCTAGCTCCAGGGACTTTCCCCAGGAGATTTTTCTCCAGAGCAGGACGTGTCTGAATTTTGTCCATCCTCTGTGAGCAGATGCTGCCAAAGAGTTCTAACAAGAGTAACAACACCCACACTCTTCCCCAGGGCACCCACCCACCAGGCCCAAAAATACCACAAAAGCCTCCTCCAGGCACAGATCCTGGCACACAGCCCTCATGCCTTGAGTATTCCCAGTGCCAGTGTCCTGTGGTTGCTTCTCACAGAATCCTGGGATGGTTTGGAAGGGAACTTACAGAACATCTCATTCCAACCCCCTCCCATAGGCAGAGACCCCTTCCACTACCCCAGGTTGCTCCAAGCCCTGTCCAACCTGGCCTTGAGCACTTCCAGCAGCCCCAGCTTTTCTGGGCAACCTGTGCCAGGGCCTCACCACCCTCACAGGGAACAATTTCTTCTTAATATCTGATCTAAACCTACTCGCTTTCAGTTTGAAGCCACTGCCCTTGTCCTTGCTCTTGCAAATGTTCCTTTTTCATGTACCTCCTCTTCTGCCCCTCCTCTGTCTTCTTAAATCTTGTCACAATTAAACTTTGGTCCCCACTATGAAGGGACTCGATAATTCCCTCTCTCTGCCCCAACCCTGCCTGTGCAGGGCTCGTGCAGCCACCTGAGCTCATGTAATCTGTCTGCCCAGAGCCACCCAAGCAGCTTCTGCACCCAGAGCAGCCAGCCTTAAAGCAATCCCATGGTCTAGAAGAATTTTCTGCCAGGTTTCTGTATTCTGTATTCTGTATGTCTACAGTGCACTTTTTAACATAAAGAATTATACCTAATTTTCATGCTTATCATATCATAAGAAGTAATAACAGTTTAACTGTATCCTACCCACCTCTTTACCCCTCTCTAATGTCCAGACTTCCATCTTCTCTTTCTTTAAAGGTTTATCAGAGAAGTGAATTTATCAGGCCAGAGGTTAAACCAGATTTCTGCTACTATTTCATGGTCTCCCAACTCTGCTCCCCTTCACTGGCAGACACATGAGTGCTGACAGCACCTGTGAGCCCATGGAAGGGCTGCAGCACAGGCATCAAGCAGGAAAATGTTGGCAGAAGGTCTGGGAAAGGTGGCTGCTGTCACTGTCCTCCCCTGCAGACCAAGCCACAGCAGTGCAAGGGGGTAATGTCAGACCTACCATAACAACCATGGTCAAGGCTCATCTCTCAAAGTCCTCACTGACCTGTAGATTCTCTTCAGAGCTCAAAATCTCCTCTAATTTTTCCAGCTGTGCTAGTGGATATAATGAAGAATGTTCCCTCTGTCTATGGCCCTTTGACCTGGCTGTGTCCTGAGACATTGCAGCTGCAGCAAACTGTGCTAGAGACTGGTTCTTCTGTTCCAAGGTCAGGAGAGCATTTCACCTCAGAGGCCTGAGAAACCTGAGTTCATATCTGAATTTATTTGGGGACTTGATTCTGTGGTGCAAACACATGGTGAGAAACCCCTCTCTGACTGTGCTGGTCACAGGGAAAGGGGATTTTTGGCACAGTGACTGCTCACCTCAGTGACTCCTGTCACCCCTGCTGCAGTCCCCTCCTGTAAGGGCTGGCAATAAGAAGTCTGAGCAAATGAAATCACAAATGCTGTGGGTATGAGTTTTTCCTTCCATTTATGCTGTCTTACTCCAAAACATGCTGGTAAAATTCTGTCAGACTCTTCTGTCTTGTTTTAATTACTTTTTTTGGTTGGTTGGTTTTGTTTCTTTTGTTTTTGTTTTTGGTGGGTTTTTTTTGTTTGTTTGTTTGTTTGTGGGGTGTGGAACTTTTAATCTCTTGGTTTAATCGATGCATTTTCAGCTGCTTGGTTAATGACCCAAACATGGAAGTCACACAGTGAGGGAACCTCCTGCAATTTTCCAGGTACAAACGTGAATGAGAAGCTCAAATTCCAGTTGATTGAGCATCAGTTGGTGGGAGGGAGAGCAGGACAATCCAGCCGGACCACAGCTGAATCTTCTACACTCCACTGGAGAGTATTTACAAGCATTTCAGGGGCTAGAGTGGCTCCTGCACTTCATTTTATCAAAGGAGAAAAATACATATATTTAGCCTCCAATCTGTGTTTTGTTTTGGTTTTGTTTTTTTTTTTTTTAATTTTGTGTTACTGAACCATAAAGGAGTTGATCTGTCCTTTACTCTTTAGACTTTATCTCTGAGTTATCTGCCAGCCCCTCGTGAGAGGTGGAGTGTGGCTGGGCTGCTTTTTTTCCAAGAGAGATGGAAATATTGTTATAGCAAACTTCTTCAGCTAACCACTGATACCATTTCTTGTTTGAGCCTTCCATGCATCCCAGTCTATGCCTCTATTACTCTGTGCTGACTTTTTTATTGGGCTGAAATGATGGGGAAATAGAATCATAGGGCATCAGCAGTGCCTGGAAGAGAAAAGCCAGCCTGGCAGGCTTGAAAGTCAGCTCTGGTGTGCGCTGCTAGAGAAACTACAGCCCAGCAAAAAAATTGTGTATGACTGCTTCCCTCCACAAAATCCTTTCCCAGACTCTGCTGAACCACCCTGCCACTGCTAATTAAGTTCATTGTATTCCATTTTCCCTGTGCTGATGTGACAGGTATTTGTTTTGCATTAAATTCAGGTGAGACTTGGAGCTGACAGGTTGAAAATCAATGAGAAGCAGAAATCATCTCGAGGGAAGCCAAATTCCTACAGGGGCTGAATGAGCCTGTTGGACTTCCTGGTTTCAGTCCCATGGACAGGGTCATAGATCCTGGTGTCATGAACCTCGCAGGGGAAATAGTGACATATCCAGAGACTGAAACACAGCTATGTATAGCTTTTCTTACCCCTATGGCCTGCTGAAGTACATAAATAAGTCAGGCTTTTTGCATTACTGTTTTGTGGAGGGTTTGGAAGCAGTTCATAAATTACTGGAGAAGAAAGGTCAGGCTCTTAAAGAATGCTCTGGAAAATCAGCATCCTTGGGAGGGATTTGACATGCTTTGTTTACAGTGTGAGAGTTCAACATGCAAATCCTCCCAAAAGCCCAAGGAGCCTTCTAGCAAAACCAGCAGAGACAAGGCTAGACATTCCAAATAGTTCCCTTTAAGTAAAAACAAACAACAATAACAACAAAAACATAGCAGGAAATTAAACCCCAGACCTTCCTTAGTCAGCACTGAGAACTATGAAGCAGACTTTCAAAGGCCCTTACAGCTCAGCTCTGAAATTATCTTAATATCAACATCATCAGAGCCAAATGTTGCTCTGTGCAAGGCTCAGCCCAGTGTCCTGGGCTCATGCAAAGGAAAAGGGGAGGATAAAAGGGATCTCTTTGACCCTCAGTGGCCTGAAAAACACTTTGGGGAGCCTATTCCCCTGGGCTCCCCCTTGTTTCCACTTTGGTGGCTCAGTGGCAGGGTGATCCTGCATGTCCCATCCTCCAGCACGGCTCAGCAGGGAGGAAAAGGGCATCAGAGGTGGGAGCCAGTCTTTGGCTCCAAGATTTCCCCAGCAGATGGAAAAAAGAGGGGAACAAAAAGTTGTTGAAATAAGCAGCGTGGAAGGCAGACAGCAGTGCATTAAACCCTGCAGTGAGGGGCTGACATCAGCCTGAGTGGGTGGAAAACGGAGACAGCGCAGACAATGGGGCTGCTCTGCTCCCTCTGAGCACCTCGACAAAGAAAAGAGAGAAAACTGAAATAATTATTGTTGGGGGTCGGGGAGAGTGAAAAAAAAAAAAAAAGAAAGGAAGAAAGGAAAGCCCAGCATTCTCTGTAGGAACGCACAGGAGGTGCTGGCCAAGTACCGAGTGTGACCTTTCCATGGTGCGCTCCCTTCCCAGCCGGGAGGATGCTCGGAGCCACCGGCGAGGGGCTGCTGCCACCTCCCGGGAGCGCAGCGGATCCTGCCGGGCGGGCAGGGCAGGAAAGCATCGCCAAAGGACCAGGTTCTCTGGAATAACGCAGGAATACTTGGATGAGTCTGTAAAAATCCTCGGGTGCAGCATCTCTGAGCACAGCGCTTAAGGCACCAAGGAAATAAAACTGTTCCTGTGCAAATGCTGTGTCGGGTACTACAGGTTTGGTGTCAATGCCTTAAGTTTTAGGTTACATGTTTTTCAGATTCTGTGCTGCCTAGGGGTGCAGTTCTCTTAGTAAGTGTCAGTCAGCTCTCTTCACAGAGTAGGGAGACAAAACAAATCCTTTTCCTGCTGGAGACCAAGGACAACTTTCAAGCCCAAAAGCACAAACAACAATGGACTGAAGGGAGGAACAAGCAGGCCGGGACCTCACAACATGAGGCTGTAATTGGACAATTAAACCCCAATATGCAAATGGACCAAAACATATAAAAGTGTGAGACCTTGTGACTGCTCAGTCATTTTTGTGACCATTTTGGGTCCACCTTGGGTGCAGCCCTGGTCAGACTCCTGTCCTCCTCAATGTGGATCCTAAAGGCCTTTCAACAAATACCTACTTTATTCTCCAGCTCTGTCCAGTCTCTGTTTCAGGTCAGCCCTCCCAAGACATCAGTGTACACTGAAATACACAAGTGTGCAGACCTTCACTGATGGCCTGAAGGCAGGGCAGACTCTGAATTAAACAATGCTCCTTTCCCCCTCATCAGAGTGTAATGACATGATCGACAAGCTATGAAATTGTAACAGAGAAAGCGCCACAAGCAGATCATGGAAACTCCCTTTCTCCTACCTGCCAGCTGAGCTGCTCTTTCCCCTGGGACACACCAGCCAGGCAATCCCACACTGTCCACAGGCCCCTCTTGTGCTGAACCCACCCCGTGCATGCCCTCCCCGCCTCTGGACTCTTACACAGTGACCCTCAGCCGTCCCAAAACAGCTCCAGAGAGACATCACAGCCCACTCTGTGAGCAATGAGTGCTTCAAGGAGGCTCCAGGGCCTTGTGGATCAGCCTCTGCCTGTACCCTGGGACAGCTGGGTCTCACCCTCCCCAAGCAGACAGACAATTTTCTCTCTCAGAGGAGTTCAGGGCTCTCATGCAGCGTGGTAGATCTCTGCAGTCAGCTGGAGGATGAACTTTGAGGCAGAGACAAGTCTCCTGAGCTTTGGCTGACTTGCGTCACTCCATCATCTTGCCTCAGCCTCTCTGAAATGAGATTTCATTTTTATTCCACTTGTGCTGCTCTCTCAGAAATGCCACGAACATCTGGGCCTGTCCCAAGCTCACATTTTTCATTAAAAGGGACAGTTAATTGCAAATGAAGCACCAGCTATATAACCAGGTTCCAGCCCTGTTCCGTGGGTTCTGGATGGGCCCTGAGTGCATTTCCCCTGGGAAAAGCCCCACAGCCAGACCAGGAGCTGGGAAATGAGGGACACAGCAGCCACCTGCCCTTCTCATGTGAGCTGGTAGCTTTCCAAGCCAGTCCTGACAAGAGGTCACACCAGAGGGATAAAGTCCAAATTAGGGGAAACAGAGTCTGGGTCATTAAAGTCTCCTCTGGCTGCATCTCCCAAATTTATGTGCCCAACATTGCAGCAATAAACTGCAGAGATGTGAGAGAATACTGGGGGAGATTTTTATGTGTTTGGAGCCCCTTTTTTTTTGCCAACAGATGCACCTACTGCAATTTTAATTCCAGATTTAGAGACCCAAACCCTGATGATGATGCCAAGGAGATGAGGGCTTACAGCAATTGCATGGAGCAGAATTTGCTTTGGGTGAAAAATGCTGGTAAACTTTCGGGCTACTCCCGGTTTTTAATGAAGTGCTGGCTAACTTGTAAATCAATCAGAAAGCAAGGAATGCTTGCTGTGTGTGCAAGAGTTGTGCAACTCTGCTTGGGTCCATGTGCCTGCTTGCCTTGTGCCCTGGGTCCCACCTCCCAGGGGAGATGTTGAAAGCTGGTGAGAAGGGACCCCTTTGGAGTGCCAGAGCACAGGAAACGCTGCCACCCCGTGGGGACACGGCTTTGCCAGGCAATCCCTCCCTGTCTCCAGGGCTGTCCTTCTGCAAGGACAACATTCCAAAACTAAAGGATCAGTGTGGGCAGGATGCAGCATCCCTTAACTGCCTGTTCCCTTGCAGAGAGGGCTGTGTGAGCTCTGGTGCCTTCTCCAGAGCAGGATGAGGAGAAGGCTCCTTATCCCCCTGCCAAGAAGGGTGACAAGCCAGGAGCTCTGGTCCAAATGCTCAGGGACATCTTCCTGGCTGGTGGCCTGCAGTATGGATGCTGCCAGCTCTTGCTCCTGGGTTTTTCTTGGAGGAAGCAGGATCCTAGCAGAGGCAGCCTGCCCAAGCAGGGCAGTGCCAAAGGAGGGCAGGGGGCAGGTACAGCACCAGAAGCTGCTGCTGTCCCCCACGTCACTGCCACCCTCACTGAGTCACTGGGGCCTGTGGCAAGGAGGGGAATTACTTGGAGGAGGCTGCATGTCCCTGGACCACCATCTGCTGCATCCTCCTGAGATCCCTCTCATAATTCCTCTGGATGAGAAGCTATAGTCATTTCTGCTTTGCTGTAGGGAAGCAAGATTATCAGTTCTGGGTGGAAATGGAGGGCAGGTAATAAAAAGCACACTGCAAAAAGGATGAATAGTCACCCTGAGCAGAAGCCCCTGATCAAAAAGCCACTCTTCACAAACTGCCCAGACACTTTGAAAGTTCCCTGTGGGCAGGGTCCTTTGCTGCCTTCCCCTCCATCATAAAACTAACAACTAAATCACAACCAAAAAAACCTCCAAGTAAATTTTGGTACTCCTTAAGGAGTATTATCAACACCTTAGTAACAGGTGAATTTGCAAAGAAAGCTGTGGTGAAGAGCTCCTTCCTGAAACCACCATAGGTTATGAATAACAAAGATTTCCTTAAATGACAATCTCAGCAAAAGGGAACATGAATTTTTGCAGAGAAGAGGAGGAAGAGGAGGAGTATCCTGGACAGATGTGACTGGGAAGACTTCTGGGTGAAAAAAGCGAAATATTTTGAGTGACATACACACAGTGGCAGTGCTCAAGCTGTTCTGCAAGTGGATGAGACTTTTGGGGTCAGAGGGGCTCTGGGTTTTGGGGACAGGCTGGGAAGCCTTCAGTGACACATTCCCTGTCCCACCAGACACGCCAATGTCCTTGCACAGAGGCTTTCAGAGCTGCTTATGGTTTTAATTAGCTTATGGATTGCAAAAGGCTTTAAATTCATCCCTCCTCAGGGCAGGGAGACAGTCATGGTCTGTTGTCCCCAAAAGTGAGGGGCAGCATAGGTCCTGAGCTGCTGCCCCCTCTGCATGGCTCTTGGCTTTCCCCAAACCTGTCCTGATTTCCTGTCATCATTTCCTATCGAAACTCTCACTTTCTGCCAGCCAGGCATAAAAAGGGGGCCCACAAATGGCTCAAAAGTAATTTCATGGCCCTGACAGATACACAGGATTTTCAGGCACTTGCAGGTAACATCTGCACACAGATCACGCTCAAAATATTGTTTTCCTGTGTTTACACCTCTGAGAGGTTTGAATAGGGGTCAAATGTCTGGGATTCGATTTTTTTTTTTCTCCTGGCTTTGCTGGGTTTCTGTCAGGATGGAGAGAGATGTCAGCACATGGCAGGGAGGCACCAAGGCTCTGGCAAAAAAGATGGAGCTGAAGGGAAAGCAGCAGAGGCTGGGGACCTGTTAGCACCAGGCAAAGAAAGGAGGCAGCTTCAGTTAAAATGCCCTTTCCACGCCTGCAGCTCCAGCTCCCTCCTGGAATGAAATTGCCCTTTCCCAAAGTGCACTCATTCACGCCTTTCCCCCCCAGGAGATGCAAACACAACGGGCTGCACAATTTGCGGTAGAAAGCTCTGAGATTGCCCAGTAATTAATCTCAGTAAAAAATTAGTTTAAAAGAGTGTCAGACGCTGAGGGGATTTATTGCTTTCTAATTACCCGACAGCAATCTCCCTCCTTTGCCTGCTTTCTCCTGCTTCTGCAGCACTTTCCCACTCCTGCAGCCTTGTCCCACTCCCAACCTCTGCCTCAGGTGCTGTGATGCTGTAATGATCCCTCAGGGGATGCAGGCAGGGGACTGGGATGAGCCCTGGGGCACACTCATTTTCTCTGGATAAGAAGCAATGCCTCTGCTCCATAACTCCCAGCCCTCCCTGAGTTTTGGCCTAGATATGGCAGAAGCAAGTGGCTTTTAAATTTAAATAGTCTCAGAGCTTCTGTGTTTATGGCTCATATTAATATTAAAGCCCACACTGTGACAAAAAAAAAAACCTAAAAAGCCACAACCAACAAACAACTGCATTTATTCCCTCTGTTTTTCACAGCTGATCAGCATCAGAGAGGAGGAGGTTGGTGGGCTCAGCTTTTTGGCAGAGCAAAAACTGTCTGAGATGATGATACCTATGTGGTAAATTACGGGGATGGTGGGGGGCCTTTCCTGCACACCCTGGATATCCATCTGTGTGAGAAGTTATTTGGGTAGAGCACAAGTGCTGAAACCTTCAGTCTTGGGTATTCACGAGTGTATAAACAGACACTGGAGCTGTGGATTTCATGTGTGGCAACTGCAGGGAGAGCTCGTACCTCCAACCCACCCACCTGCCTTCAAATAATTTTAATCATTAGTTTTGGATTAAATTCCATGGACATGAGGTTGGAACTGCTCTTTGTACTGACCCAGTGATCTGAAGGGACAGTGTGGTGGTCAGGCTGCTGAATTTTGTTTTTTTTCTCTGATCCTTTTGGTTTTGCTTGCATGAGGGGCAATGGGAACACAAAAGAAAGGGCGAGTCATCTTCACAAGACATACTTCTAGTGGTGGAAAGCACATCCTCCAAGTGGTGTTGGGCACCACACTGACCTTCACAAAGCCTTACAAAGGAAAAAAATGAAACCCCCGAGGCCGGTTGCGTGTTTCCTATATCACTTTATTGACCGCCACTGACCACATTTCTCAGGTTGAGCGCCAGATACCAGTGGGAGAGGTGGGGCTACCCTAGAGTTCACAGGGAGAGAGAGCAAGGGAGTGTCACAAACAGGCTGGGGAGAGCTGGCTGGGGATGAGAAGCCTCTGCACAGCGGTGAGCCCCCCTCTCCCCCACCCCAAGGGCCTACAAGGACAGTGGAAAGACGTGCTTATCCTCCTGCCAGTTGTCCCAAAGGGAAATGACAGGGCAGAGGCATGAACAGAGACACTTAAACACTTTGCTGAAAAAAAAAAAAATACACGTTGCAGCCCCCCTGAAGGTGAGATATTATTATTAATTATTATTATAATTGTTATTTCTCCTGCGGTTGCAAGGATCTCATGGCAGGTTCATCACATGGACGTGGGGTCTTGAGTGTGGGGCTTGGCTCTGTTGCTGTTTGAGAGTAACCAGTTTAACTCTGAGTGGGGTACAGCAACTCTGCAGGGCTTTTCCCCCTGTCCCAAGCCTCGCCTCAAGGCTTGGTGCACCAGGAGCCAGCGTTACTCCTGCACTCCTTCCTGCCTGATGGTGGATACAGGCTACAGCACCAGACAAAGACCCTTTCAGCAAGCACAGCAGCATGGCAGCGTTGCCATCCATGCCATCCCCACAAGGTTTAACCTTCCCAAGTCCACCAGCTGCTCACCCAGCCCCTCATTCCATCCGAGGGGGAAAAGGGGGGGGAAAAAAGAAAAAAAAAAAAAAAAAAAGAAAAAAAAAAAGAGGAAACAAAGTGGGGAGGAGGAACCAACAAAAGAAAACCCCTCTAGATATTCACTGATATCTACGCCAAGACTCTGGGAGCGAGGCCGGCGGGGTGGTGGCAGCCTGCGCAGCGCGGCGGCCGGCGGGCTTAGGAGGAGGGTGCAGAGGTGGGCTTCTCCTCCCGGGACACGGGGATGGGCCTCTCACTGTGGCTGGCGTCCATGTTGGAGGGCACCTTGGGGCCCGAGAAGGTCAGCATGCCATCGTTGGACAGGGAGCAGGTGATGGCAGCCTGGTCCACGTTGGCGGGCAGGCGGTACCGGCGGTGGAACTCGCGGGAGATGTAGCCGTGGTCATCCTGAGAGGCAGTGGGGAAAGGGGGGGGAAGGTGTGTCAGAAACCCTCCAGCAATGTGCTGTGCCTCCCTTTGAACGGCTCCCTCGGAGCAGGGGATCCACAGCCACCCTGGATCATGGTGACACTGCACTGCCAGCACTGCTGGGCACAGCTCTGCTGGGTTTAATTGGACAGGTTTGTAGGGGCAGGTGTCCCCCGTGGCACCTCCGAAGCTGCAAGAGCTGAGCAGAGCAGCAGGGAGTGATTTTGGCCATAGGTTTGATCATAGGTTGGGGTCTGATTTGGACCTCTAATTTCAAAGGATGCTCAGAGACAAAGTCTGGAGGCCTGGGAAGGTAAAAGCAAGGTGGACGTGTGCACTCATGTATTTATTTACTGGGCTGCATTGCTGCATCAGCCAAAGTACACAATCCTGGCCCCCTTTTTTTGGCCAAAAGAATGAGAAATGCAATTTATTTTTTTTTAAAGTTGGCCATGAGAATAATAACTATATTAAAAAATACATACTGTTTCCAGGCTAAAGCTTTGTCTGGCCAAAAATGTGTATGAGAAGAATTAAACCCCTGCTGGTATTCACTTTTCACGAAATTCACTTTTCAACCCCCACAGATATTTCCATGACATCCATGTTAAAAGTTTCCAAGCCTGAGGCACTTGGTTGGTTTTCTTTTGTTTTGTTTGCTCTTGCTTTTCTCTCTCAGATTGGCATATGAAAACTCTGTTTTCACTAAGGATTCTGGCTTATGAAAACTCAGCCATGCTTCAGCAGCGCCAGATGATGTTCTGTGTCTGGCCCAGTGTTATTAGTGAACAATGGACATCGTCATCTGATGGTTATGGAAGATGATGATTGAAAATAAACAAAAGAGGGGAGGATTAGCTTGTTATTGTCAGATATCAGGTGGGGGCTCTATGGGAACAGGCCATGCCAATAATGACAATTCATAATTAACTCCTTCTTCTGATATATTCTTTTTTTTTTTTCCTTCAGCTGAGAACTGTTGGAAAGAAGGAAAACAGGAGCTGGACTCCCCAGTTGCTCCACCATCACCATCACTTCCACTTACCTGCCTTTCACTGTGCTTGCCATGGATTTCCACAAAGTCATCAATAATCTTCACACTCAAGTCTTCGGGAGAGAAGTGTTTTACATCCAGCATGATTGTGAACTTGTCCCGATCAGACCTCACCTGAAATGAGCATTGTCACACAGTGAGGCCAGAGCTCTGGGTGTGGGGGCAGTGCCAACATCACCACAGATTAATGGCCAAAAAAGGGGTGGTCTGGCATTTTGTCCTTCTGTGACTATGGGCCTTTTTCCCATTGTGGAGACCCAGGGACATTGAGAGGCCATGTCAGGGTCACTGGGAGGTGTCAGGGTCACCAGGAGGCCATTGGTAGGTGTCTGCACCTTGGCTACTCCTTTGGGGAGAGGTGTTACTCCTTGCTGCTATTCTTGTGCCAGGGACCCTTTAGCACTCAGTGACCTACCAGATGGACCACACACAGAGAGGGGATAGAGACCAGTCTAAGACTCTCTGGTAGCACATGTTTTGTCCTTTCAGTGGTTTATGGTTTTGTTGTGGTTGTAGCTCTGGGAGGAAAGCAATAAGAGAGGGCTACAGAAAGCACCTATACCTGAATTTCGGATCACGGCCCCCACAGCTACACATTCTCCTACAGTTCCCTTCTGCTCCACAGTCCTTCAGTGAGGGATTGCTAAAACCACTGAGCTCCCAAGGTGGAGGAGAAGGTGGAGAATACTCCCACTTGCCAGGGTCCTCTCCCATAGCAAGCTGCCCTCACAGGCACTTACTCTGGGAGCAGCCTTGCTCTTCTTTGCTACACACATGGTGGGCACAGAGCAGCAAAACCAGCCTTCTTGTGTTGGAAACAACCCTCCAAAGGAGCCAAAATGGTTCCTGTCTCTCCAAGGGAAGCTTTGTCCCTCAGCAAGGGTTTCCCTTTGTGCCCAAGAAGGGGTGGGTGGGCTGTGCCTGGCATTTTTGGGGTCTTCCTCATCCACTCACTTGGAGCAACAGCAATGTGAGGTGTGGGTGGAGAGGAGTGGCTGGAGGCATAAGGAGGAAGGAAAAGGAGAGGAAATGAAAGGGCCCTTACCTCTGAAATGCCCGACTCCAGCACGCTGCGGAAGAGGGACTGCCTGTAGTAGGGGCTGATAGTGGACGAGAACAAAGGCAGGAGGTCATACTCAAGGAGACCCTCTCCAAAAAACTGGTCGAACAGACGGCTTGGAATGAGGGGTCCCAGAGCACGCTTGAACCAGGGGTGCTGGATGGTAATGTCCATGCTGCTGCTGCTGCTGCTGCTGCTGCTGCTGCTGCTGCTGCTGCTGCTGCTGCTGCTGCTGAGACCTGTGGCTGCAAGGGGAGAGCGGAAGGGGCAGAGCCGCTGCTGGGGAGACGGCGATGCCTTGGCTGGACTGCAGCCCCAGGGAAGCTCCCCCTATTTATACCGGCCCTGCAGAATGAAGGCATTAACAGGATCCCTCTGGAAAGACATGATCTCATGATGGAGGCAACGTGGTCAGCAGAAATGCGGAGACTGACCTGGAAATGACAGTCTGGTTGGAATCAGTGCCAGATGTCCTGGAGGGACGATGCCAGGCAGCAGGCTGTGAGGCATGGGGTGCCCAGGGGTGCTGGCATTGTCCCCTGTGGAATCAGGTAAGCTGAGCAGGACACCCCAGTGGGCATCTCAAAGATGCTTGTGAAAGAGATCTGCTCCGTGAGTCTCCATAACCTCACCTTGGGTTTCATTAATCTGCTTCTTTTCTGCTCCTCCTTGAAGCAAAAACTCAATATTTCTTCCAAATAAATGGAACAGCTTTTTTCCAAGCAAGGAAAAAGGGTCTGATTCAGGTTGAAGAAGGGGAAACTTTTTTGCAATAAGCTACAAAGTGCCTCTGCCACTCAAGAGGGGCCTGACACCCCTGGCACAGGGATCATGGCAGGACTGGTAGGGAAGTAGGACTAACAAATGATGCAGAGCATCATTTTTTTTTGCCTGACAAAACAAAAACTTTTAACAAAAAATACTTTGGCAAAATAAAGAAAGAAAAATAAGCTTGGTCTCTGACCGTAACATCAGTCCCAAAGCTGCTCTTGAGAGTGTCCTTGTTTTGATTTAGGAGTGATGTGGGAGATCCATTTATCTCCTGGTGTCACAGCACAGATCCTGCTTAACATGCATTTCTGGTTACAGCTGTTTTTCATTTCTGTTTCACTTAAAGCCTCCTTTAAGGGGTCAGCTGGCACCCTGGGCTGCTGGGCCATGGGCACTGTGCCCGCCGCCGGAACCGTGGGCTCTGCCAGAGAGCTGAGCTGGGCTGGGCACTGAAAGGGCAGCCAGGCTGCCCAGCTCCACAGCAAGGCTCACAGGCTGTGGCCACAGCTGAAACCCCATTTCCATCACATCCAGAGATGCAGGGATTGCATTCCAGCAGCCCCTGAGCAGCAGAAGCACCGGTGTTGGGAGCCTTGTGTATCTCAGCATCTTTTGCAGTCAGCAGATAACAGAAGAAAAAGAGGAGAGGGCACTTCCAGAAGGCACTTCAGATATGAGGGGCTGAATCATCCTCTCACATTGTCAGGGACTAAAGAAACCAAGGATGGCTGAGATCCTGCCCTCTTCTTTGGGAGAAACCAGATCATTCCAGGCCAGAGCAGATAAACTGAGAAAAGCACTGAGGCTTTTCTGCCACTGAGTGATATTCAGCTCAGAATTGCCTGGCATCCAAGCACTGTGTCGTCTTGGAAAATCCTTGGCCTTGGAGGAATTGTAGGAACCAGAAGATCCTGTCACAGAGGCTTTCCTTCATGAAAAGCAAAAACTTGAGTAGAAAACCCCCAAACCACAGTAGAGACTGCTAAGAAGACAGACAAGAACTTAGGTTCCACCTTGCATAGCTCCAGCAGGAAAAGGCCCCATGGTCCAGCCTTGGCTCTCAGGCATGAAGGATTTTCTAAAATCAGGTGTCAAAGAGATAATTCCCTCCTCAAGCCATGGAGGGAAAAACCACAAGAGAGAGGCTTAACCCCTCATTTATTCCCATTTTACCAAATCTGTAATTTTGTTTGAGAAATTAAGGGAAAGCAAATGAGTCATAAAGCACTACCAAGATTTTTCTTCAAGAACTCTGTGAGATTTGTCCTGGCAGAGAAAAAAAAAAAAATCTCTTCTCAGCCAGCCAGTTCCAGAGACCTGTTAACCTGTACTTAGCCAACTGGCAGCAGTGACCTGATGCACAATCCATAACCTGATGTGCAGGGGAAGAGGAAAAATGAGAGGAGAGACACAGGAACAAGTTCAAATCCTAAAGCACTCACTGGAACACACAAAGCAAGTTTATTTATTTGGCTGGTAGAGGAACTGTGGGAACTATGCTCACACAGAAAGTGAGAGAGATTTGGGGGTCTGACAGACCATTTGGGCCCCAGGTCAGGGGGTAAGGGGTGAATGTCATTCCTAAAGTGTGTTGGGAACATCCTCTTTGGGTTTCCCGAATCAGGGGTTATGTTGGGAGCACAGGGAGCAATGCACACTAAGGCAGGATCCTCTCTGGGCATCCTTCAGTCCTTACAAAACTGCGAAACCCTTGAGCTCTGACCTCCAGTGTGTTCCCCAGATTATTCCCTGGGTTACTGAGGCCAGGAGGGAGCCCAGGTTGCTCTAAGCCAAATCCAACCAGGCCTTGAATACCTCCAGGGATGGGGCAGCCACAGCTTCTCTGGGCAACCTGTGCCAGTGGGCAACATCCAGGTAACCAGAGCACTCTGTATGTTCAGTGAGATGAAAGGAATTGGCTCTTTAGAAAAAAAATGAGAAATATGTCTCCATCTGAACTTTATCTGAAATTATGATAATTTCCTTATGGATATTCCTTATGTATATTACCACACATTCAAATAATTGAAAAGCAGCAGCCAACTTTGAGGGTTTATGCCTTTCCTTTCTTCTGGACCCACATTTTCATAGCTTTCCCTAGAATTAATCACATCCATGTGTCTTGGACAGGCATTTTTGTCTTTTGTGGGCAAAAATATTTTGCTGAAATGTAAATTTCATTTACAGGGTTTCTTGGGGTTTTTTTCTGATGCAGGCTTCACACTGCCTGCATTCCTCTGGGGGAAAAAAAACCTCCAATCTCCTGAGATGCATCACATCTAAAACTTCTGTGTCCTGTTCAAATGAGTTGTCCATGGTGCCTGTCCAGTCAGTGGAGGGACAGATGAGACCCCTTTCAGCAGTGTCTGTATCTCAGGAGGGAGCTGAGGAGGCAATTCTAATTCTAATTCTAATTCTAATTCTAATTCTAATTCTAATCCTAGTCTCCTGGACAAGCAAAGCTGGTGAAATGAATCCCATCCAGTGAGAATTTGGTATGAGAAGAGAAAGTGATCATTTTCCACCAGTTCAGCAGACCAGACCTGACAAGACACGAAACATTTGAGCATCATTATCACCTGCTGGGCAAAAGCAGTGAGGTTTGTTGGAGGAAATTGAATGGAAGAAAATGAATGCATATGGTCATGAGCACACCCAAGAGCAATGCATCAAAGGCAGATTTTTCCAAAGCTTCATTGCAAGTTTAGAATGTGAGTCAAATGGAGAAAATCCTCCAGAATGTTCTGCTGTCCAGCTTACCTTTGAAATAATCCCTTCCTAAACCATGATGTGTTATTGCCAGCGTGTGAGTGAGACATTTATTAAAGGATATTGTCCAGGACAAACTGAAGAAATCCCAGACCATGTTCTTGAGTAAAGCTGCCATCAGCAATCAAGCACAGCCTTTGCTTGTGTTTGTCTGCATGACTGACTCCCACCTCCCCATTTCCAGGAGAGCCCAGGGCTGTCTCCAGCCCCTTTGCCAAGCTCTGTGCAAGCCCAGGGTGAAGAAAAAAGCAAATACTGCAGTGGAGCAGTCACTGGTCAAGTGTAGTGACTGGTCAGCAGTGACTGTGGAGGGTTTGTAGGAGGTTCTGAAGTGCTGATAGAATGAGGGTTCCTGTTCCCAAGTGGTTTGTTGCAGCCCCAGGAGAGCCAAAAAAAGGCAGACTCTGCTGTGATCTGCATTTCCCCCCAAGTCAAGAGTACCCTGTCACCCTGCAGAAGATGCAACTCGTCAGAGAGTTCTCATGGAAAACAGGAATGCATTCCAGGTGTGCTGCTTCTTTCAAATACACATATCAACCCCCAAAATACAACTATACTAATTGACAAGGTCTCTGTGTTTAGATGTCAGCTGCTCAGTGATGATATAAGGGATTGAGCAACCTCTGGCAATATTTAATGATAAAATTGTTGCAGCATGCCAGTCAGACTGTTTCCACTTCATAGAAATCTATGAGTTACAAAAATAAGATCATGAGAGGGACACGAAACTCAAGTAAATAATAAAGTGATTTTCTTCCTGCCACTCTTGCTGTGATGGAAAATACTACATAACGTGTGTAAGAAAGCTGGTGAGTGGGGAAAAGAAACAAAAGACCATGTTTTTCTTAACCTTGCATAGATCAAGCTTTGGAAAGGATGCAAGAAGTCAGTATGAAGTCATGGAAGTCAGAAGGCAAGCAGTCAAGCAGAAAGGGCAGGCTCGCTCGTGGTTATCAGTTTTGGCTGCTAAGCACTTACTAAAAGCTTTCCCTAGAAATTATCAGAGACCACTTGTTTCTTTCTTTCTTTTTAATGGAAGAGCCTTTTCTTTAGAAGACTTATTTCCTGTTCTTCATGGCTGGGAGCTTCAAACCTTTCCACCAAGGCCGATCTGGGATGCTGGTGGAGGAAGGAGCTGGTGATAATAACAGCAGTGACTCTCATTTTCCTCCCCACCCGACACCATGGAAAGCAGGAAAGCAGTGATTCTGATGAGTTCTGAATGCTGTTGATATCTTGCTACAGTTTATAAGGGATGTGGGGAAGAGAGGCCACGTTATCAGTGGAGTTTGCACAATGCTTATCTGGAGTTGGGGCAATGCAATGAGAGGTCTGGTGTGAGAAATGGCAGCTGCTTTTTTTTTTTAATTAAATTAATTAGTGATTCCTATGAAAAGCAGAGAACACTTGAAAACAACTCTTGGGGGATAGTTCACAGAAAAAAAAAAAAAAAAAAAAACCACGAAGCCAGTTAGTAGGAGGGTCCCTACATGCTGAGCACCTTTGAAAAAACACAAACAAAAAAAGACCACCAAACTGGGCTTGCTTTCTTTTTAAAGAGAGACCAGCACATCCCTGGGGAATCCTGCAAATTCCTATGGCACTCAAACAGCCCTGAGCTGCCCAGCTGGTAGCAGGGAAGCAGCCCCTGCCCTCCAGACTCTTGGCTAAGCTTGTCCTGGTGCAAACCACCACAACTCTCCCTTCCCTCACCTCTGCAGCTCCTGCCTAATGAATGGTCGACTCTGCACCCCAAGGTTTGTCCCAGGTGGTCCCCACTCATGCTGACAGTGCTTTTGTCCCACAGGGACTGTGTCTGCAAAGTTGCTGAACCCCAAAGGCAGGGAAGGAACAATCACACTGGGGACAAGTCGTGGAAGGGACATTTTTAGACTTCTACTGACAAATCTTCACCTCACCATTTTTAAGGCACAGTCCTCTGTTTTATTGCTGACCTTTGTGATCTTTTTCTACTCCAACATCACCTTTTTGCCCATTTTAGAGGGATGGGGCAATTTTCATTTTACAGTTTGCAGCAATCCACAGTCGGCTTTACAATTCAGCTGTACACGGGAAAAGTTAAACATCCACTCCACTTATCCTAAGACTGATATTTATTTTATCTAAAGAATTTATATAATATCAACAGTCTGCCTTGGTGCAGCCAAAGAGGCTTAAAAAATTACTAGCAATCCCTTTTTTCCACATCAGAGCCCACATCCTAAACACTGAACAAATCCCATCAGTGTTTAGGGCACATAATATCATTGTTGTCAAATCAATGGTGAATTTACGTGCTGCTAATCCTTGGCACTTAGTCAAACAAGCTCAGCAAGTTTTAGCAGCACAATGCATTTTATGTTTTCATCAATGGATTTGCATAGGGAATGAGGGATGCTCTTTGCTTCCCAGCCTGCAGCAGCTCCCAGAGAGTGGGAGATGTGGAAGGAGCATCTCACACACACACCCAGAGAGCAGGAGAACACGGACAGGAGCAGGTTTGGAAGTTTACAGCTGCTAAGCAGTGATGTTTCTCTCCATCCGTAGATCTCAGGTGAGTATCATCCTGTAAAACGACTTGGCAGAGGTACAATTTCAGCCCTTTGCATCTCCTGGTCCTTTCTTCAAATAAAACCATCTTGCTTGCAACTCCACAGAGCTTGCTGCTGAGAGCTCCCCTGCCTTGCAACCAGATCTCATCTCCCTGAGCTTTCCATGGCCCCTCGTCCTGCTGTATAAAGTATTCCCTTGGCTCTGGAAATTAGACCAATTTTTATTTTCACACCAGAGAGTTTGAGAGGGTAGGGTTGTTTTGTGACATGATGTTTACTCGTCTAAAGCAAATAATTCTGGCAAATGATCCAACACCTTGAAGAATTAAAATCTTGGCTATTTTTCAGAAGAAAGGAGAAATTATGTCCATTCTTGGTTTGGTGTGAACCTCAAAAAATAATTAATTAATTAAATAAATAAATAATATATCTCTTCAGGCAGAGACCTCTCCAAAAATAAATCACAACTTGCTATAACTTTGAATCACGACAGTTATTTTCTTTTTCTACCAGTGTTCTTGACTGTTTACATGGGGGTTATTTCTTCACAGTCCACATGAGCATTCCTGTACTGAGCAGTTCATCCTACAGACCCCATTGCAGGGTGATCATACAGAATTTTCTTCTCCAAAGGATTGACACCCAGCCTTTGCACTGGGAAAGTAGGGAATACAGGGAGGAGTGGGTAGCCAGGAAGAAGAATGAGTGGCCAGAAAGAAAAGTGGGTTTATCTGCTGGTGCAGGGGAATTGGTGCTGATGTAGTGGGGAAGGAGAGGCAGGAGGAGGAGGTCTGGAGGAAAGAAGACTGGAAGAGAAGATACCATGGAAAGAGAGTGGTCTGATCAGGACAAGCAGCTCTGTAAAAGGCATTCTGCAAACCCTGCAGCCACCTGGTGATCATTGCAGTGAACAACCCAGTCCTGGTTTGAGTCTGCCTCTCTGTCTGAGCAGGGCTTGGTGGCAAAGCACTAAATATTGAATTTAGACATCATTGCAGAAATCATTAAGCCACCCAGGAAAGCTCCAAAAATCACCTGGTGATGCTGCAGTAGTTGTTTAGTGCTCAGGTGCAATGGAGGACTGGGAATTGAGGTGTTTGTCAGTGCAGACTGGCTTGCAGAGATGGTGGACAGGGCAAGAAGGCAGTATCAGATTAAACAGGGACGCTGATGAAGGGGGTTTGGACAGGCAAGGCTTGTTACTGATTCAGGCTGGAGGTGCTGAGAGAGATGCTGGTCCTACAGACACTGAAACCAACTCGATTCTCCACCAGCTTCTGTGAGTACACAGGCTACCTGTATAATTAGGTCCTTTAAAGTTAAACTAGAAAACCTGCAGTGATTGAACAGCACAGATCCAGAAACTGCCTCAGGGAGGGAGCATGTCACTGCACAGCAGTGAATCTCTCTGAACTCCACCTGGTCCAGAAATACCTGTGCAGCACCACAGAATCTGCAAATCTCCCTGTGCTGAGGAGAAACACAAAACCATCTCAGCTTTTATCTGGCTTGCAGGGACCCACTCTGTCCATCCAGCAGCCTGACTTGAGAGCAAAAAAACCCCATATCTCTTGATGGGATAATGATCCCTGTCCCTCACGCCTGGATGCCAGACGAGTCTGTTTAGCATGGCAGCTGTCTGGTGACTTGGAGAATTTATTTTCACAGTACCTCACTGATGGGAACCTCAGGGAAGAAAAAAAAAAAAAAAAAAAACCACCCACCCCTTGGCAGAGAAAAGACCCTAATGAACCATTTGTCTAAGTTGCTGCCAAATCCTCTTGCTGGATTTGTGCGCACTCATGTGAGGATGAGCATTAGCAGGAGGGTGGCGGAGGTTGGAGCAGAGCGCTGAACGCGCCTCTCCTGCGTCACAGAGCCCAGGCCTGACCCCAAAAGGGCTCCTCAGCTGCTGCACACACAGCTCCGTGCCTCTTCCACATCCTCAGAGCAAGGGAAAGAGCCACCCTGAGCCAAAATTCCCCCTGACGTCTCTTAAAGAGCTTGTGAGGCAAATAGAGCACCAGGGCCAGACTGCAGCACGCTCCCGGGGAGGAGATGCAAACTAAGGGATAATCAAGCTGGAGAGCATCACATCATTTCCCAGGCTTTAACCCACAGCAAAGTGCTCGGCTCAGGCACAGCAGATGGGATCATTGGTGTTGCTGACGCTATACCAATGGCCATGGCTCTGCTGTGTATAATTAAGGTTAAATGATAAAGATTGTCACAGCATCTGCAGTCTGAAACAAACCCTCTTTTCACTTTCCTTTTTTTTCT
>VWZU01016434.1:27392-37718 GCA_013397095.1 Sterrhoptilus dennistouni | reverse complement strand
ACAGTTCTTTTTTTTTTTTTTTTTTTTTTTTTTTTCCTTCACAGATGTTTTATGCATTTTGTCAAAAGGTCATAGCCGGGGGACCAAATGCAGTGAGGGAAAACAAGCAAACAGACAAAATCCCTGCTGCAGCTGCTGCAGAAAGAAATAAAAGAATTTGTATGTTAGTTCTGGGAAAAGCGTTGCAGTGGAGGGGAGTTGCAGCTGTGGGCGCAACAACAGGAGGGAAATTCAGAACAATCATTTTTATATGCAAGGTCCCCAATCTAAACTGGCAGCATGCAAACATAAAAGTATTTGGATAACATTTCTCACTCCCTGGGCTGACACAGTGACCTGTAGATCACAGAGGGGCTTTCAGTGACGCAAAGAGGGTGCTCTCAGTTATAAAGGTTTAAATAATGCACTTTATGATCAGCTGTGGATGGAAGAGAATGGTTCTGGAGCCTTCCCATAGCTTTCAGGCAGACGAGCAAATAAAACTGCAGCCCAAGGCTTGGTGTTCTTTCTCCACCTAGAGCACAACAGGAGGAATGTTCTGCAGCCACACACAGAGATCTGAGAGGTAAATCTCCTTCAGTGATAGCCACTGTTTTGCCACTGACCGAGAGTGTTCAACCTTCCTTGCTACTCCCCAAAGTCTTGTTCTGCTCTCTCTCTGACTCTCTAATTTCATTCTTCAGAATATCTGTGTATTTCTGTGCTGTGGAGTGATTAACACCTGTCAGTGCTGTTCAGTCTTCCCCTGGGTCTGTGCTGCTTTACGGACCTGTTCCAGGGTTTCTAAAAGAGTTTGTGCTTCTAAAGAGCTGCCTGCTCCTCCCAATCGAGTTAAAAGCAGGTCAGCATTCTCTGAGGGGCACAAAGATTTCACTGCTTTTTTGTCCCTGTTGTGCCCATCCTCTTCCTGTCCCAGCCTGTGCTGGAAGGTGGCTCCTGCCCAGGGATAACCCAAACATAAGAGAGATAAGAGAAGGAGGACATATATTAAATTATCCCTATGGTAACAAAATGTGGTCCTGGGGGCACCATCAGCTCTGCCCCTCTCGAGGGTGGGCACGACTTCCCAGGTGGAAGGAGACATTCCTTACCTGCAAGGAGACATTCACACTTTGGTGCTGATTACCCTGGAAAGGGGAAAAGGGAAAAAGGGATCCAGGCATGACCACACTAGCTGTAGTACTCAAAAGTTGTGTAAAGAAAGCATCACAGAGGGCAAAGGGACGTTCCCCTATGGGAAAAGTATTCCTGAGAGTCTCACAACTCGCTCTGATACACAACATCCTTCCTCCTGCTCTTCCATCTCACGCCACTAAACTTAGCCAGTCCCTGTTCACTCTTTCTCCTCTCACATATCACCTTCTTCTGGAATTTGGGGGGGTTCTTTTTTTTTTCTGAAGACAAGATTTTCAAGAGGCTGCAGCTGTGAAAGGGCCAGTCCTTCATTCACTGTGCACTGCTGCGGCTGCGACACTTTATTTGCAAACCTCTGCCCAGACCCAGGGGGGTGGGTTATCTTGACCTCCAAAGATCCAGTTTGGTTGACGAAATGAACAATCAGCCGAGACAATACCTACTGTGATTAATAAAACATTTAAAAATAAAATAATAGTAATTATAAAGTTGGCATGTATCTTTAAGAAAATGAGGACAGCCTTCCCAAAAACTGCATCTGTCCCTCTGGGATTCCCAGAACCTGAGAATTCCAGACCATGTGAATAGAAGTGCAACCCTTGTAAGGATGTGCGATAAATGTCTTCCCACCAAGCAGAGGAGACGTTTCCCTTCTCCAGTGAACGTTATTCCAAGGGTGTGGACATGGCTGCTCCATGGCTTACAGAGGTTGGCACGGGGCTTTTATCCCCATAAACTGTAGCACAGGCAATTTTTCCAGTGTGTTCGCAACATATCAGACGCGATGTGCAGCCTTCAGCTGAGATCACAATATGCTCTACATCCATTTAACATCTATTCCCAGAGGTTGCCACACTGCAGAGTTGGCTTTTCCTTTACAAAGCACTCAGGCAAAACATGCTCCTGGGTCTGTAAAATCTGCACGGCTCTGGAAGGGGGTCAGCGGGGTCATTGTTACCATTCCCAGGCACCTGAAAAAAGGCTTTTCCAAATCTCTGGAAAGCACTAACACCCACACTGGCGACAAGATGACCTGAATTAGTCAGGAATCTCATCCATCCCAGCGACTTGCCCTGTTAGCTGCAATTCCCTACATAAGGGACAAAGATAGGTGCCTCATTCTCACCCTTAAATCACATCTGAGTTTCAAAGCGTTCATCTCCCAGCTCATTTTGGCCCACAGACAATTAGATTTTCCCAAGCAGCCCTCAGGAAATGGGCCGTATTTTTCTAATACCTGGCACAAATAGGCAAGAGGTGGAGAAAATCAGTTATCAACCAAACAAAGGAAGGTGCAAAGGAAAGAACTGAGGTTTCTGAGGGTGCTGTAGCCTTGTTTCACACCTCTTTAGCTGAGCTCCCAGTCAGCAGTAAGGTAGAACTGGCTTTAACGTGCCCCTGCTGCAGGATGGCTTCTCAATCTGAGCTCGTTCCCTAAACCCTTCCAACTGCAATGGGAAATTCAGCTCCAGAGCAAAGCCTTGTTATGTGACCCTCGGTTTAAACGCCCTACATTGTACAGAATCCAGAGCTGAAATCTTTAGCCTGAGCCTTCCCCATCCTGCTGCATCCACGGCCAGGGAGCCTCCTGTCCTCCCACATGTGGCATGTCCTGACCTGTACACCAAATGCTCCACTAGCCCAAAAGTGGCACACACACCCCACCCCAGGCTGGATCTGTGCTGCAGATGGCACTCTGTGCTCCACTGGCCACAGGGATAGATAGACTAGGGATGGGGAATTACCAGGAAAAATGAACAGAGCAGCAGATTTTTTTTCTTTCCCAAAATTCAGCTGGATGCAGGAGTGCTGAGGACCAGACACACGCTATATACCACATCCAAACAGAGTGAGGAATGACAGCCTGTAGGATTTGACCTTGTTCATCCAGGTATTTAGTAGAATGTGTAATTTGACAGCAGCTGTAGGTGAGCCTGCATTGATATGCCTGCTCAATACCCAAGCACTGCTAACAGCACGTTTTTTGCAGCTGTGATTTTAGGACCACTTCTGGTCTAGAAACACAGCAAAATTCCCATGACATTCCAGTGAAGACAACTGCTTAGGAAAGCAGTTTATATGGGTGGAAAAAACAAGCAGGCTCTTTTGTAGGCATTGGCATACTGATTAAAGTGCCACGGATCTTGCCTTAGGGTCTGCTCACTGCAGCTGCCCATTTGTTGAGAGAGACAAAGGGCACAGAGAGCCTGTGTGAAAAAGGGTTGGGATGGGGATGTGCTGCTGCTCTGCCACTGCAGAGGTGGGAGTTGGTTGTGTTTAATTACTGCCACAGACCAGCAATCCCTCTTCACTTCGTGGAGGTGTTTCTCTCATTCACAGAGTCCCAGAATGGTTTGGGTTGGAAGGGACCTTAAAGAACATCTTGTTCCACCTCCCTGCCATGGACAAAGACACCTTCCACTAGACCAGTTTGCTCAAAGCCCCATCCAGCCTGAACACTTGGCCCTGAACACTTTCAATGTTCAGATTCTCTGGGCAACCTCTGCCAGGGCCTCACCACCATCACATAAAGAATTTCTTCCCAATAATCTAATCTAAATCTTTCTTCTTTTAGTTTGAAACCAATCCTCCTTGTCCTATCACTGTCTGCTCGTATACAAAATCAAATTCCCTCCTTTTAATGAACTCACTTTAAATACTGAAAGGCCAGAAGAAGGTCTCCCCAGAACAAGGTCTCCCCAGAACCTTCTCCAGGCTGAACAGCCCCAGCTCTCTCAGGTTGTCTCTACAGCAAAGGTGCTCCTGTCCCTGCATCATCTCTGTGGCCTCCTCTGGACCTGCTCCAACATGTCCCTGACTTTCTTTTGCCAAGGATCCCAAATCTGGACCCAGCAGTGCAGGGGGTCTTGTGAGGGCAGAGGAGATGGGATAATCACCTCCCTTGGCCTGCTGGACATTCCCCTTTTTTTGCAGCCCAGGACATGAGGGGTTTCTGGGCTGCCAGTGCACATGGCCAGCTCATGTCCAGCAGCATCCCCAAGTCTTTCTCTGCAGGGCTGCTCTCAATAAATTCTTCTTCCAGTCTGTGCTCATGTCTGGGATTGCCCTGACCCAGGTGCAGGACCCTGCACTTGGCCTTGTTGAACCTCATGAAGTTCTTGTGGTTTCACTTCCCAAGCTTGTTAAGGCCCCTCTGCATGGCCTCGTCCTTCCATAGTGTCACCTGCCCTGCTCAGCTTCCCATCCCCTGCAAATGTGCTGAGGGTGAGCTGGATCCACTGTCTGTGTCATTGGGGAAGCCATGCAAGAGCCCTGGGGCCAAGGCAGAGCCCTGAGGGACATCCCTCATCCCTGTCTTGCAGCTGGACATGGAGCTACTGCACAACTCCCTGGCTGTGTCCAGACAAAATCCACTCTTAAGTGGTGAACAACCTGGTTACACACCACAGATGCCACTTCCTTCAAAAGAACTTTTTCTACACTGAGCTTTCAAATACTGTAGTCAATGCATGTACTTCTTGGGCCACCACTTGACCAGTTTTTTCAGTAACGTCTAATGTTCCATGGCAGGTGAGGGTACAGCAGCCACTTTCAGCCTCTGGTTAGCAACCTCTTCCCTAGAGGTGTGTCAGGCCTGAGAGGAATGACATATTTGTCTTTACAAACAAGCCCTGGGTCTGCTGGTAGATAAAACTATCACTGGGAGATAAAAGAAACAATGGGAAGGATTCCACTGATTGATGAATGGAAAAGAAGGTATTTGCCTTTACAAACGAGCTGTAGGTTTGCTGATAAATGGAATTGGATATTGAAAGATGAAAGAAACAATGGGGGAAACACATACATTCCGTAAGAATTAAAAATTAAAAGAGGGCTTATACATTAAAGGGGAATCTTAGGTATTAGACATTCCAGGAAGTCTGTAATTCTAAAGTAATTCAGCCAATGAGGAAAGAGAGAGGGAAATGCAGCTGGGAAATTGGGATAAATAGGAGGCTGCGTCCTCCAAAAATCTGAGAGACCCCAGGGGAAATGCCCCATGGCCTCTCCCTTTATTCAAATAAAGCTACAGGAGTCCTCTGTCTCCTTTTTTGGACATAAACATCTGGCATTTCTGGATTAATGTCCTAACAGGCCCATGGAGAGATCCCAAACAGAGGCAAGGAGTCAGGTGGATCCTGGGGGACCCTTGCTGCAGGCTCCCTCCAGCCTAACTGCACCTTCAGCACTTTTATCTCTTGTTTTGTTAAGGGCAGTAAAGAAATAAAATTCAGGTGCTTTCTGGGGTAGATGGGACCTAGAAAAAAATCACTGGGACCTGTGAGACCAGCACACTGAGATTGCAGCACCACAGTTCTAAAGTCTCTTGACCTCTGCTGGGTGATCCTGGGTGATCCTGGGTGATCCTGGGTGATCCTGGGTGATCCTGGCCTCCCTTTGGAATCTCTCTGGGATCAGGCTGGAGGGTCTCTGCAGTCTGGGGGGGACTGAGGTGTGGGCAGCTGAGGTGAGGGATCCACAGGTCCCTTGGCAGCTGCCAGCCCAGAGCCAGCAGCTGCCCACGCTCCTCCACAGGGTCCATGGGGAGGATTTTGTCCCTTCAGTACAATGAGAGGCAAAACAAGCCAGAGAACTGAAATCAGCAGGGCACATCTGAGCCCAGCGAGTGCCAGGGGCTGCAGGAAAGCTGTTCCCAGGTGCTGAGGTACAAAACCTTTCAGCAGCATTAATGAATGCACAGGGAGAGTGTTTAATTTGGGCTGAATGGCTGAGTAGCCTCATGCCAGCTGTGCCTTCAGCTGCCTTGCCCTAGCACAGTTCAGGTTCCTTCTTTGTGACACTGTCACCTTCCAGCTCTCTCATACCAACAAAGTTAACAGGAACTAGTGCCCTTGTTTGTGGTTGTTTTAAACAGATTTTAATCTTGTGGGGAAACTGCTGTCTAGTGTTTCTCCAGCATTCAGTACTGCTCTGCTCTGAAATCTAACTCCACAACTGTGCTCCTGGGAAACTCCCTTTGCCTTTTGCTAATCCAGAGTACAGCAGATCCTTCCCAGGACCCACGTTGTGCAACACCCAAAGGACATTTCAACAGCCACCCAGCCTTGCATGGATTTCCTGTAACACATTTACACTCCAAGTGTTACTTCCCGAACTGGTGTTACTTCAGCTAGAGCTGCTTCACAGTGCTCAAACCAGTGCTGTAAACACTACTGACCTTGGACTCTGCAAAAACACAGTTCTGCTGGCTGTTGTGAACATTTACTTCTTGATAAGCTCCAGGGAAATGCTTTAAGACCATGCAGCTTAGAGACAACACTGACCTTGTTTTTTGGTTTTTTTTTTCCTTCCCTAAGCTTCATTGCTTCCTTAGTCAGGTGGCAGCAAAGTCTGTTGTTGCAGTGACTGCCCCGAAATTAAGAGTTAAAACAACAATGGGAAGAATTCACACGAGGCACTGCAGCTCCTGAGCTGCGTCAGAGCCAGCAGCTTTGATGCCTGTGCTTTCACAGGGCTGACTAAACAGATCGATTAGATTTGCATCAGCCATCCTGCAAGTCATAATTGGAAAATAGCATTTTCACAGGATTAGAGCTCCTTGCTTTGAAAAATAAGCCGCTTGACTTCGGGTAAAATTTTCCAAGGTGCAGAGAGCAGAGCCTGGCTTCAGCTCAGGTCATCAGCAGCTCACCTGGATCTGAAGGATGATGCTGGCAGGGGAGAAATGAGAGCTTGGGCTCAGGCTTCACCTCAGGCTGCCCCTCTGAACCTGTCTGCTGGCAGGTTTCCACTGGCATTGCTTTTGCAGGTGTAATTCCTCCTCTGCCTCTTCACTAAGGCCACAAACACAGCCCCCTGTGCAGGTTTGTCTGGCCATGCCTGTTGCACATCTGTGTGTTCACATCAGACAGTCCGGCCAGGACTGGCCCCACACCCCCTGCTCACGTTGGGAATGATTTGTGCCAAAGCAGGATGAGCACACCACAGCACAGATACCTGGCCACTGCAGCTGTGCAGGGCAGAGGGAAGCCCAGGGAGCTACACAAAACCCCATGGCAAAACTGCAGCCTCCTTCCCCAGCTCTGGCTCCCTGGGGAAGCAGACAGAGTTCCATACAGTCTCCAAGGAGCTCACTGGCTTCCACAGGGGCTGCTGGCTGCCACAGGATACTGCTGGGAGCTTCAGATAATAGAGGGAAGTTTATCTATCTTACCTCAGCAATATCTAGTTTAACTAAAGTCCTTAATTCTTAAAAATCAATGTCTCAGAGCCAGGAGAGCAGAGCCCACACACCACAGCCAGTCTCAGCCAGGTACTTCACACAGAGCAAGGAGCTCCTGTTTTCACCCTGTGTGCTCCTGAGGGGATTCCCATCCCCTCTCAGGGACTCTCTGTAACCATCCTGCTTCTCTCTCTGCACCAGGAGATGTCACCTCACAACTCAGGCTGGGCTGGTAACGCTTTCCTAAGGGCTGCCACACCAGCAGCTTTTCCCCGATTATCCTTTCCTCCTTCCCCTAAGTGAATCCCACACCTGAGTCCCCTCACAAGCATCTTCTGTTCCCCCAGGATCCCCACAGCTCCAAGATGACACTGGATTCACCTCAGTACTGAGGTGAATGAGGGCAGCACAACCTTTGGCACCTTCTTTCACATTTTTATTTGAAAGAGAGATGGAGAGATGGAGGCATATAATTCCTTGTGGGATGTACATTCCCGGGGTCCCTGCTGCTCAGGGGGTTCCTGGTGGGGACAGGACAGCAGCAGCTGCACTGGGGACAGTCCACACTGCAAAAACCATCCCGTTGAAGCAAATCTCCTGCTTCTGGATCGCAGGGGTCACTCACAGCCCTGCTCTGGGCTCTGCTGTCCCCTCGATGCCCATCCCCAGCGCCCGATGCTGTCAGCAGTGTCCTGGTGGGGGGAACGCTGCTCTGGATAGTGTCCGGCTCAGCTCCTGCCCAGGATCTGCAGCGCTGCAGGCTCTGAGCCCTTCCAGCCGAATGCCACCGGAGGGAGCCCCAGCAAAGCGAATGGAAAGTTCCTGCATCCCTCTGAAACTGCGGCTTCCACCCGGGCATCCCCAGCCAGCATCCCCAGCGCCTCCGGAGCCCGGCGATTAATTCGTGCGGGGTTCATGGAAAGCAGCACCTCTGCTGTCAGGAGGGGCCCATCACACACCTCAGGCTGCTTCTTTACTGAACATCAGGACAGAGCGATGCAGAAAAGCTTTAGTGCCTCAGTGGGGTACCTGAGCCACAGCCCCTCCACCTGCACTTCCCACCCTGGGCTGGCCCAGGACATCTCCCAGTGGATCTGGGGGAAGCTTGTCTGACCCGGGGAAGCAGCAATGAGCCTGTTGTGGGTGTATTGTGCCTTGCCTTTCTGCAGGCTGTCATGACTGGGCTCTTTCCTTAAACAAAGATATTTCTGTAAATATATTTCCGGATAAGTCTGGCACAATCCCGTTTTTTGTGAATGTGGAGCTATGAGCAGAGTTCAACCACAGACAGCAAAGGGAATCTGCAGGAGGTTTCCTCCCCTCCTACAACAACTTCCTCTGACACCCCTGCTCTGGTTCTCTGGCAGAAACACCTGCTATTTTTAGATGTAATATTTGCTGATTAAAAAGCTCCACTGTGTGGGTACAGTCCCATGACAGGCTTGAGCTGAACAACTTGGCTGCTACAGAAAGGGAGAAGCTTTCTCTTTTCTTTTCTTTTCTTTTCTTTTCTTTTCTTTTCTTTTCTTTTCTTTTCTTTTCTTTTCTTTTCTTTTCTTTTCTTTTCTTTTCTCTTCTCTTCTCTTCTCTTCTCTTCTCTTCTCTTCTCTTCTCTTCTCTTCTCTTCTCTTCTCTTCTCTTCTCTTCTTTCTCTCGTTCTCTCTTTTTTCTCTCTCTCTCCTTCCTTCCTTCCTTCCTCCCTCCCTTCCTTCTCCCCTATCTTTCCTGATTTCCCTCCCTCCTCCTGCTGTGTGCTCCCATTTGTGCAGTGCAGCTTCATTTCCCTGTCCTGATTGCAAGATAAAACGATTCAGTTTATTAACTTGGCCATTTGAGCCAGTTCAAGGCACTCAGGATGCAGCCAGGGAAGTGTGGGAGATGGAACAAAATAAACTCTGGGAGGGGTGGAAGGAACCCTTCCCCTTGCACACGGGCAGAGCTCCTGTAAGCCAAGGTGCTGCTGTACCAGGAAACCACAACCAAATGGAAACAGGCTGAAAACAAACAAAATTATGGGATGGGCACAGCAGATCTGCAAGCTGCTTTCCTGTGTGTAGTGTGTTGATGCTGGCCAAATGTCAGTGAACTCACAAAATTGTCTCCTCTGACTCTTTTTCCTCTTCACCAAAAAAACAAGCTATTTCGAACTACCACACTATGCAAAGAGCTTGTGTGGGCTCAGGGGCACTGGACAAGTCATTGGAGGAGAGATGTAATAAAGGATTTCCATCAAACTCTGTCCTTTCACTTTCTTGGTCCTCAGAGTACCTAAGGGCAGCAAGCAAGCACTGCCTGGAGAATTTTTCAAACAGAACTGAGAAAGGTCAAAAGATATCAGCTGCTACCACAAAATGCTTCCTCCAAACTGCCCAGGACAGCCCAGAGAGGAATTTCCCTCAAAGGAGCAGCTGGGTTTGCTTATGAGATGGACTTTGATTATTTTCCAGTGAATCCTTTTGGCCCTCGGAGTGTGGAGGTGGATCAGGGACAGCCCTGGGGCAGCACTTCAGAAGGCTGGGAGAGGAGGTGTGAGACAGGAGAGCCAGGATTACACTCACAGGGGCAGACACTGACAGTAGAAGAAATTAGGTTTTTCTTCTTTTCATGATGAATAGGGATGCCATCCCCCCATGGCCACAGCACAGTGAGGCTGCCCAGTTGCCCACATTTGGGGAAGGCACAGGGATCAGCACAGAGAGAGGCCAAGGGATGTGGTTCACCTTGAAAAAAGGTGGAAAAGGTGAAAAAACACCTGCATGGTTTTAGAGAACTCCTGCCAGCCTGGTATTGCTACAGTCTCTACTGACATCTTCTCTTCTTGGCCAGGCTAGCATGTATCCTGAACAAAACCTGGAATTCCTGCTTTAGCAAGGGGGGCTGGAGGGTTATGAGGAGGCAGAACAGGGAGAAAACAAGTGATTTGCAGTGATTTGCACCCAGATAAGGAGAGGGTTAACAATGGGGTAATAAACACAAACAAACAAAAAACAAAACGCACACACGCACCC
>VWZU01016434.1:0-21973 GCA_013397095.1 Sterrhoptilus dennistouni | reverse complement strand
TTTTGCAAATTAGTGTTTTCTGTGCCAGTGTGTAACTACCTCATTCATCTCTTTCTTGCAGAGTCAACTGCTCATTTTATTTCAAAATCGGAGCTTGTCGCCATGGAGACAGATGTTCTCGGTTGCACAACAAACCAACATTTAGCCAGGTTTGTTTCCCCTTTTTTCTCTTTTCTTGTGGAAGTATATTCTGGCTTCTTTAAAACATAGATTCTCAGATACAAGAATAATTAACAAACTCCAGATTAATTAGTTCAGTTTTAGCCCCAGTTTCTCTGGGTCTTTGCTTTTTTGGGGGTATTCCATTTACTTCTCCCAGCATTTCTAATTATCTCCTGTCACCCTTAATGGCTGCAGGAAGCGATGCTGTTGTAAGCTTGCCTGTAGTAGAGACCAACCAGTGCTAACCTTCAGGTGAGTGTGCCTTCTCAGTGGTGTTCAGGCACTTAAACCATCCCAGAGTTTTTAAATCCCAGACAATGGCTGCACATCCCACCTCTCCCAAAGGTGGCAACTTCAGTCTTTACGCATATGATAGAACAAAACTAATTAATGACTAAAGGTCATTCATCAGTCGTTACATTTGCTCTCTGACCCAGGCTCTTAAGTTTCAAGAGAGACTTGCATTTTTTTTTTTTTTAATAAATGGTTTATTGAAAACAACTTGCCTGGTTGCTGAGGGTGAATTGTCAATTGGCATGACAGATTATTCAGTCTCTGGCTTAGTGGATATTAAGAGACTTGATGTGTGGCTGCATGTCTGCCAAAAATAAAAATAAATTTGAAAAGGTGCAGGGATTGACAGGGGTTTCGTTCTTGTTATTATGAGCTGTACCATATTCACAAATGACATTCCTGGAGAAACATATGTTTTCCCTCTTTCTATCAATGCTGATTGTCAAGGTACACAGATGAATTTCTTTGGTGTTTTTTACATGGGCAGTAGTGCCTTTGAAAGTTACTGCATTTTTAACTGCAGTGGTTTTAACTACAGAGAAAAAGTTCACTTAACAGCAGAGTCTTCTGCAAGTTCATTTAATCTGCTTAGGAGCAGAGTTGAGAATTGTGGGCTGATTTTGGTTTGGGGGAGAAATTAGGGAGGGGAGCACAATCCATGACAGGTTCAGAGCTATGATCATCAAGGTAAACTGTGAGTGGGCAGGGGGACTTTGAGGGGAGAATATCAAGGTAATGGGTAGATAGGGACTTCTGGTACTTAAATAACAAAAACACCTTTTTGCTTCTGGGATTTTAAATTTTTTAATGCAGATTCTGTATTTAAAAAGAATATTGTCCATTTTCAAAATGATCCCATGTTCCTGACCTACATGGAACAGAAGTTGATGTGCACTTGGTTATTTAAAGACCTAAATTTAGGTCATTGGCTACGAAAAAATATTTCTAAAGCAGACAGCTTCCATTGTAGTTGTCTTTAAAGTTAAAAAACCCCTAAAACCTAACAAAAAAAATCCAAACCCCTTAATTCTTTATTTTACCAATAAAAGTTTGTGTGCAACTTACAGCTTTCTGTCAGAGCAGCCTTTAGCTTTGCTTGGGGCTCTGGTTAGCAATGGCAGCTGAAGTGGGTCAGCAGGACACGTCCTGTTAATCCAGGAATGTCTGGGACTGCACAGCCTCATGTGCTGTGACATCTCCCAGGTCCCTGGCAGCATGTGGGGTCTGCAGGAATCTTATATTTGTGTGCAGCTTGACAATCAGCTGTGATAGAAAATAGAACAGGGATCTTGCTAATGGGAAGTTACCAGCACAATGTTTTACCCTTGTGCAGCTCTGGCTGGTGCAGCTACTTTACAGAAGAGCTGTGTTAGGAAAGGTCACACAATCCAGGGTGATCAAATTACCCCCAGTCAGCAGAAACACCCTAACGAGATGCCTGTTTCTGGCACCCTCCAGTTGTAGGCTAAAGCATAGGTAGTTTAAACCTGGGCCATGGAAGCACAAAGATTTGGTTGGTATGGCTGGACCCATAACAAAACAAGTGTGTGATTGTAAATGTGATGTTACAGTTGTATGGTTTTTTACATATTTAATGAGTAGTGAATGTAGGTGTGACATTGCTGGTCCTGTGACTTCTTTAGGCTCTGAATTCTTACTGTGACTAATAATAATAATTATTATGTCTAAGCTAAAGTTACTTGGGGATTGCCATTCATACTGACTAACATTGAACTTGTATTTTAAGTAATCAAATCTCAAATTTTGAGCTGCTTACAGTGATATGGACGTTTGGAATTTTTTTGTAATAATAGTTTACTAACTTAAACATGGTTTGTTTTTTCAGACAACTTGATTTTAAGAAGAACGGTACAAATGTAAGGTTTCAAGTCTGCCTGGGCTAATTCTTCAAGTAAAAAGCAGAAGGGCTAAAAGGATATTGTCCTTATTTGAAGGATCGGAAACATGTGAACCTATGATGCTATTATATTATTTAAACAGAAATTCCACCAAGAAAACCCTGATGCACAAAACAAGATGTAGCAGTTGCCTAAAGGCCTTGTGGTCTGGTGTAGCATTTTGGACACTGTGGCATTATGTATTACATGCTGTGCACATAACACATTTTTTTTTCCCCCCTGTAGACTTGCAGTAGTGAATCTGGTCTCGAAAGTTTAGGCATCTCCAGAATACCTCATATGACATTTTAGGTTACTGGGCCTCACACCTCCCATTTTGAGGATAGCTGTTGAGACAAACGCAGCTCTTTCTTGGTGGTTAATTAAAACTGTTTTCATAATATGATGGTCTGTATGCAATTTTGGAAGATACTCTCTGCAAATACAAAAGGAAGTCTTGAGGATAAAATAATTACTTTTAGCTGTTTGCAAACAAGTTGTCTCTTTGCAATTGTCTATTATATGCACAGCAGCCAGTAGAATTCCCCTTTTTATTTTTTTTCCCCGCAGACCATCTTGATTCAAAACATCTATCGTAACCCCCAAAACAGTGCACAGACGGCTGACGGCTCACACTGTAAGTCCCACAGTTGGAGAAATTTTTTTAAAGAATGGTGTTAAAGAGCCCACTCCTAATTATGAGAAAATAATGTTGGCTTCTGAGCTGCTGACATAAAGCTGTTGCAAACAGGACAAGTGACGGAACTCTTCTTGCGCACAGATCAAGGATTTGTGGAACGCGTGCGGTTCTGAATGCAGAAAGGACTGCACAGATTGGACTTGATGCAGATTCCCTTTTGTGTTGCAAAGTGAAACCTGGTTACTTGGTAACACTGCATTCTTTTGAAAGGGTTAAACTGCAGACGTTTCTCAAATTCTTGATCTAACACCACCCCCCCCAAAAAAAATGAAATAGGTATATATGTGATGTACGGTAAGTCCCAAAACTGGGTTTTCTTTCATCTTACTTTTTTAGGAAAATGGAGATTTCATGTTATGCTCTAATTATTGTATTACTTCCTTTCCTGGGATTTTGCTGCTAAGAAGCTATTCAGTAATACCAAATTCAAATTATTATGCTTGTAATGTGCTGTGTTTGGATACCACCTATTTTCAGAGCTGTCTGAAATCATGCAAAGCCCCTCTAAAGTAATATAGATGAATGGAGTGAAATTAAGAATACAATAATGGAGTATCATGAGATCTCTATTACTTTACAGTGTTAGGTTGATATAGAAAGGTCACCAGGCTAAGTGCAAGTTCTCCTGCTTGGGAGAGAATAACCACCTCTCTTTCAGCACAGACTCGGCTAAAGCGACCCTAAAGGAAACCAGTTTCTTGTTAAAATTATTTTCCATAATATAAAGTTGTTGCGTTTTGTATTTCAGACCATTGCCCTCTTGAACATTTACCGTAACCCTCAAAACTCTTCCCAGTCTGCTGACGGTTTGCGCTGTAAGTTCATACAAGTTCCTTCACTGGTTCCCTGGGCTTGATTGTCAGAGCTCAGTGTCGACTTAAGCTGGTCTGCCATTTTAGTTTAACAGATCAAACTGACCACGTTTCGTTACATGTTTTCAAAACAAACACAAAAAAAAAAACCAAAAACCAAACTTTTTTTGTCCCACTACCTTCCTCCTTATTCCCAAAAAACTATGAGGGGAATCTGAATACCAACCATTAAAAATCAAAAAGGATTGAAATTGTACTTCCCCTGTGAAGCAGTGTTGGTTGCACTGCTTTCTTCCTGTCACCTCTCTCCCTGCCAGTTGCCTGCATCCTAGGAATGGTTTTCTGTGTGTTTTGTGCTATCCATTAGGTTCCACTGTTGAAAAGAGCAGGACAGTGACACATTGACTTCATCCAGAACAAGTGTCCTGCTCTGTAAATGTTAAGAGAACTCGAAGTGAAACTTTTCAGACTGCATGCATAAATTTGTCCTAGGTTAATGCAGCTTCCATTTAGGGAGTGCACTTTGGAAGAACACACCATGACTGACTAACCCCTTCTAGCAGCTGTCCTTTTTGGATGGGTGCATGCTTAAAATTCTTTCCATGCTTTGAAAATTCAAATTCCAGTGCCATTTGGCACATTTACATAAGACAAGTATTTTTTTTAAGTGCTTTTGAGGAGGGGAAGGCATTTGGGTATGGTCATGGAGTAATTTAATGACTCCTCCTGAGATACAAATGGGCATAAGCAAACACACCTCCTGTGAGACTGGCAGCAGTTAATGCCCAGGATCGTTGATCGGCGATTAACTGATTTATCATTGTAATTGAATCATCAATATTAGAATAAGATTAAAAAAAAAAAGTTTAGAACCAAAAAAGGGTCGGTGTTCTTTTCTAACTAATATTTCTTGTTGAAGTGAGTATTGACTGTGTGGTAATAAAGCTTTGTTTGGCTATCCTTTTTTTTTTTTTTTTTTTTTTTTTGTTTTTTTTTTTTTTTTTTTTTTTTTTTTTTTTTTTTTTTTTCTTACTGTTGGTCTATAGACTAGTTCAGATTAGTTACCAGCATTTGATTAGAAGTGCTTTGTGAATCAGCCACTAACTTGAAAGTCAACGCTGTCTCTCTTGATTCTAAAAGGAATAATGGCTCGATTATGTAATTTGTGTTTTTGTCACACAATCAAGCTGGACATGTAAATGAGCTGTGTCATTTTGTCTAGATGCTTGACCAGTTCCATTGGTTTGTAGGTTCTCTTTTTGCTTAGTAGTTAAAGCTGTTTCAGTAGACCAAAACATTTCCAGTTGGGTGTTTCCACTCTCTCCCTAAATTCTCAATGAGCTGGTAACTAATTTGCACAGAGTTACAGCAGTTTGGTCTGTGGAGCTGTTTAGATTTACAGCTGCAAGAGTCCTGCACAGATCCTCCAGTGTTGTAAATGCTGGTATCCACCTCTAGTTTGTTGTGACAAGCGAGTAGCTGTGTGCCAGAGCCTGACTGTACCTCCTGGGGTAGAGCTGGAGTTCTGCAAGCAGTAGATTTGCTGAAACTCCTGGCTCCTTGGTTTTGGATATTTCTCCCTACTTAAGTATTGCATGTGTTTTAAATGGATAACTTGGGTAGCTATTTTAATGCCTTGTCGTTGTTGCTTAACTGTCTTCCTTTCTATTGCCGTCGTAGAGAATTAACATTAGTTTGGAACAGCAGTAGTTTTCCTGAGTATTTTAATTAGTAATGGGGCTTCTCATGGTTCAGATACCAGTAGCCCTGGAATATGGATGTTTGTAAAGCCTGTGCATATGTATGCTGCCCAATTTAGAAGGTCATTGAAGTAGTCATTAACTAACTGTTGCCTGTGATCTCCTAATTTGACAAAAAAAAAATTAGTACTTGTCCAACTGGTAAAAAATAGTTATTCCCACTGAGGCTCACAGAGCTGCTGTCTGATACCTTTAAAAATAACAAAAAAATCCTTAGGTATTAGTAAGCTGTTATCAGTGATGTTGGCAGAACCTTGGGAATATAGTTAAGTATTAAACTGCCTAGAATTACTGGTTTAATGTTTGATATTCCTTAATTTGCTATAACCATGGGGGAGAAGAAATTTCTTCAAAGCAAACACGTCTCAAATGCAGAAACATTGTTAGCCTAAGCTATAAACCAAATGCCCCTTAGGCTCTTATGGAGGTGAGCTGGGTGGAAGAACAGGAGCTGCAGTTCCAGAGAGTGTGGCTGGTTAATATTAGAGCCTTTGAAGAAAAATATGAAGTTTGTCCAAGCGGTAATACTAGCCAAAATTTTTTTCATAGCAGCCTGAAAATGAATAAACTCGGCTTTATTGGCTCAGTTTCTTGTCTTTCACATTCTGTGAACAAAACCAGTCTGGTTTGTAATTTTAAACACTCACATATTTTTCTTGCATAAAATGCAGGGTTTGTTGTAAAACTGCTCCGCTTGATCCTAATAAACCATTTAACTGCTGAAGAGCTAATCTAATGGCTTTAATATATACAGCTTGTTTAAAGTGCTGTAGAATGGAAGAAATAAATGAAACTCAGTTTTATACTTACAATGCTTTGAAAAATAAGCCACACTTACATTGGTTTTGTAGCAGCAGGCAAGCAGCACTATATTTTGAAGTCCAGCTTGTAGCATGAAAATAATTGTAACTTGAATATAAGGCTGGCTTGTCTTGCACTGAAAGATGTTCTGGAGGACTATAGAGAAATGAAGTGACACTCAAACTTCAACTAGAAAATGGCTCTCTGTTGCAAAGCACTGAGGGCACTGAGAAAAGTGTATCATTTCAATGATTATTTTCAGCAAATTAAAAGAAAATCTGGGCTATTTTGCATTGTGAGCTCTCAAATTCTAGTGGATATGCTGGAGAAGTGGACATAAATTTCTGCCTTTAGGAAGAGTAATACTAAATTGTAGTAATATTCTAAGGTATGGAATTGGAACAAAGCACTTGCCTTCTGTTTAGGTAAAATTGTTGGTAGTTAGAGAGTGGGACTGTACATTAAATTTAAAGTGATACTTCAAAGTAATTCTTTTCCCCTTTAAATTTGTGGCATACAAGTTTGGCTCTGATTAAAACTTGCTTTGATTTGATCATATCAATGTAATGTTTTGACAGATACTTTGGGGACTCAAAGCTCTTCACACATCCTTATTTTGCAATATTCCTGTTAGTTAGCTCCATGCTATATGGTGTCTCTTATGCTCCAGACGGCCTCTCTAGATTGTTCTGTAGTTTGATCAAAATCTCCTCTTCCTCACTGGGAGGCTCTAATCGATCTGACTCTGACTCTTGCAGGTGCTGTGAGCGATGTTGAGATGCAGGAACATTATGATGAGTTCTTTGAGGTATGTAAAGGGGTATTGTAGTGTCGCTGGATTTGTCACCACAAATAACTTAAATGGATGTAGTGGATAGCACAATCAGATGGATTCAGGAAAAGAAACCCCTAAACTTCATTCCTCAGGTGTTCATATAAAGCATACACCTTTGTATTAAATATTTCCTGGTGTAACTATTGGTTAGTTTGGGCTTAATTTGACTGCTTTAAATAGGCAGGCTTTAACATCAGCAGCTTAAGTGATACAGCATTTTGATTGTATAATCTCCTTTTTTATTAAAGTATTATTATTTGTTTAGAAACAAAGTACCTGAAGCTAGCATGAAGGTTTCTGTGTTGTGTTTTCAGTGCATCCTGTGTATTCTGTAAATGCTGTGCATGTTTTTCCATAGGTTTTTACTGTATCTTGGTAGTGCTGTGCTTACAGATGGCCAAGCAAGTACTAATTTTAAACCCAAAAATGTAAAAAAAAAAAAATTAAAATCAAATGGTCTTGCTTTTTTCCAAGAAAGGTCTTTTTTTACTTACTTAGCGCTAGATGCAATATTTCTGTACTTACAAAATAATGTGCTGCAAATTTGTTCTGGGTTGCTTTATGCTTAGGAGGTCTTCACAGAAATGGAGGAGAAATACGGCGAAGTGGAGGAGATGAACGTTTGTGATAACCTTGGAGATCATCTAGTTGGAAATGTATACGTAAAGGTAGGATGGAGAGATGTTCATCTTGTCAGGAGGGGTGGTATTTATTGGTTGAGAAGTTTAAAAGCTACTGTGTGATTGTAGATTTTATTTTGCAAGGGAAGCTCTTCAGTATATAAGCTACTCTCCAACTTCACAATTTAAAGTAGAGTAAAAACATTAAAGGAATCCAAAAGAAAATTTAAAGGATTTTGAGAAGCCTTTTTGATAGTTAAAATCTGTCATTTTCAGAAATATTAACACTTCTTTTTTTTCCTTTATTACAAACAGTCACCACTGCTGGACTGTTCAGTTTGGCAGGATTAATTTGTGATATGTCTTAGCATCATGCTGCCCTTTAATGCACATCAGTATGAGAGAGGTTTATATGCCACAGGTGCAATAATTTTTAACTTCCCAGTTAAACACAGTATCTGTGACCAAGTTAGATTTGGCAGTAGCTGGGTGGTTCAAGGTGCAAACTGGAGCACTTAGGTTTAACTTGTAAAAGTCATTGGTATCTCTTGAATAACAAGTACAAAGTTGTCACCTGCAGAAATTTTACTGTGTGTTCACACTGTGAGGGAGGTGTGAGAGAGTTCCTTTGAATATTTTGGCTGTAGATTCCCTCAGCTGGAAAGTATTTTCACACCTGAAATTCTTGACTGCGTAGGTCATAATCAGAAAAAAAAAAAGTTGTTTTAAAAAAATTAGTTGTGAAAAGGCATTTCAAATTTAAGTTTTACATTCCTCATAAAAAAGGATCTGAATTTTGTAAATGCTCATTTAAATGAATGCAAGCTCCAGTTTTTATATAAATTTCTCTTAAATGTTTGAAAAAATACATTACATCAGGACTGTTGGTGCTCCAGAAAGTATTTATAACCATTCTCTTGGTTTAAAGTTGTACTAAGAAAACACAATATCTTCTATTGACTATCTTTCTTACTTAAAAGACCAAACAGCATAATGAAGAGGAAAATCAATGTTTTGATTGCCCTTGAGTCCCAGCTAATGAAAAGCTGGCGTATTTACCCTTGTTTTGATGGACTGTCCAAGAAATCTGAAATAGCTTCTAGTTTCATTACTAATCCTGGGCCTCAGGTATCACACAACTGATTTGATAGAAATCTTTTCTCTACTCCTGTTTCTTCCCTGTATAGTAAGGAGAATGTTGATTTTCCTTTCAGTTCCGCCGTGAAGAGGATGCGGAGAAGGCCGTGATCGACCTGAACAATCGCTGGTTCAACGGGCAGCCCATCCATGCCGAGCTCTCCCCTGTGACTGACTTCAGAGAGGCCTGCTGCCGTCAATATGAGATGGGGTGAGGCAAGGGCTCCCTCCTGCCTGCACAGCACAGCAGGGAGGCTACTTGGGTGGGGATTTTAAATGTAGCTGAGCACAGGGGGAAAACCACCTCAGGTTCCAAATGTTGCCAGGACGCGAAGAGATCACACTCGCACCTTGAAGTTGTGAGACGAGAAAGAAGGAAGTTTATTTTGGGTGTGGGGTTTAAATAGTCTTTAGACTTTCACCAGCAATTCGGGGACGAGGTTGACACTTCTCTGACCCCACTGGTCAAGCCAGAAGTCTATCAATTTGTCTTTCCCTCAGGAAGGAATGCATGATTTGCAAAACATCATTCTTTGTTTATGTTAGAAGGCTCCAGTACAGAATGTAAACATAAGAAGGCTGGAAAATCAGGGCAACAGCCAGCAGTGCAGAGGACCTGCAGTGAACCTCTCAACTTCTGCCATCTTTTGGGGTTTTCTCCTAGGAGTGAGGCAGTGTCAGCAAATGATGCTTGTAATTTACTGCATTTAATATTAGAGATGTTGGAGGTCTCAGCAGATAGTGCAGAGCTGGGAATTTTAACTGTGCCCTGTGAATTCTGTTCCAGAGAGTGTACACGAGGAGGTTTCTGCAACTTTATGCATTTGAAGCCCATTTCTCGAGAGTTGAGGCGCGAGTTGTATGGGCGGCGTCGTAAAAAGTAAGTTTGTTTTTAAACACTACTAAAGCAAGTCATTTAAGGATCAGTTGCTGAAAAATCTAAAAGCAAATCTTGAAACTCAAGCCGAGTCCTCTTGTTTTTTCTGATGCATTTCTGGCATATGCCAAAGAACATCAAGTCAAGCTGGCAAGTGGCCAGTTTAGAACAAAGGAGCAGAGCTCTAAAAACACAGTGCTTCTTGCTCTGCAGCACTGGATTCTGAAGGTTGATGTGGAAGGCAGGGTTCAAGGGGAAGATTCACTGAGCTACTGAGTACATAGGCCCCTGTTCAGATCTCCAGACTATAAAGTGTATAGATGGACATTATTTGGGGGAGAAGTTGCTTTATGCTTCCTCTGTTTTATTCTCTTCTAAATGTGTTTGCTCATGGCCTTTGTTAGATGCAGGCTGCCTGGCCAGTGGGGCATTTTTGCAGCACCAGATTGGCAGCTTTCAGCATAATGTGCAGTCAAGCATATCTATAGATTATATTCAGGACCCAGCCTTATTCGCCTTCAGTTGTTAATGGTGAAATGTTGTAGCCTGTACTCATTTCTTACTGTTAATACCACCCAGTCACTGTATGGAGCTCAATTTTAGCTTCACAGTGTGTCCCTTCTTGATAGGAATTCCCAGTAGGAGAAAGAAGTAATTTTGCTTAATGGTAAAGAGAAAATGGACAAATACATTTTATTATACATTAAATTATTCATTTAGTGAGGTATCTTGCAGAAAGGCTTTTACCACTGCTGTTACTATGATGGTTCACTTGGAACTGGATTCAGTCTGCTTGCATTTAGGACCTTGCTATTTGGGATAGGCATAAAATTTTTGATCTTGCTTTTATATATAGTATGATTTTTGTAGATTTCTGTCAATTACAGAAGGAGCCTGGGATTGTGAATGTCTTTTTCCTATAAACATCTCTAATTGGCAGTGTTTCAGATTCTGTGAGGATGAATTTAACTTTGAAAAACAGATTGTGTTGCTTAGCCACATGTATTTGTGGCTAAGTAAATTTTTCAGATACTTGAATGCTTAATACAAAAGACCAAGTGTGCTTTTTATATTAACCTTTTGGTCAGTGTTACAAATCTGGAACTCTCAGATTCAGTAATTTGATTGGTAGTAGCTGTGATAGTGGTATGTTCTGTGTGGTTTTAGCTCCCTTCCTGAATTTATCAGCCTAAGAGGCAGGGAAGATGATTTGCCAGTGCTGATATCCTGGAGGGCTGGAAATCATGTAGAGGGAACAACAACAGAGAATTGGATTGTAATTGCTAATTAATGCAATTGATTTAATATGAGTGGACTTAAAAGCAGCTGTAGGCTTTTGGTGTGTGCTGCTAAGAGCTGTTGCTGTCTGCCAAAGCAGGTGTCCCCTTCTCCTGCTTTAAATAACAGCAGTGAAGCCATGCCTTTCCTTAGGGTTTGGAACTGGAACATCATTGGAACAGGTGACTGCAGGGAACAGCCAATTTTTGTACCTGTTGGTGCTGACTCCCAGCATGAAATTTGGGCTGTTTGTAAATACATTTTAAGTGCTAATTAACCAATCCTCCTAATGACATGCTGCCTTTCTTCTCCCTCATCACTCCCATTCTCAATTACATGTTCCACTGTGTGGTACTGCAAATTAATTTCTGCCTGGAATGAACCAATAAAATATCCAAACTTTCTTTGAAGGCATGGATCTCGTGCTTTAAATAACAGCAGTGTAGCCATACCTTTCCTTAGGGTTTTGCACATCCATTGTAACAGGTGACTGCAGGGAACAGCCAATTCTTGTACCTGTTTGTGCCGACTGCCAGTATGAAATCTGGGCAGTTTGTAAATACATTTTAACTGCCAATTAACTGATCCTTCTAATGACACGCTGCCTTTCTTCTCCCTCATCACTCCCATTCTCAACAATACGGTACTACAAATGAATAATTTCATCAATTTAGTGATGGAACACTAAAATGCCCAACCTTCCTTTCCAGGCATAGATCCAGGTCGAGGTCCCGCGAGCGCCGGTCGAGATCCAGAGATCGCGGCCGCGGCGGTGGAGGAGGCGGAGGCCGCGAGCGCGACAGGAGGCGGTCAAGGGACCGCGAACGGTCCGGTCGATTCTGAGCCATGCCATTTTTACTGTATGTCTGCTAGAAAGTGTTGTAGTTTGACCAAACAAGTTCATAATGACATTTTTTTTAAAAAAGATGGGCTTCTGAATAAAAAAATTTGTAGTGATACAGTATTCTTTGTGTAACTTGTTTCTTGTGGGGGGAGTCTTTTTAACTGTCATTCCTCTATCTTTGACAAATTACCTGGATTAAGTCTTGCCTGAGGGAAAGGTGGTAAATTGTATTGGAGGAGCGCCAGTTTTGGATTGGGTTTTTTTTTTCTTTTAATTTTTTATTTTATTCGGGTATAATTTGAACTGTTGATGAAAATGTGTGTGTATATAATATAAAATATTATATACATAGTAAAAATAATATACTGCTTAAGAAACAGTTACAATAAGTTTCCCTTTTCTGCTATGCTGTCTGCTTATTTAGGTTAGTTTAGGCACATTTAAGAGGAAGGCTGTGCGAAATGCATTTATTTACTGAGTAGAAACGCTTAGTTACAAAAATGTATGTTTGTTTGTTACCAGAAGTCTGTGCTCTGTCTATCAATGTGACTGTGGCATTTACAATAAATCCAATTTCTTGGTGTAAAATCTAAAGCCTATTTTCTAAGCACTCCGGAGTAGTTGAGTTGCTACTCCTGGCTGCCTATTTTCTAAGCACTCTGGCATAGCTGAGCGGCTGCTCCTGGCTGTGCCAGAGTTCGTTAGTTCAGGTTTTTGTAATTCTTGACTAAATTCCTTTCTTAAGCTGGAAAGAAAGTTTGCCTAGTGCAGTGTGGAAAAAAATATTTTTATTCAGTGATTCATAATAGGCAGGTGAGAGTTTTGTGGAAAAAAAAAAAAACTACCAAAATTATGCTCCATGTAACATGACAGAGAAGTGCTGTTGAAGGAAATGCAAGGTCCTGAATGCAGGGATCAAATTTCTTAAAAGATTTTTTTTTTCTAATCTGCTCTCTCACCTGTCATTTAATGAAAAGCATTTTGTTAGTGTTCAAGGTCATAGAAAACTAATTGGATGCTAGTGGAAAAGAATTTTTTTTCCACCTTTCTCATGGTCTGGAGTGTGATGAAAGCTAATGGACAGATGGCAGTTCCTTCACAAATACTTTTTTCATTATTTTTGAGCTTGAATTGCGCAATTGCTGAACATCGTAGGTCGTGTCCCAAAGTGTTAAAGCTTCAGTGGAAATGTTGGAATTCTGAGAGACAGTTAGTACAATGGTCGACATGTAGTTTCACCTCGTTCATGTCTGCTTTTATACAAAGTTTACCATAGCAAGAAGTTTTAGTCAATGATCATATTTCTGCAGAATAGAACTTTATGTGCACAAACCTACGCAATAAAACACAGCTTTCCAGTTGGGGAGAGAATTTGCTAGAGCTTCCTTAGTTCTGAGCCAGGTAACTTGCTAAATAAATGATAAACCTGCTCCTTGGTGATTCTTCAAAAAAAATTGGAAGTAGGGATATGGATGCCTCGCATAGTCAGATGATTAACAAACCAGCTTCTTTCGGCCTCTTAAGTGTAAAACCATTTTTCTCACTGGAACTTGGAAAACAAAACAATATTGAGAAATGAGCTTTTCTAAATTAACCTGCTTTGCTTCTTAAACTAAATTCTTGCACCAGATCAGTTTGAATTTTTTTTGTTCCCACTGGATGGTTTGGCCAGCCAGGCTTTGGGACTTGGTGTGCCAGGAGCCTTTTTGAGGAAGTATCACTCAAGCAGTGAAGCCCATCTCCACATGATGTTTTGTTGTAAGTACATAAATCAAATGATGCTTTAGTGGAAGAAATTGAGCAGTGCCTGGCATTAAATGACTGAGCTGAAATGTATTTCTTCTGGGCATTAGGAATTTCACATTGATAATTAGGTTCTTAGAGTTGACAGGATATTAATCTAGTTCCATATTTCTCTTAAGTGAGATTCAGGATGATTGGTGAGCTGATTTAAATCTCAAACTACAAAAGGTGAGGATAGTTTTTGTTTTTTAAATGAAATCTAATACAGTGTGGATACTATTTAAAAGGTGTAAGACTTGCTCTGTAAAGCTAGTTTAAAAGTTAGTTGTTCTATAAAGTTAGTTTAAAAAAAAGTACAAATGTGTCCCTGTAATGGCTTTAATCTGTTTTATCTAAATCCTGTTTCACTGCAGGTATATTTTTGCATGAACAGATAGTGGAAGGTTGATTTTTCTCACCCAGTACAATTTTACATGAGAAGGCATTCTAGAACTCTACCAAATGTATAATTTTATGATCTGATTGCACAGCTGCCCAAAAATTCTCCATATAACTGGACTATGTTGGAATGGGCACTGAAAGCTGCAGATTTTACTGGATACTCTAATGGGTGCCTAGTGACAGCATTCAGCAGATAAACTAAGTGCATGACATATCTTGTTAGGTTCACCTTCTGAGACTGTGCTACCAGTAAAATTCATCAAATTTGAAATTTAAACTGCACCAATTTGATTAAACATTTACACCTGACAGACCCAAGTGTTGGTTCATCAATACAAACCAAGTGGAAATCCTACCTCCCCCTTCTCTTGTTGCCCATAATGTCTTTAAGATTTGTTTTTTCCTCCCCCTCCTCGCCAAAATTCCTACTCCTCAAAATATTTCATCGTTGACTCTTCTGTTGAACAGTGGATTTTAATTTATGGAATTCCTTTACCTCAAATAAGTGACAGCATACAGGATTTTCTGAAGTCTGAGTCAATTAGGTTGAAACTGTTAATCCCAAGTGGCTTTCTCTTCTTTGTATTTGGCTCTTATTCTGTGAAAATGCTGCTTGTCCATGAATATGATGTATGTTGAGACTGTAAAACCAAATGGAGAAAACTTGTTCAAAATAAAGCCTTTTTTTTTATAAGAATCTGACAAAATTATCCCTTTCCTTTAGATTGGATGCCGCTCTCTAAATATCTAATGAGGACATTGAGTAAAGTTTCAAATTCTTAGATCTTAAGCTATTTTTTGAGCAATTCTTTGCCTTCTGTTTTTCAGAGCTGGTGAAGCATGTCATCAGCTAAAATAACCCCAGCCTCTCCATATTTACATGATCAAGTTGAATTTTAAGAGTCCAACTTGGGGTTAGGAGTTGGGAGGGATTGGTTTGAGATCTTTTAATTGATAAGGGGTTTGGTTAGATTGTTAAGGTTAGGAAGAACCTGCAAATTTCTGTTGTCTGCAGAGGACAAGAAAGCTCATTTTTACAGAAGGAATGTGTTTAATTGAAAAAAAAAAAAAGTAATCAGAGGGGGTCATGACTTTTTAAAGATGATTCCACCTGGTGTTGCACCACCCAGGCTGCAAAATTTTGGGTGTTAACGACTGTACATCAGCACTTTAAACTGCATCTGTTGTCTTTAATACATTAGAAGTGAAACTGCTTTCATAGGAGCTGGGGAGGGTGTGGGTAAATAATTTCATTCTCCAGGACTCCCTAAAAACTCCAGGAAAAGTTCCAGCTGAAAAACAGAATTGAGGTGGTGTTTCTTTTCAGCTGGTAAGGAAGTAATGGCAAGGCTGACACAGGAGAGAATATTTGCACTTACTGTAAGGCTGAAGCCGAGCTGTGTTACTGTACACTCTTACCCTGGAGCAAATGGATTTCAATTAAAAAAAACCCCAAAAGTCTGTAGAGTAAATTAGTGTATCTTCACATTGAATCAATACATGGTGCTTTCTAAAGCCATCCACAAGTATTTCTGAATTCATCCAACTAGCTGGTTTTTTACAAATCACAATAATTTGAGTTGGAAGGGACCTTAATGACCATTATGTCCTCCCTGCCGTGGGCAGGGACACTTTCCACTGGACCAGGTTTCTCAGAGCCCCTTCAGCCTAGTCTTGAACACTTCCAGGAGTGGGGAGTGCATGACTTCCCTGGGCAACTCGTGTTGCAGTGTCAGTGGTGAGAGAGTCTCCAAACTGTTTTTATTTTTTTTTGTGATTTTCACTGTGTTAAATGCACTTGGTATGGAAAATGCAGCGGATCTCCTCAGCTGTGTAGACAGTCCCTCCTTGTCAGCAATGTGCTCATCAGTCAAAAACCTCTGATTCCCTGTTAACCTTTCGTGTTTTATTCTTTACAAAACTATAACCTTAGCAAGAAGAGCCATGAGTGAGAGGACAGCACAGCCCCACTCTGCAGCCCTGTGGTTCTTCAGCAGCAGAACTGCTTTGGAAGATCCCTGTTTCCCTGCTGGCGGTTTCTGCCAGGAGTGGCGTTTATTCAATTGATCTCAAGTTTCAACTGTAAATTGGATGTGTGGGATCGGGTGGAAGGGTGGTAGCCAAGAGCTCAGGGCAGCTGCCAGCAGCCCGGCTCTGTAGCCAGCGGCTCGTTTGAGGTATCAACGGCGGGAGGGGGCAGGGTGTGCTTATCTCTGACTGTTCAGATGCAAGGGCCGACTTCTTGGTGCTCTGATAAGCATCGGGTCCGGTGCTTTTGCATAATTTGTGTTGTTTGGGTGTTTGATTTCCAACAGGATTGTTTTTACAGGACAACTGGTGAAGTGGTGGGATGTGAATGAGGGGCGGGCAGCAGCTTGTGTGGGTGGCTGCTCCTTTGATCCAAGTGCCTTACCAGCATTCTTCCAGCTGTTCCCACTAGGGAGACGATTACTGTGATCCAGGTGTTCCTTTGGGACAAACCCATGTGTTAGTGACAAAGATCTGCAGAACACTCTTTTCCCAAGCCTTTTCCAGCTCTGCACTTCCATGACTGCACGTGTAGTGCAGGAGGAAAAAAAAAATAGAAATAGTTTCTGCTCTGCTTGAGCAGTGAGACAAAGTGGGGAGAAAGTCAGCAGGGAGCAAAGGAGTCTCCCTGCCTCCTTGTTTTTCACGGAAAAGCCTTTATTCTGCCAGGCTGAGGCCTGCTGTGCTTTTGCCAACACTTGGATTCTTTTCAAGTCTTGTTACCTATTCAGCTGAATATTGGATGTGTTTCAGATCCTTCTCACTGTCTTCCTGGAGCTTGTCTGGGATTCTGGCCAGGCAGAGGGAGGGAGGGAGCTGCTCCCACTGCACCAACCTGCTCCTGGGCCTGGGAGCTGTGGGAAGACCAAAGGGGAGCCACTGCTCCTCCCTTCTGTACCACCCATTTTCCTTGAGAGCAAATAGTGCTCCTGTCCCAGAGGGAAATGAGAGAGGACTTCACAGATCAAAACAGTCCTGCATCTTCCATCATCCTTTTTCCTTCCTTGTCAGTGAACATGCAAAATGTTTGCTCTTCTGTTGTAGGAAAAAATGTCCTGGAGAGAGGAGTTGATAAAGGGACTCTAGGCAGGACATGGAGAGCTGATTTCTGGACAAAGCACCAGAGGAGAGTGAGCAGCCAGCCCTTTAATTGCAACATTAATTATTGCAGTGCTGGACTGGAGATGGCTGAGGGAAATTCCAAAGTCTGACAGACCAAAATCTGACCAAGTAACAGTCTCATTAATGTCTGAGCCATTTTTTCATTCTGCAAAGCTTTGACTTTTTATATTTTACCCTTTCATGTGACCACAATAAAGACACATTTCATTGCCTTCCTTCAGTCTCCAAGAAGGCAAGCCTCAGCTGTTACTCCTCACCAAAAAAGCATCTCCAGCAAAGGGAATAGACCTGCAGGGCAGAGCAAGCAGCAAATTATTTCTCCTTGTAGTACTTGCAGCTGATTTGAGCAAGGTTTCTGTCTGTTTTCTCTGACAACTTCACTTCTTTTAGTCTTTACTCCTGGCCTGTATTTCTCTCTACACCTCCTGGTGTTGGCCAGGCCACATCGCACATGGGCCACGTCATTCCAGGTGGGACAAGGCACCTCCCCACAGCACATGGGTGCTGGGAGTGCCATGTGTCCCTCAGGCTAGATCCCTGTTTGCTTAACCCTGTATGATGTTTGCTTCTTACACAACAGCAGGGCCTTGTTGAGTCACACGGAGCCTGCCTGGCACTGCAATTACTGTCCAGGTAAACGGCCACTCAAGCAGATTATTCCTCCTGCCCGGTTGCAAAATTTAGCACTTGTACTTATCAGCCACATCCCTATTTTACTTTCTCTTCTGATTTCTCCAGTCTGTCAAAGATCATTTTGAAATATGATTCTGTCAAAATTGTGGCTTATCCCATGTACTTAAATTAAGGAGTGATTTTCTTTGGGCTGTGTTTTCCTCCTTTTTGCATACAAACATTGCCATGAACTTTTGCAATAGATTTATGCTGTCTGTTCCCAAAAGGGCTCTGGATGCCACCAAAGCTCCATTGGTTCTTTTGGTCACTTCAGTTGCAGCTCACAAAAAGCCTCCTCTAGTTGACCTCCTCCTTCAGTGATCTCACCACAAAATCATTTACCTTTCCCCCCACTCTCTTTGATCACTGACTGTGCTTCTCCAAGGGATTCCTCTCTTTGATCTTCCAGTCTTCAGCATGTCTACTCATCACTGCCACAAGGAACATTATTCTCTGCTTGCCATTCCTAAACAAGCTGTTTATTTCCATGTTAATACTCCAGCTGGTGTCACTTCACTGTTAGGCTGATCAGATCATAATTCAGCTTTTATACCAACCCTCACTGCAGCTCCTCTTGTCCCATGCGAGAGAAAGAAACCCAGATCTCAGGAAATGGATTAAGCATCTCTTCTTATTAAACTGGTGCTGATCTATGGGAATTATTCTCAAGGCTGGGATGAGGAGCAATCTGTGTCCCACTGATTTGGATAAGCCCTAACGGAGCTAATTAGTGGTGTGTATTAATTCACAGCCACCACGATTGATTTTAATGGCTTTAATGCCAATGGCACAGTGTGGGTTGGTGTTGCTGTGGAGATATTTTAAATCAGTTTATTATGTATACCAAAACTTCCTTCTAGTGGAAAGGGACTTTCCAAAAGAGCATGTAGTGACAGGACAATGGGGAATGGCCTTAAGCTGGAAGAGGGCAGGGTTAGATTAGATATTAGGAAGAAATTGTTCCCTGTGAGGGTGGGGAGGCCCTGGCACAGGTTGCCCAGTGAAGCTGTGGCTGCCCCATCCCTGGAAATGTTCAAGGTCAGGCTGTGTGGGGCTCTGAGCAACCTGGGACAGTGGAAGGTGTCCCTGCATGTGGAAGGGAGGTTGGAACCAAGACATTCTTTAATGTCCCTTCCAAGCCAAACCATTCTTCACATGGCTGCTGCCTTGGTGAAGGAAACTGAATCTTGAGTGCAGAGCTGTGCTGCAATTACAAACCCCTCTAATTTGCCTCACACATTATCTTCAGACACTTTCCAACACACTTGGCGCTGTCACTTGGTCTTACAAGTTTCCTCTGAGGTGTCTGTCTCACATCTCTCAGGATCTGGCACATCCATCTGTGCTGACGACTCCACACCTCAACACCCTGAAGCTGCAGTGGTTGCTGCAAGGCTGGCACTTCTTCAGGCAGAGCAGCTGACTCAGGGCCTCTTCCCCAGTCCCTCCTGAAAGGCATGAAAGGCATGGATATCCCTCCTTGGCTACGGCTGCAGTTTGTCACTGCTTGCACTCCTGCTGTTACAAATACTGATGGATTTTTGCATAGCTTTGCCTCTTGTGTCCCCTGGCATCTCGTGGTTCTCTGAGACCCAAATCAAGGGCCAGGCTTTCTTCACATCACCATTTTCACACTCTGCATCTCCCCTGTGCCATCCCATAATTTAGCTGCACCAGATGCACGCCACGATCTTATTCCACATGCTTTTTCCAAATGATGCTTTTACCACTGGGGCTAATGGTTACTTGTGCAAATGTCACGTTATAGCATATTTCAGATGTAATTAACTAAGCAACTACGATTTGGAGTAAACAATTTTTCTGTTTAAGAACACTATTTTCTAGTAAACTCTTCTGTAGTAAAATTAGAATATGGAGGGTAGGGAAAAAACAGTGTCATTTCAATCAAAAATTGTATTTTGATGATCCTTGTGGGTCCCTTCCCACTCGGAATTTTCTGTGACTCTGTGATTCTGTAATTTGTCATTGATATGGATGTTTCTCTGCAAGTTGTGAGATTGTAACAATGTAATGAGACAGCTGCTTCAGTGTCTCTATGTATGGAAAATAAAAAATATCTGGCTCTTCTCTTGATTTGTTTTTAGTTGCTCAGTGTTTTTCCTGTATTTTTTTCATAAATTTCACCCCACATTCTAGTCACGGTCCATTCTCTGATCAGAGAGACAGACCCTTGACTTTTTAATGCTGAAACTGGTCCTTCAGCTTTAGACCAGTCACATCCAGTTGGAAAGTCTTTTTTATCACTTTTACCACTTGATTAAAACATCCTATTTCTTATTTTTCCTATTTCTACAGCATGCAATACTTTCCAAATAGCTCTATAAATTATATAGTATATAATTATATATGTACAGATGGAGACATACAGCTGTCTCAACTCCTTCAATGGCCTGAAATACATTAAACACTTCAGGGTGAATCTCATATCCTAAAATAAATTACCTTGAACTGCTTTTCTCTGTATTGGTACTTTTTATAGATACAGAGGGAATTGCTGCTTGGACATTCCAGAGCCACAGGCTGTGTTCTTGAGGAACATCTCTCTGGTAAGGCCTTTCAGGATCTTCTGCTTTCATGCAAGGATTTCTGTAGTTTTTGGATTTTTTTTTAAACTTTCTGCATAATTGAGAGCAAAGTTTTAAGAATACTGTGAGATAATTTGCATGGAGTGTATTAAATGCACCTGAACCCTGTGTTCTACATGATCAAACTGTGTTCACAACAGTGAGGATGCAGCTGTTGTGACACTGAGATGCTTCCCAGGTGAATAACTCATTGTCGCATTCTCAGACACCATCAGAACGGCCTTAGGCTGAAGGAGGGTAAGGTTTGAATACTTATCAGGAAGAAATTCTTTACTGTGAGGGTGGTGAGGATCTGGCAGAGGTTTCCTGAAGGTGTGGCTGCCTCATCCCAACTAGACCAGGTTGGATGTGGTTCTGATCAACCTGGTCTAGTGTAAGGTGTCCCTGCCCATGACAGGGGGCTGGAACATGATGATCACTAAGGTCCCTTCCAATGCAAACCATCCCAGGATTGCCAGGCTCCCTGCCCTGAGATGGGCATTTCTAGGGCTGCCTCCACCTCTCTGCCCTGTTGCTGGCCTGGGCAGGCTGAGATGCCTGGGCAATGCCTGCACATCCCCAAGGACTTTTTAGGGGGAGCACCTGACTGAGACCCCTCAGATGCTGTGGGTATTTTATCCCCAAACCAGACAAGCAGCCACTACCCCAGCCTGTGCTTGGGAGCCCCTGGCAGCCACATGTGTCCCCACTATGGCCACTGTCCTTGGGGACATGAATAAAACATCTTCAAAGGTCCTCGGCAGAGCCCTTTCTCCAGGGTCACGGGATCAATTAGGCTGGAAAACTCCTCTGAGATCAAGTCCAACTGATCTCCACCATGTCAACTAGACTATGGCACTGAGTGACACGTCCAGTCTCTTCAGGGACAGTGACTCCACCACGCCCCTTGGCAGCCCATTCCAATGGCTAATCACCTGTTTTGTGAACAACTTCTTCCTAATGTCCAACCTAAACCTCCCCTGGTGCAGCTTGAGGCCATTTTCTCTTGTCCTACAACTTGTCAGGGAGCTGCAGAGAGTGATAAGGTCATCCCTGTGTCTCCTTTTCTCCAGGCTAAACACCCCCATCTCCCTCAGTCGCTCCTTACAGGACTGTGCTGGTTTAAGGCAAATTTGGGAGAAAAGTCACCCTAGGACAAGAACTCATGCCCCAGACTCTTCACCAGCTCCGCTGCCCTTCTCTGGACACGCTCCATCACCTGGATGTCCTCCCTGAATTGAGGCCACCAGAACTGGACAGGCTCTGGAGGCTTTGCGGGCAAACCCTAAGTGTTTCCCCCCAGGTTTCCCTCAGGGATCTGGCCGGAAATCGCCGGACATGCCCGAACATCGCCGGACATTACC
>VWZU01016432.1:34591-84441 GCA_013397095.1 Sterrhoptilus dennistouni | reverse complement strand
TTTTGTTTTGTTTTGTTTTGTTTACTTGAGAAAGTCCAACAAAGGGCCATAAAGTTATTTGAGGGACTGTAGAAGGCTGGCTGGTAGAGTCCTTTTGTCCTTTTGTTGAAGTACAGTCCTCTTCATGAAAGTCAGGGTCCGAGTCTGATATTTTACCTAAGTATTAATTTGAACGAATAATGCTACATGAGTCTATCTGTATTATTCCTTAGTGACTGCTGGTATCAGAATAACATCTGTAGACTTGACTATTGTTATAGTCCTATTCAGTAATTATTCTGGCATAGTGAGTTTAAGATTTTTAAAGAAAGTTTTATCTCATCAAATCAAGAAATTAATAAATTATCCATATATATGATATGTACCTATCATATATATATCCATATATATGATTAGTACATTTTCTGTGATATTTCCTAGCTCATTAATATCTGTGAAGATTAAAGTGAAAAAAATGTTTTTCCAAGCTTTCCTTCACAGAAGAACTCAGCCAACACTCACGTTCCACACACCTTCTATCCTTTAAAATAATAGCTATAATGTTCTTTTCATGTGCTTTGTCATGAGCATTTTCAACTTTCTCATCCGAGAAACTTGACCATTACTATTTCTTACTTGCTACTGCCTCGCTAGCTCTCCAATAGTTTGCTCCATGCAATGGCTTGGTCGCTGTTACTCTTGAGCAATTTAACTCCGGATGTCTTTGGCACCTGCTCTACGTCTCCAATTAGGGATTGTTTTAAAACTATAAATGTACCCAGAGACATAGATATTGACATATGTTTTGACTAATGCGAAACAAATAAACAATTTACTTTTAAAAGTGTAGGAACATGATTGTGATGTTTTTCTCTTAGGACTAAAATGATTCATGCATCATATTCATGCTTTTACAAGTCTGAAATGCACTCCTAATTCATTATATTTCAAAGACTATTTAGGTATTCTGTAGAGTTCAATAAAAAGCATATATACAAAGATGTACATTAGGCGCGATTCATTATCTTGATGCTTCCTAGTTCCTTTTTTAAAAAATGCCTGCACTGTCATTCTTCTGAGTGTGTTTTTTCTACACAGAAATCAATACCCTCCTGAGGATTTTATCAACATACAGAGATCCACATCTGGCCTCAGGTTAATAGGAAAAACTTTCTGATACACAGACAGATAACTTTGAAGACAAGAAGCAAGATCAGGGCCCCTAAACCAAATAACCTGACCATCTTCAGAAATAACTGCAAACAAAAGATGGGGTACAGGAATATGACAAAACTGAGTGAAACTGAAAGCACGTGGTTGAGTTCAAATGATGTAATGGTTTAACCCTTTCCAGCAACTAAATACCACACAGTCTCTTGCTCACTCCAGTCACAGTGGGATGGGGAAGAGAACTGGGAGAGTAGATGTGACAAAACCCATGGATTGTGATATAGGCAGTTTAATAGATAAATCAAAACCCACATGTGCAAGGAACACAAAAGGAATTCACTCACCATGTTCTATGTGCAGGCAGGTGCTTAGCCATCTCCCAGAAAGAAGTACTCCATCACATGTAGTGATGGAAGGCTTAGAAAGTGAAATGCCATCAGTCAATTTTTTTCTTGACTTTCTTCATTCAGCTTTTATTGCTAAGCATAACACCATATGGTATGAGATACATTTTTGGACAGCTGGTGTCAGCAGTCCCAGTTGCGTCCCCTCGCCACTCCTTGTGTACCCCCAGCCTCTGTACTATTGAGGTGTTATAAGAAGCAGAAAAGGCCTTACTCTGCATAAGAAGTGCTCAGCAGCATTGCTCTCACCCTTAATCTCAAACACAGCATTGAACCATGTATTATGAAAAAAATTAATTTTATCCCTGTCAAAACCAGGACAAATTCCCATCCTTAAACTATACTGCATACATCATGCTCAAATACCATACTATCCAAAACTATTTCAACACAGATAATCATTCCCTTAGTCTATGTATCAGCTGTGTAACATAAAATGCACATAAAATTTCCCAAATATCTAAAAAATATCCACTGATTTCATTCAGTCCATGACTTTGGGCTCCATCTGTTGCAGTGAATGCAGGATAGGAGAGGTGGTGTTTTGTGTGAAATTACTGGGCACCAAAGACAGCTCAGGCAATGTCTCTGCTGCGTAAGAGTTTTCCTCCACTGGTTTTTGTGGATACAGCAGTTCCTGAAATATGCAACTCAAGTCATGGCTTACAACAGTTTAAAGGTATATCCATCACAATCTCCAAGCAGGTCACTTTGGATTAGGTTTAATATCATAGTGAACTCCTCTTGCCCCTGATCTTAACACTATCACCAAGACTGACGTTTCACAACCTTTCAGAAAATTACATTACATTATAGCTACGATTGAGACATATTTAACAACAACAACAAAACAACAACAACAAAAACCTCTGGTTTAAGTGTCTCATTGTTTAGAATTACAGAGTAAGGTCCCTAAAGGATGCATAAAGACATAAAATCATTCAACCAATTTATGAGGAAATCATAGAGAAAAACAACAGGGTAGCTGCAAGCAACTAACTAACTAAATAAATGAATAAATAGAAGATAAATAATCCAATTCTAATTTACCATTTCTAGGAAAATTTTAGCAGATGAACTAGTATTCCTCCATTCTGTGTAACCTGTTCTTAAAAGTAAATATAGTACTGTGATGATTTCTCACACTCAAATGTGTTTTCATGGATAGAAATCAATATTTATTCTTGTTGAACCTGTACTAAATTTTCAAATGCTTTATATGAAAGAATAAAAATCCTAGATGATAGCTAAAGACAAAAACTATTAGTACCTGTGAAATGAAAATCATGGGTTTGGTCAGCCCTTGTGGGAAAAATTTAACATAAAGATTACCACAGCCCTACAAGAATTAATGAGAATTTTCCCAGAGGTTATACTATACTATACTAGGATCCTATTCCATAAACAGCAATTGTTTAGATAGACTTATATAGGAAATATAGTGCCACCATAAGGCAGTATTATTACTTTATAAGCATGACTCCTGTGATCCACAGAACATTTTTATGTCCTGTTAAACAGAGTGTGAATATGTCAAAGTGAAAAGAGGAAAGACCTTAGTTTAAGGAAATTTTGACACTACCAAAACAAGTCTTTCCAATAAATACTGAAGTTAAAGTTCAGAATAGAAGATTGTCAGCTAGTTCATATTGATCATGAACCTAAGGGTAAACTTTTAATTCAGACTGCTCTAGGAGGATCCTAAAGTTCTTAGCAGCAGAACCAGGAAACCTGTTCCACTAAAATTACATTTTTTAATTATTTTTTTTTCTAAGACAGAGTCCTGGTTTTGGAAATAATGGCAAAAATCCATAGCTTCTTCATAACAGAAAGACATACTCATATGGATGCACATATATACACAATCATATGTATATAAACACACACAGATCATTATGCATTAGGATAATATGCATTGGGAAAACAAAAAGAGTTTATCTTAAAAAACCCCATGTGTTGACATCCTGGAGAGCTGATCATTTTTAGTTATATTGGAAGAAATGGCTTCCTTCTTCTAATAAACATAGAATTCCTGCTTTTGCACCCTGCAGGGCCAAATTGTACAGTTTATGAGACAGCAGCCTTACTAAACCAATGGGATATGATAATAACAGTAAATTGTAGTTTGCTATGCTTATGTATAAATAGGCAAGGTTACACCTATACTGCCCTAAAGTTCTTAACTGTATAAAACATTGTTATTGTATTTTTAGCTTACATTGCTTGTCTCTTTGCAAAGTATTCTACATGTTAATGATAAGTATAAAGCCAGAGCATTCTGAAATGCGAATGCTTGAATCACACTGATAAACATTTAAAAGCTATTATGGCATAGCACTGAATGTCAGGACAAGATCTATTTTCAAACACAACAAGAAGCTAAGGGAAAACCAACAATAGAAATTATACTTATATAGCAGTATATCCATCTTCTGTTCATTCTTCACAGATTTAATAACTAATTAAATATATAATTCAATCATTCCTGCCATGATGATCATTCACATGATCACTACACACAAGACTGATACATGTTGCACAACACCTACGATGACAGTTTCTCTTTGCAAGAACTGCTTTCCTTAAAAATACCAGTGTTGGCAATTTTGCCTTTTGCAATGAAGGAACTCTTCTCCTACACACTCAAACCACTGTATAAGAGATTTGTATGCGCCACAATTAGGAGTAATTATGCCAGGATTTCCTTCTAGAATTGAAAGGTTTGCTTGTGAAGAAGGAAGTACACAAACAGCCCTTTTGAAAGGATCTCTAATGGAGGATGAAAAGTGATAGACTCATCCTACCAGGAGAAAATACATGGATGGGAGAAAAGAGCCAATTTGAAAACCCTGTGCTTCTCTGATAAATAATTGTTCACAGAGAAATATAGTAAACTCAACCAGAGCCATCAGTAGAAACCATTTTTCAGTAGCAGCAATTAGAAATTCACGTTCTGGACCAGTGCTTGCAAGTGCTGTCAATAAGCTTTGATACCATGAACTGAAAATTTTCATCATTCTACATTTCTGTCAAATCCTGCATTCCTTATGAATTCCATAGCTAACTCCACTTGACAAAGACTTAATTCACAGTTTTCTTTTTTACCCTTAGGCAATTTTCCCACTGTTGATGCAAAAAAAGGACCTAAATAAACTGCCACATTTGTTACTGTAGATTCCTCACACCTCTGCACACATGAACACTGGCAAATGCACAGTGAAAGAAAGAGTTCAGAAAAGAAATACAATTCTTTTGTCTCTGTAAAGATAAAAAAACACAAAACCTCACAGAATTAGCTAATTTTTGAACGTTTCATTGACTTTGCTTCCTATTAATAATGACTTCAAAAATAAATACATAAAGACTTTCTCTCTATGTGAACAAAGCATAAACACTTCAGGATGAGACTGACTTAATTACACTGCAAAGTCCTTACACTTCGTACAAGCCATTCATGTATTTAATGTAAAGGCAATGTTTCAGTTATCTTCACAGAAGAGAGGTTGAATAAAGGGCACTCCATGTGCTTAGACTCCATAGCTGTAATGATTTTACAAAATGCAACCAACAAAAGGAACCCACCCTTTACCTTTTCCTCCTTCTGCTGCCACCTGTGAACTTTGTGCCAAAATATGCTTCAACTCATTATAGATTCAAAAATATATAGAAATAAAATTTCCTCATTTAATTTTTCTCCCACTTTTCAAGATCCAAACCACTTCAAAATATTTATCCTAAACTAACAAAAAAGGTTACCCTTTTTCCTTTTCATTTAAAGCACTATGAAATTTTTAACTATGACAGTGGTGAGAAAATGGAAAGGGTTGCCCAGAAAATTTGTGATTGTCTCATCCTGGATGTATTCATGGCTAGGATGGATGGGGCTTTGAGAAACCTGTTCTACTGGAAGATGTCCCTTCCCATGGCAGATGGTGTGGAACCAGATATCTTTATGGTCCCTTCCAACCCAAATAATTCTACAATTCCTCTCTTCTGTGAAATAAAACTGTGAAAAGAGAACGCAGACATGAAATTAAATTTTCTCTCAAAATACATTGAATGGCTCTAAAAGGTTTAAGTGAATATGGACAATTTTCACATTCCTACTAGGATCTAATAATGTTTAAATTCTCATTGAGGCAAAGGTGTTATATTTCTCCTAGGTTTTTTGGGATATAATTTCTAAAGATTTCTTTTTTCCTCCTAAACCTTAATGCCAGAATAATTACTGCATTAATTGAACTTGCATTTATAATTAACAGAATGAAAAGGCATAAAGGAATAAAATAATATTATTAAAATTTTGTATAGCATGATATCTCAGACAAAGCTCCACAATTGTATTTCAAGTATCTGTCCCACACAATGTCGTTACCTTCTCAACATGACCCAATCTCTAAAGTTCCTTTAAAGTAGAAGCTGGGAATTTCAGAGGTATTGACAAAAATAACTAATGTTGTTAAGGTAGAGCTAATTTTCTTCCTATTAGGTAGCACAGTGAGATTTGGATTTTGTAAGAGAAGTGTGTTGAAAGCACACTGATGTTTTAATTGTTGCTAAAAGATGTTTATATTAAGTCAAGGACTGAGTTTGTCATGCCCTGCCAATGGAAGGCTGGAGTGGCAGGAGGAGTTGGGAAGGGACCCAGCCAGGACAGCTGACCCTAAGTGGCCAAAGGGATATTCCATATGGTATGGGTTCAGCATATAAAGCTGGGGAGAAAGCTGACAAGTCAGAAGATAGATGGTGATACATTCTCAAAATTTTCAGATAATGTTTAATTATAAACTGATAAACTGCTGATAAACTGCTCAGAAAGGCAGATTTTGAGTAAATTTTTATAAAATTAAATCCATTTTTTCTTAGTGAGTACAGCACACACTCACCACCCCCCCTTCCAGTATGGAATGGAGTAAAATTTCCTCCAAAATATCCTCTTCCTTTGTGATATTCAGGCTGTACTGAAATGCACAATGTGATAGAAATACGTTTACTTCTTACAATGGTAAAATGATATTTGAAAAACTGTTTTAATAGATAAGTGGTTTTATGTCTGTACACACATACATATACTTGTACAGGCACAGGGGAGGGAAGAAATCACCTTGGATACAAAATACCCTTTAAAACATAAATCTTTATAGGCACATAAGGATAGAGATTTTTTTAAATGACAATGTGAACTCAGAGGCCCAACCTGCATATATCTAGTGAATAAATCAATCTGTCTTATTCAATTAAATTAATATCTGTGCTGATTATCTCCTGCTAGGAATTATTTTTGCCTTCCTTTGACCAACCAAGTTATGTTTAGAGAGGTCACAGCAGCAAATAATTCATTTTAATTGGTAAAAGCATTTTATCCAACAACTGGTCTCTTCTCTTGCCAGCTGAACTATCTGCTCAACAGACAAGATATACTTTCTTATATGTGTGTGTGCACTATTTAGTTTCAAATGCTTACAAAATAAACTTCTATCAACTAGTATTAAAACCATAATTTCCTCTTCAACTGGTCTGTTTCACTTCCAAATTTTCATGGCAGCTATGTAAACAAAACACAAGCTGCTTGATAAATGGGAACTGTCATTGTAAGCCATTGAATGTCTTCTTAATAGAATATACAGGTGAACAGAATATGTAATTTTATTTTAGATAATTGTTGTAAGGAACATAATCTATGCATCAAGGAAAACTATCCCCAGTTATGCTGCTTAGTTGAGAAACCATGTTATAGGCAAATTACAGTCAGGTTTTTAAGGGTCACGCAATTTACTTTTTTTTGTTTCTCCAGAAGTTTGAAAAGACCATGTGCATATTTTCCACAGCAGACAGAAGAACAGAGTGCAGACCTCCAGACTAAAAACAGATGGAAAAGACTGTAACTAACATAAGTCTTTAAGCCATGTGCTACGCAATACTAAATCTATCCATGAAGGAATGTAGAACTGCTGAGGAAGAAATTCTGCAGAGATTTTCAGGTAGCAATGAATTGGAGAATTCCTTGTTGCCCTCCAAGGTCACACCATTGCTTTATTATCAAAGGAAGGAAAAATTTCATTTGTTTCCATATTTACTCGTCTGTATCATATTTTATCGGCATCTGAAGTTTGAACAGACTTAGACTTCGATAACAAAACTCAAGGCATTTGTATGAAAGTGTAACAGCTCATTATCTGTGCCTTCACAAGGTATCTTGCTGCTGGCCCAGATGGAGCTGATGGCTAAATATAAACAACCTCAGAGAATTAATTAATAAAGTACAAAACAAGCCTTTTAAAAGGGCACGTCGTGTGTAGTAGATCTGTCTTTCTTTATAATTTAAAATGTTGTCTGAGTATATGTAATGCGATGCAATGTTATCTGACACAGATCTGACCACAGCTTCTCAAGCTTCAGTTAATTACACATATGATGCCATTTTTTTAACAACAATTAAAAAGAAGAGTAGATGGTGCTCAATAGCATGAATTTTTTAATTTGACCTTCCTTCTGTCCATCAGGGAAATTTGTTTTTTCTCCAGTTTCATCTAGACTATTTTCTTCCCAGTAATGTATGCCTTTGGGTTCTGGCCAGTCCAGCACTGACTGATACAAGCAGGGAGGATAGAGCAGAACAAGATCTCACAAGATGGGACACATAATTATATGTCACACAGATTCTCAGAAAAAAATTAATGACTAGACTCAATTGACAAAGACACTACATCTTTTGCTGTAACTCTTAACTATGACCATGAACATATGCTACTGAATAAACATCCGCAACTTTTGGAAAAACCACTTGGCTATAGCTTGACTATTTATTGTTGTTTGATCATATTCTAAGACAAGAATTACAATTAAAAAAGTACCAAAATTCACCTACTCCATTTTTTTTTGTATAGAAAGAACCATCTTACTTTCCATATAAAAAGATAATTAGATTTTTTAAAAGAAATTTTACTGCCTTTCTTTGTTTTTATTTTGCTGTCATTTTTCACTTATTTACAAACTGTCATAGACTTATAAAGAATTCTATTCTATTTCATCTTTTCTGTAGCACAAGCTTTCATAAGTTTATGAAGGACATAGTTTTTATTTTACATGCAGAATGCCTAGAACTATTTTGTGACCTTGACCAGATCAGAACCTGGGATAATTTTAATAACACTGTTTGATTTTTTGGAATACAGAGACTTAGATTACATATATATGTAGAGAGAGACTTTCAGAATAAAATTTGAAACACAATTTAGATTTCTCAACAAATACATTTTTAATGCAGTGCCATAACAAAATCAATGCACTTTGAAGCATCCTGCTACTCTCTGGGAACAAGTAATCCAGCAATGAAAATATTTTCAAATGTACATCTGAAAATATAGGATTACATTCCCATTTTCCAATATATAACAATTATTATCTTTTACAAAAACAAGCAGTAGATGCTTGATTTTTTATTATAATCAGATATTTGTGTTACCTAATATAACTTGGTACATATATGTATGACTTAGACAAATAAATGAGATATATAATAATATTTATATAGATTCATTATATTTGATGTGATCAGCACACCATTTTAACCACACACAAAAGAAAACATGTACTTGAATCCTGCTTGTGTCTTATATCAGAAATACAGAGTAATAGTAGAGTGGCTCCTAGCAAGGGCTCTTGTATGTTTCTGACATGAGATGACACATATCAGTATTAATCCCAGACAGAGGTGGATGTCATTTTCCGAAGGGTCAGAGATCAATATCTACCTAAAACAGTATTTTAAAAAACACCCCTGTATTTTAATCTGGCATACATGGTAAATAATGGATATATAGGAAGTTTCATCCTGCTATATGAATTCATCCTGCTAAAATATTAACTCTGTGGCAAATATTAACATAGTCAGGTCTGTATGGCCAGGTTTCAAAAAGCCAGGTGTCCATTCCTGGCTATATTTAATATAGCAAGTGTCAGAGGCAACACTGGTGTAAGTCAGAGTGCCATCCTCATTCCTGATACAGTGTCCTGGGTTGCAGTGTAGGATGTACACAAAGTATTTATTCTATCACCATCTTCATGAACTGTTAAACAAGTGGGGCACTGCTCTACTGTTTCCAAGCCCCTGCCTTTGGGGTGTCTTCTGCTAATGCCCCATCAATGCCTTGGCCATGACTCACAGGTAACTCCCTCCAGGGGTTATCTCTGTTTGATGGGCCATCAAGGACCCACTTCACAACTCATCATCCCATTGGGAGATGCTCCACCCAGGGGGAGAAGCCAAGCATTCTCACCTGGATATAAGCTGGTATGTGGGACAGTGCAAGCAGCCCTTACCCACTGGATTCCCAGAGCACCAGAGCTACCAAACCTTTCTACAGGATCACTGCTTCAGGAAGAGCACCTCACCTAGACTGCTTCCACCATCCTGCTCAGGTTGTATTCTGACTCTGTCAGTGGTCCTTTGTATTATTGCTTTTATTTTATTTTTACCTTTTTTACCTTTCTTCTTATTAAATTGTATCTCTGACTTGGAGCTTCTCACTCATTTCGCTTTCAAACCACGACATACAGCCAGAGCTCCGGCCTCTTCCCTGATAGAGCCAGTGTTCCATAGCAACCATTTGACACAGCCAAAGCTCTCTCCCCATCTTTGACATTACCAGCACTTCATCAACATCTCTTACAAATCTGGCTTCTGTGGCAATGTCTGTAAGAGACAGAGCTCTGGCCACTTCTCCAATGCTTGGTCCCATTGTTCTTCATAAAAAGGCTGTGCTTATATCAGTGATAAAACCAGGATTTCATATTTTTTCTTTGATACTGCCAGCATTTTGTCCACATAAATTATATGGTCAAAGTTTTATTCTCAACTTTGGAATCAGCGAACTTATATGACAACAGTTGGTATAAACAGGTGAATGTACAGGAATGCATCCTTGCTCCTGAAACATCTAAGGTCTATCCTCAGGTTCTGACTCAAATGGTGAATGGTGATACAGCCAGAGAGATGTCCACTCCAATGGCATACTTGCAGTGCTAATTTCATCTGTGAGGAGCAAGGCCTCATGGCAGAATCTCTTACCATGGAGGGGTCCATTGTGTTTCTTCTACATCCTTTTTTCCACCACAAGTGCTAATCACAGACACAAATATCTCAGATTTAATTTTCCACAGTGAAAAAAACCCCAGGTATTCAAAATTTGGTAAAAAAAAATTGTGTTCACAAAATTGTCACCAAGTTTAGCTCTTGACGAGTTACAGCTGATGTACTTGTACTTTATTTGAAAATATTTTGTCTTCATACTTTTTGATACATAATATACAAATTGAAGATTTTTGACATCATATATAAAGAACAACTTTTTAATATAATATTTTCAAGACCATTGAAAATTTGAGAATTTGAAGTGGCTTTTTTCTTTTAGCCCACTGCTTAGGAAGACAAATATGCAAATACGCACTTTGACAAATATCACTGTCAAATATCTGTTGAAATCAAATGCCAGAATTTTACCTTTTACTGAAAATGAAAATTGTGATCTTTGCAACATAGCATGACTTCTTTTGTTGAGGTTTTAATCAACAGAATAAATATCATAAGACTGTGATGAGGCACTTTTTTCTCATCTGTGACAGAGAAAAGGCCTCAAAAATTCCCAGGTGGAAAAAGACTATAACGGAGTTTATCTGCAAATACAAAATACAACTCCTGAAAAGGTTTATTTGGACATGGGATTCTGCTACACTCCACAGTGCTTGACTGGAGCTCATTTTGGTGTGCTTGATCCTCCATGGCTGAGTGCAGCGGCATTGTATGACAGTATGGACTGAGCAGCTGAGTTGCTGAAAATGGGGAATATGTGTACTCAGCATGGTAGAGGAGCTTGACCTTAGTCTCTCATTATATCATTTAATTATTTGATAGTCAGTGAGAGTTAATTGGTTTCCATTAGTATGAAGATACATATTTTACCCCAAGTCTATGAGTTGCTTACCTGATTTGGACAATTACTTAATATGAATACATGAACAGCAGATTCTTTAATGCTTTTTTCTGAAATATTCTGAAAGTTCTGTTGGCAAGAGACTCTAGAGTCTTGTCTTTCAATTAGCAGATGCTGGAAACTGAACACTGAAAACTCAAACACGTCTTCTAAGCTCTTAATTTTTCATTGTTAATATGCAGACTTTAAGTGTTATGCATGTGGGAATAATGAATGACATCCAGATTAGCACATCATTCTTTTTTTTTTTTTAATCTTGCATACCTTCCTTTCTGCAAACTTCTTCCTGAAAGGAAAATATACGTTGCTTAATATTTAACCATAGCACCCTATTCTACTGCATCAATATAGTGGATAAACAGAATAATGGTTAAGTAGAATGAGTTAAAAATGGGAGAAAGTGAACAAAACATATTCAGGAAAAGAGAAAAGTACTATAAAGGAGCAGAATCCAGAAAGGATGATGCAAATGCAGGACCAAATTAGAGAGGAAGAAGGGAAGGCTAGGAGTAGAACTAAAAAAAAAATACAAATGATAGCATGTCTAGGTAAGCTGTCACTGACATAGAAGCTAAAAGGAACGGAACAGGCTGATGAGGGAAAAATTCCTGCCAGTTTTGTGCGAAGAGTCCTAGTTTAATCTTAGCTACTCAGTAAATAGTATAAATTATAATAATAATAAATAATAAAACTATCTTGCAGAACTATTTAGATAGCAGAATGTGTATTGAGACACAGAAAATAGCAAGTATTCCTAGGTTTAACTTATTAAGTCTAAATATATGCAAAACGTTTGGTTTGTGTTCCAGTGGTAGATGTCTGTGCCACAGAAGTAGACCTAGCACTTTTTTTCAGGGGTCAGATTTCCATAAGCAATTTAGTTCTACCTGGATTCTTCCCTGCTCAACCCTTTGCATTCAAAATTTCCTGCTTAAAACACATAATGTGCTGTGTTCTCAATATACAGCTAGAGAGTTCTCAAGTCAAGAACAAAAAGGAATAAAGAACTACTAACAGTCGTTAATGAGGAAGTGTTCAGGTGTCCCAAACTTCAGAGGTTTTACAATGGAAGAGTCTTTATGTAAGATAAATCTATAAGCACCTACTACACCTAGCAGAGTCTAGTCAATACAGTTGATGAAGTCTAGATCTATAGAGTCTAGACACCACAGGGAGGTGGCTGCTTCAGGCTACACTGAAATTTCTCCAGACTCCAGTGAGTATATTGACCAGTTCTTTAGTGACAAAAGTGGCTGTGTTGATATCCAGGTCACATACAGATACCTAAATATAGGCCAGTTAAATCCCATACCTCATAGAAGATTGCACACTATTTTTGGCTGGATATCACTTAATACACAGCACAGTCCTAAGGACATTTATCATTGAAACATGCTGAAGAAGGCTTCCTAGTAGAACAGAAACTATTTTAAAGCTTGTAACAAAGAATTACTTTTCAACAAAATGCATAGTGCTAGTGAGTATAATTTTTTTTTTTCTCTGTGGTCTATAGCGTCAATGCATTAAGAATCTACTTCAGTTAATTTGATATGGTTGGTTATTGTTTCACTTTCAACTTAAATATACACCTCTGTTATTCCATGGCTTCTGAGCAACCAATAATATCTAAATTAATTTTAAAAAATCTTAGTTTAAGAAAAGTCTACGGCACTTATTATCAAAGCAGAGACTAAGACAAAGTTTTCATGACACCTCCACTGGTTATTATCACAATTCTAAACCCTGTTTGTTGATGCCTAGCTCATGAAATGCAAAAATTTGATATTTATAATATCTCTTTTAAGAGTAACTATTTGAAAAAAAAAAAAAAAGAAAGAAATGCCTTCAATAAAAATGAAATTCTTGATAGTTAAAAACTATCTCAAGTTGACATTTTTTGAATTTGTAAACCCTGCTCTGTTTGAAAAAAAAAATCAATAACAACAAAATATAAAGTTTTACATGTAAATATTCCTAAGGCAGGGAACGATAGGGGTAAAAAGACCCATAAGAGAAGTCTATTGCTTTTTTTATTTGCAATACAGCCAAAAAGATCTTGAAATGTTTGCTGCTGGAATATATAGAATAATATAACAAATGAAGGTTTGCTACTTATATGTGTTTCATTTTCTTTTGGTTTTCTTTTCTAGATCTGGGGGTTTTTTTTGAACTTGTTCTTTGGTTTTGGGGGTTTTTTTGGGTTGTGTTCCTTTTTGGTGCATTTTCCTTGTTGCCTTACTGTAACAGGGTCAATGAAATGCTACTATATGCAGTTGCATTTCTAGAATTTTCATCAAATTTCTATTTTGCACTTGATTATTTTAAAACAGTTTTGCAATTCTAAATGAGGGCTTTTCTACAGTTCTTATCAAGAATACTTTTGTAGCCATGTGTTTAGGGTGGCAGTTAAATTTAATTTAATTTATTAAATTAAATAAGTTATTTAACAATATATCTGGAACTTTAAATATTTTTTTTTCACTTTAGGTTGAAAAATCTGAATTTTGGTTAGCATGAGGGCACTGACTACACTACAACTCAAGATTTCCTTTTTCCTAATCTGATTTTGATACAGCTGTCTTCACTCTATAATTTTCTTCAGACATATCTTCAGAAGGTATTTTTTGAGATATTTTTGGAATGTTAGAGACCTCTAGACAAGCACTGAAGATATATATATCTTGGTTTCCATTAGTATGAAGATACGTATTTTACCTGTGGTAGGCTCATTCAGGCCAGGAGTTGAGCACTATTGCTTGCTCACTCTGTGGTATGGGTGGAGAACTGGAAGAGAAAAAGCCAAAAAGTGGTCAAAGCAGTTTAGTAAGTGAAAAAAAGGGACAAAATAACAAGAAAGGCAAAATAAGGAATTTATGCACAGCTTCCCATTAGTAGGTGGATGTTTAGCCAATTTAGCTCTAAAAGCACGTGCAACAGTTATTTGGAAAGACAGATTTTCATAACCAAGAATGTCCTTGCTACTTCTTCCTCTTACTGAGCTTTTACTGCTTAGCCTGATACGCTCTGATATAGATTATCCCTTTGGCCAATTTCTCATCTGCCCCAGCTCCTCCCAAGCACCTGTGCACCCTCAGGCTTCTTGCTGCAAGGACAGATTAGGAGGAGGAAAACCTCAGTACTGTGCAAGCACCGCTTAACAACAGCCAAAGCTCTGCTGTCTTATCAACACAGTTTTAGTTGTAAATCCAAAGCACAACAGTGTACCCACTGCTACAAAGAAAATGAACTTCATTCCAGACACACCAAATACATCAATTCCGCTCTTTTACCACTAAAGTTCAAAGACAGTGAGAAAGCAGATGTTGTAACAGCTCAATGCTCCTCACTTCTACCATAAGTGACATAATGGCTGTTATTTTGCACTGTCAATCCTATATATGTATATGAAAGAACTTAGACATAGAAAATATGGCCTTTCAGGAAAACCCAGTAAAAACTTGAAAGGTATAATTAGGATGTTTTATCCTCTGCATCAACACCATAATATTTTGTGGACCTGCATTTTTTAAAAGTACAAAGCCAGAATTGAGCACAAAGAGAAAATGATTCAGAAAGCTTAGGAAGACAATATAGTAGCATTTATTTATTGAAGGCAAAATTGAAAGATGCGACCAAATTGAAAGGTAAGTCAATGAACCAACTGTGAAGGATAAATCTGAAATGTTAAACAATGCTGTATGAAAAGGGTAAAACCTGTTGGGTGGACAGAGAGAACAAGAAAAAGAGAAGTGTTTAGATGCAGAAGGACTACCATCTTTGAATACATGTATGCTCAGATACATGTATGATCAATACAAACCTTGTTTGGTGATAGAGTGTTCCAGAAAATGTGGACTCATCAGACTTATTTAGTATATCTGAAAATATCCCCTTGTGTTTATCAGACGTTCACAAGAGTCTTTCTCTGTCTAAAGCCCAGCACAGAGCCTCAAAGATGATGAAGGGGAAGGAGCACCTATGCATTAGGAAAGGTTGGGAGTGTTTGGACTGTTCAACCTAGAGAAGATGAACGAGGCTCAGGGAATGTCTCATCCTTGTGTATGAAGGAAGTGTGTAAAGAAGGCGAAGAACAGGCTCTTCTCTGAGTGAAGAGAAGTGCTCAGTGCTTACTGATCAGTGACAGAATAGATAATAATGGGCATAAACTGAAACACAGGACGTTCCATTTGAACACCTGAAAACACTCCGAGGACAAGTGAGCACTGGTACAGGTTGCCCAGAGGTTGTGGAGTCTCCTTTGTGGGTATTAAAAAATTGTTTAGATAAGATCCTGGGTGTCTGTAAGTGGCCCCTGTTTCAGTAGGGTGGTGTGGACCAGATGAATTCCATATGTCTCTTCCAATCTCAATGACTCTGTGATTCGGACAAATACATATGTCTCAAGAAGAGAAACTGATATTCAAATCAATGAATTGATGCAGACTCACTGAAAATGCACCTTAGTTTACCCAAAACTGAGGGGATAGCTAACTGCAACACTTTACAGTTTATTTCCTTTACATCCAATAGAAAGATAACTTAATACCTTCCTTTCGTAGCAACCTCTCTGCTGTTAGAAACTACAAGTAATAAGAGACATACAATCCTGTATCATAATTTCCTTCTTTTTTTTTTTTCTCATTGTAATCTGATGGATCTAATACACTGCAGATGTGGGAAGACTAGATATTCACATATTCCTAATATAATAATAGGGAAATTTAGAAGGTGCAATTAAAATTTTCTTTTGCAGCAGCACTGTAGTGCAAGTGAAAATGAAAACAGGGCATCACAGCATCTATTATTAAAAATTACTCCCATTAAAAGATATTGCAGTTAGACTTCTGAATTAATGTGTCATCTAGGTTGACATTAATGTTCTTAGCATTGTTTATTGTGTTCAGTCTCACCAAATTCCAGTTTGCAGACTTGGAACCCAAGCCTGTGGAATCTTTATCGAACAGCCTAAATTTCTTGGCTTATATACATGATAAACGTGTGTGAATTTTAAGCAGTTAACTAAAGAGATTATTTGCCTAAAGAGATTATTTGCCTACTTCCTCTTATATTGCAGATGTATTTGAGAAACCAAATCTGTTACTAAAAGCAAATATAGGTGACAGTCATGTAAAAGTTATGTCTCAATATGAGGTACATGTAGAGTCAATGAAAAGCAATAGAGAATTTTACAGTATGATTTGCCTTTGCTAAAGACTTCCACTTCAGATTAAGTCGTATTGTTCTTCATAAATCTGTCCCTTTAAGGTAAAAGAAGCTACAATTATTAGATGAGTTTAAGTCACATAATTTTTACACATCTAATTTGCAGTAAGTTTACCACACTCTTCCACTGCTGTCATTCTAACAAGCCTTTCTTGGGTTGCAATATGTAACCAAAAATGTGTATCATAGTTTCCATCTGTTGAAACTTGTTGGGGAGATTTCTTTATCTCTTGTATAACCCATTCCTCAGAACTCTGGAGGGGGGTGGTGGGGGGCGCGGTTCTGGTAATGGGCCAGCTGTTAAAACCAGGTGGAGCAATGTTCCCTATTTCTTCCACAACCTATCTTCCCTCCAGCAGGATATCTTCTGATAATGGGCCATTAACGCTCACCCCATGACTGATATGATTGCATCATCTCACTGTGATATGTTCCACCCAGTGGGAGGAGCCAAGCATTCCTACCTAGATAAAAACTGAGAGTCAGAAATACCAAGACAGCCTGTTTTTCCACTGGATTTCTTGGAAGACTGGACCCCTTCTTGCCACCACTGGATCCTTCTACAGGATCACCTCTACTCCAACAGAACCACATCTATTACTCCAGGAGGACTTATTTTGACTGCTACCAACACCCTGACCAACAGGGTGTCAGGTTGTATTCTGACTCTGTCAGTTGATTCTAGGATTTTTTGTTTGTTTGTTTGTTTGCTTGCTTGATTTTTTACTACTACATTTGCATTTTCAATGTTCCTAGTAAAGATCTGTTATTCCTATTTCCATATCTTTGCCTGAAAGCCCCTAATTGCAAAATTAGAATAATTTGAAGGGAGGGGGTTTACATTATCCATTCCAAGGGAAGCTGCAACTTTCCCCGGTGGACACCTGTCTTTCTAAACCAAGAAAAGCCCAAGTGAAAAATGCTGCATTTCTGTTAAGGAAATCCCATATATGAGGGTAAATGGAGAGAAGTAATTTAGTGCAGCCCTGAGGAGAAGGACTTTGGAGATTCTTAGGCATGAAAAGATGAATATGAATCAACTGTGTGAGCTCACCATCCACAAAGCCAACCTCATCCTGGGCTGCATCAAAAGCAGTGTGGCCAGCAGGCTGAGGGAGATGACTCTCCCCCTCATGAGACCCGGAGTGCTGCATCCAGCTCTGGGGTCCCCAACACGAGAAAGTCTTGAACCTTAGAGTGGGTTCAGAGAAGGGCCATGAAGACAAAAGAAAGGATGAGAGATCTGGGGTTGTACACTGTGGAGAAGCAAACGCTTCAGGGAGGTCTACCTTGCAGTAACTTAAGAGGTCTTATAAACAGGAGAGGGAGGAATTTTTGTACTAACTGATAGTGAAAATACAAAGGGCAATGGTTTTGACCTGAAAGAGGGCAGATTTACATCAGATTTTATAATAAATATGTGTATTTAATTTTTAAATTGCCATACTTGTTTTATTGGTTTTTTTTCTCCTTAGCACACTGCATGAATAATATCAAATTCCATTGACTTCAATGGTGGGTGAATCTGAAAAATTAAGAAATGGTTTACTACCTTATCTTTTTCCAGTAAAACATAAGCACAGAAAATTAGACTGACAAGATTAATGGCATCAAGATAAATGCTCTGTGTTGTATTAACATAGCAAATAATTTGAGCAATTTTAGGAAAAAAATAAAGTTCTATTTATTTTTATATTAATTCTAATTTTCATAACTAATAGTAAGCTTATTTTTAAAACATATTGTGTGTTCACTTTCATCAATATTAATTTATTAAGTGAATAATTTTTGTTCTGGTATCAACGTAAGAATATACTTCATAATGTCAACACCTGGGCTTTTTGGTTTTCTTTTGTATTTATAAGTGGTAATAAATCACTTCCTGAAGATCCATGACTAGTAGATATTCCTCCACCTTTTAGTCTTTGGACACATATCGGCATTCATAAAATGTTCTTGTATATTCTTCTTTTAGAACTCCTGAAAATTTCCTTGCACAAGAAATTCTATTTTGTTGGCTTGATCCTTTGCTGCAGAGAAGCTTTTAGTGGACAGAAGCTGCTACCAAATTAACTAAACAAAAAGGTATAACAGCTTTTAAATGTGGTAAATAGCTGTTCAAAGATCAGAGCAACAGAGAGTATTATCCATACAGTTTAGAAGAGCTGATGAAAGAAAAATTAAATACATATAAATACAGAAGAAAATAGAGCTATTCAAACTTACTCTTTGACAATCAGCATTTTTTTCTTGTTTTCTTTCTATTTCAATCCTTTAAAAAAAACCAAAACTTTAAAGAAGAAAACAGGCAATGCATAGTTACACCCAGAAGAAGAGCTGCCATGGTTTAGGTCTATAAAAACTGTCTTCATACTCATATTTCTAAGTCAGTTAATAGATTCCTTATGATACTTCTCCAAAAACTTTTGCTTTCCTTCTGCTTTTTAATCTGGTGATCAAGCATTATATCATGTTCACTCTCAGTTCCTAACCTACTGTTTACTTCGGTGGCAAAAAGAACTCTTTTGTGTCTTGGGAAAGAAAAAGAAAAAAATATTTAGAAGTCATCTAAATGCAGAGTGAATATAAAGAATTGCGTTTACTCTAAAGATTGAAACTAGCTGGCACATGAGCCAAAACAACAGGGACACTCTTACATTTCCATCTTAAAATCATAGAATCACAGAATATCCTGAGTTTGAAGGGATCCACAGGGATCATCCAGTCCAGCTCCTGGCCCAGCACAGCACCATTCCCAAGAGTCACACCATGTGCCTTAGAGCATTGTCCAAATGCCTCTTGAACTCTGTCAGATGTGATTCTATGACCATTTTCCTGGACAGCCTCTTCCAGTGTCCAAACACCCTCCGGGTGAAGAACCTTTTCCCCAAATTTTTCTGTCATAAAACAATGTAGCATTTTTAAAAGTCAGTATATAAAGCTCCCCTTTAACTTTTTTAGATTTAACTGCTTTTTGTAGTAACTCATGAAGAATAAAATGAATATTTATATATGTTCTTTTTTGCTCACACTTCAGTGCACTCTCATATCAATAATTTGTATCAGTTTCCACTGTACTCAGGCAGTTTATGAAATTCAAAACTGGTCCCAAAGAGAGTCTACATAACCTCATGTAAACAGCTTTTAAATACACATAAAATTTATCACTTGTTTCTTTTGATTAGAAAATAAAAAGGTGGAGATTATTCAGAAATTTCAATAGAAAATTTAAGAGTAAGCTGAGTAAGCGCGATTCTTTCTGACACTTCCTGATTTTTAAAATATGGAGTGTCTAATTCTAAGACCAATTAAATTATTCCATACATTGCGGTTGTCTAGCACACCTGCTTATTGCTGTACAAAGAAACATATAATTGACCTATCCTTAACACTGGTCAGCTTTCAATGCCTCAGGAGATTTGAAGTTAGTTCCTTTCTTTACCAGGTGGCTGCTAAGAAGACAATCATAGCGAAAGCACTTTGCACTGGTGGTGGCTGTTAGGTGATGTCATTCCCTCCTGTTGAAGCTATTGCACTTTTCACATTGAATATTCACCAGGCTGCAGCGCAAATGAGAAAGAAATGGATCCTAATTTATCAGACAGGTTGCATGCTTCTGTAAATGCTTTGGATGCAAAACACCAAGAACACTCAATGAAGTAAATGCCATGTTTGCCAAATTTGGACATCCAGGCATGTTCTTAGTGGCTCTGTAAGAACTTTATTATTCAATAAAACGAAAATTGAACAATTTCTGAGTAGAAAATTCTGAGTTCCCCTTCCTCACAGTATTACATAACTTATAGCCAGGGCATATTTTCAAATACAAAAAAGTAGGATGGTTTTATGATTCATTGACTACTTATACTCTAGCTAGGAATCTCCTCTCCAAATGGGAAGAAAGTAGAGTCTTCCTGCACAGAACAAAGGAGGAAAAGTTTTAAGAAGGAAGAATAAATATCCCTCCTCCTTATTGCACATTAACAACATTGGGTAACATTTTATGCGTATGATTAATGTTTAGTAGCTCAAATATTTAAATATCTAGATTTCCTCATGCAGTTTCAGTATTTTCTTTTGATGCCACGAATTTCAATGGATAGTTAGACAATAAAACCCAGAATTTCTTTTTTGGATATCTAGCAATTACTACACTTTCAGAAATATTTCACAAGTCTAAGTTTTATTTTTCTAAACAACTTTTGCTCTTTAATTATTAGAAGTGGAAGTGATAGTCATAAACCAACACTGACATAAATGTAAAAATGCATTTTTTCTGCAGAAACAAATGGGTTTATATTTACAGCATCGTGTATGACACTTTTCTGCTTTTTGAAAAACAGTAAGATTTATTATATAATTTTTCCTTTGCTGACAATGCTTTATATGTGTTTAAAATACAGATAATAAAAACGGTGCATATACTTAGCAAAATCTGATAAATAAAACAAAAGCTCCACCAAGAGTATGAGTGCAGCAGTATAACAATTTGAAAGGGTATCATAACAACATCAAATTGATAAAGGTTCATTAATTGTTTGTCCTACTGTACTAAGTCATAGATAGACAAACTGACAAGAACATACATAAAGAGAGATCTGTGAATTGTGACAGTGTAGTTCAGTACGAGAGAACTTTTTGAAATAAATGAGGTAGCAAATAATATGAAGATAAATGAATATGAAACAGCACTAAACAAAAATTCATAACAAAGCTGTAATGATAGAATAGCCTGAAAACTTCCTATTATGTAGACAAGATTTATAAACCAAATAGAGTCCTACAGCACCAAAATACCATGGATGGTATATTATTATATGGATATTATGGTATCTCTTTCCTTGAAGAATGAGATCCACAGGTAGAATATGGTTTGTCACACTAGAAAAAATTATCACTATGATGAATTCAAAGGTAAACTCTAAGTATCACTCTGATCTGATTTTATCCCTGTGATTAACATGTGAAATGCAAAATAATTCCAAAAATGGCAGAAGAAACTAGAAAACCTGAGTTTTGACTATCTATTTTGGTCTCTTCTACCACATATTAGCAGAACAATTTTTCTTATCATTCAGGTTGACAGAACATGTAGATAGTCCATGGTCTTTTATCCCACTCAGAAAACTAAAAAGATCGTCTTTATCTCCCAAATTAATTTATCACAGGGGAAGAAATCTCCTTAAAGTTATGGGATATTTTTAGTTCCTGGGAGACTATTTGAAAATTTTGCAAATAATTTTGAAAGAAATTGTAGGCTAATGTATTATATTCTCTTTGTCACCAGGAGAAAGGATCTTCTAGTAGAAGAGAAAAATATGGTAGGATATGTGACAGGAAGTAGAAAAACATTGTCCACTATAAATGCAATAGGCAGGTTTAGTAAGGATCAGCCAAAGCACACACATATCTGCAAGAAATATTCTGGTGTGACAAGAATTTGGGGACAGGTGCTGTAATCTGTTCCAACACAGCTGTGTAACACAGTTTGTTCCAAGGAGCATGAAGAAATATTTCAGGTAATGATGAAATATTTCATGAGGAAAAAAAAAACAAAACAAAACAAAACAAACAAACAAACAAACAAAAAAAAAAACCAAAAAAACCAAACCCTAAAATATTGGCATAATGAAGCTTCTACATAAGAAGTATGTTGTTCTGTGAGCCCAGAAAAACAATACAAACAAGCAAGCAGCACAACTAAACCACTCCCCTATAGTGACAATGTGGAAAATAAGAGGTTTTCCTTGGAGAAATGTTGTGGTAGCATTATTGATCTCTTCTTGAAACACTAACAGAGCTTGAATTAGGTAATAATCTACATTCAGAGAAACTAAAGAAATGTAAGGACTTCAATTACTGCTCTTTCTTACATGAGGTACTTATACCAGGAAATATTTATACCAGCAAGTATTTATACCAGCAAACTTACACTCTCTCTAAGAGTCAGGGGAAATATTCACAGTCCCATGGTTCTTCAGGGTTTACTTGACTTTAAGCTTCTCTACAACATTGAAAAAAATTATTATCTTGTACTTCAAATTTTCAGATGTTTTATTTTACTGAAGACATGGCTTTCAGCTGTAGTAGAGAGGAAATATAAAAATGAAGTCACAGAAAGCAAGACTGTACCTTAAAGTGATACCTGAACTATCTGCTTATCTGTATCAACTGTGACCAACTTGACTGCCTTCTAGGATGAAACAACTGCCTGGATGCATGAAAGGAGAGTAGTGGATATTCTCTACCCTGACTTCAGGAAGGCTTGAATCTCTGTCTCTTACAATGTCTTCATAGGCAAAGTCAGGAAGTGTGGATCGGATGACTGAACAGTGAGGTGGATTGAGAACTGGCTGAAAAGCAGATCCCAGAGGGTCGTTATCAGTGGCACGAGATTTAGTTGGAGGCCTGTCACTAGTGGTGTCCCCTAAGGTTCAATATTTGGCCCAGTATTGTTTGACTTACCCATCAGTGGCTGGGATGAAGGGACAGATGCCCCCTCAGCAGGTTCACTGGTGACACAAAGCTGGGAGGAATGGCCCAGAGAGCTGTGCAGCCCTTCAGAGGGATCCTGACAGGCTGGAGAGATGGACAGAGAGGAGCTGTCTGAAATTCAACAAAGGCAAATACAGGGTCCTGTACCTGGGGAAGAATAATCACATGCAGCAGCACAGGCTGGGGGCTGACCTGCTGGAAAGCAGCTCTGCAGAGAAGGAGCTGGCAGTCCTGGTGGATAACAAGCTGTCCATGCAGATTGACCTGGGGGCCAAGGAGACCAAAGGTATCCTGGGGTGCATTAGGAAGAGCTTTGCCAGCAGGTCAAGTGTGGTGATCCTGCCCCTCTACTCAGCCCTGGTGAGGCCACATCTGGAGTGCTGTGTCCAATTCTGGGCTCCTCAGGACAAGAGAGGTATGGAGCTCCTGGAGCAGGTCCAGCAGAGGGCAACAGAGATGATTAGAGGATTGGAGCATCTTTCTTATGAGGAAATGCTGAGGGAGCTGGGCCAGTTTAGTCTTGAGCAGAGATGACTGAGAACAGACCTGACTGAAGCCTAAAAGTATCTGAAGGGAGGGTGTCCATAGCATATATCCAGGCTCTTTCCAGTGGTGCAAAGCAATAGTGCAAGAGGTAAGAGGCAGAATGTGACACACGGAAAGTTCCACTTGAATATAAGAAAGAACTTCTTCACTGTGCAAGTGACTGAGTACTGAAACAGATTTCCCAGAGAAATTGTGGAGTCTCTCTCACTGGAGATATTCAAGAACCATGTGGACACAGTACTATGCCAGGTGCTCTAGGATGACCCTGCTGGAGCAGGGATGTGGGACCAGATGACCCCCAGTGGTCCCTTCCAACCTTACCTATTCTGTTATTCTGAAATGGTGATGGAAGTAGTACTAGTTGACTCTGCACTGATACACATGGTGTTAGCTGGTTGGAACAGAGCAAAAGATATACTCAAAGGACCAAAATAGATTCTGAGGAGTTGTTGACATATCATGAGGACAGGTTCACCGAGAATTTAAATATAGCCCTAAATATTTAAATGTACAGGGCAAGTATGTGAACTACGCATACAATATCATGGGAGCTGATAAAATAGCTAATCAATTAATAGAAGTCATAGATGTGCCAGGTAGAAAGGGAAAGTCTAAAGGAAGTGCCCAGTTTTGGCATGTATTTTTTTCACCTGGTCTCATAATTTTCCCTCAAGATAAAAAGATGTTTTGGCTTGGAGTGAGCAGCTGTGTCTTGCAAATACCTCCTGTCAAGAGCCAGTAAGTGAAAAAGACTTCTTATCAGTATTTGTCCTTTATGTGAGAAGGAAAAAGGCATTTGTTCTTCCCTACTATTTTATCAGGCATCTAGTAGGGATGTCCTATTCCAGACAAGCTGTGTGGGATTTACTTCAAATGAATGGCTGAACTCTTCAAACAAGCAGCTGAACTCTTCATCTCAGACCCCTGGGAAAAAAAAAATAAAAATCATCAATGGTATAAAATAAATGCAATGCAACTGATCTCTTTTAGGTAGCTACTTTATAATTATAGGAAGGGTATCCAAGAGCAGCCCATTTCTCTGCAATGAGATGAGACTAACTCAAATGCAGAGTTCTGCAATTTCGATCTGTCATTAGCTAAGTATAAATAAACTTTGAGATATATAGTTGAATGCATAGAGTGTCTCTCCATATATAATACTATATTTCAAGGCAAAATGCCCATTTTTTTGTTTGTTTGCTTTGCATGAAAAAGGAACAGCTCAAGTCCCCACTTCTTTCATTTTCTTTAATCAGATAATTTTGGAACAAGTTCTGTCACTCAGGTTAATGAAATACCTGAGTATTAAATAAAATTAAATAAATATTAAATAAAATTAAATAAAGAGATCTAATGTTCTAAATATTCTGAAAGATCTTATATGTACTGCAAGTAGGACGTGACATTGTGTAAGTTTTTTAGTCAGAAATTGTGTATGCTGAAGAAAACTTAGGTTGTAAAATATATTTTTCTTCAAACCTGCTGAAAAAGAAAGTATTTCCTGATAAACGAGCAAAGGATTAGCCTGCTGTCACAGAAATTGGAAATAACAAGTGCTGCAAAGTTACTGTACTTAAATAATTTGCAGATTGCAATGATTTTGAAACTTTGTAGTCAAAGTTGGCTCTGGGTACCCTGCTGTTTTTGCCAATCTTCAGCATTCCACATTTTTAGCTGTCTCATTAAATTTTATATTTTGACTATATTTCTGAGGTTTTTTTCCCAGCCAGTTAAAACTGGTATGTTTTCTATGAAGTTTATTTTTTCTTTTATTCTCTTTTCTTTTGTCTACTTGTTTGATAATAGGTTTTTCTGTTAAATCCTTGTAAGCTGTCTTTGAAGAGCACCATTTTTTCACCATCTTCTTTTAACTTGGTCTCAGTCTTTCTGTTTAGTTTCATTTGCATTTAGCATTTTGGTATCCAACAATTTGTTTGCTTCAATAATTTAATGTTACATGATGTGCTTCCTCGATCTCAACGCTCCCTCTCATTCTTTCACTTCTCTGTTGGGTCTTCCACATAATGTTCACAGTTTCTGGAAATATCTTATCCCTTTTCCTTAGTGTTTGCATAAACTAATATGACCATTCAAACTTTTCATTCTGTAGTCCATAAACACTAAACTCCCCCCGCTAAGGCTTGAGCAGAGACATATCTTGAATGGATATCACACAGATTTCATTTGTAGGCACAAAGTGGTGTTTTTCGGGGCTTTTTTGTTTGCTTTGTTTTGCTGAGATTTTTCTTTTCTTTTTCTAATATGTTGTCCTGGTTTCACCTGGCGTTAATGTCTTCTCATTGGCTATTACAGTACTGTGTTTTGGATTCAGAATGAGAATGGTGTTGATAACACACTGATATTTTGGTTTTTGATAAGTGCTGTTTATCCTAAGTCAAGGATTTTTTTCTTGTCTCATACTCTGCCAGTGAGGAAGAACAAAAAAAAAAAACTAGGAGGGAGCACAGCTGGAACAAGTGACCTGGACTGACCACAGGGATATTCCACACCACAGAACATCATGCCTACTGAATGAACAGATGGGAGTTACTCCAAAAGTAGCTCATCAGGGTTTGGGATGGGGGATCAGTAAGCATTAGTCAGCAGGCAGTGAGCAATTGCATTCTGAAACACTTGGTGTTTTTTCCTCTTTTTCCTATAATTACTATATTATTTACCAATTTACCATTTTTATTGATTTTTAATTTATTTTCAATTATTAAACTGTTCTTAATGGACAAGCCTTACTTTGATTCTCCTCTCTATTTCACTGGGTTGGGCAGGGGAAAAAAAGAGGAATTGAGAAAGTGGCTGTGTGGTGCTTAATTTCCAGTTGAGTTTAAAACACAGCAGCTGACAAGACAGGCAGGAATTTTTTACTTGAAAATAGAACCTTTCGTTTTCTTTCAGAGGTGGGTAGGACATTCTAGGCATTTTCTCAGGTTTGTCATTTTAGGTATTTTATTCTGCAAAAATACATAATTCCTTGAGTTCCACTGCTGTGTCGTGTTGGCATCCCAGTATCCTGTCCTCATATTGCATATCTCACATATCACATCTCAGAAATTTCATTTTATGTATATTGATTCACTTGCTTATGGCATAAAAGAATAATTTCATCTGTGAACACTGTGACACAAATGACATCAGAACATCTGTCCAACCTGCTGTAAACAAATGTTGAAATTCTGCACAGTCTATTAGGGTGTACTATGTGACAAGCTGGAGTTACATTCCAAGTCAGATGTTTGAGATTCTGCAGCACTTCACTGCACTCAATGAATATGCTCTGGTAGTTTCAACAATATTTCTACAACAAAGTTTCTCACTGAATGAACAGGAATTAGTCGTACAATCTGCATATCACTTTTTGATTTATTTATATATTAATTCTTTTTATGTTTAGTGTTATATTCACAGTTTTCTATGTTCCTATTATCTTAGTTAAAAAAAAAAAAAAAAAAAAAAAAAAACCAAACAACTTAACTACTTAACATATATTTGCCTAATTACTGAACATGGTTAAATGCAGAATTAGAAAACTAATAGGAAGAGTTGATTTTCTGTCACCTCCCCCTCCTTATCCTCCTCCTCCATCTCCAACCCCCATTTTTTTTCCTTCTGCATTTTTCTATCTTATTTTTAGTTTTGGTAAGTAACAACAATTTTGTGGTTACTTAGCTTAGGCTTATAGGTCAAAACATGCAATTTTTTTTTTTTAATTTTTTTTTAATAAACAGCAACAATTGAAATCTAGTGGGACCTTCGACCTCAATTTTGATATCAGAGCTAAAAAGAGTTGCAGTATTGTACACATACTTCCGGAACTCACTATCACCTCAGTTGTGTAACGGCTCAAGTTATTCTGGTATTAAAGTTATGATGTAGGATTTTTTCTTTTTACTGAGCACTTTAAAGGACAATGAAGGGTATTTCTAAGTTTATCGATTTTGTTCTTTTTTGTTTATGCCATGGTTGTAATTTGGAAGAGCTTTTATTGATTCTCTTAATATAATTGTATGTCTATCACCTAAATTTCCATTACCTTGCACTATTTACTGCCAATTACCCGTGTTAAGTGGTTGTAAAATTATTCCAATTTATGTTAATAGTTTATACTCATAGGTATATAGGTATAAACTACTATCAAATAGTGCAAAACTGGTAAGAAATTTACCTTTGATATTAAAATATATGTTTATTTATTGTTAATGACACTCATAAAAATTGCCAACAAGCTTGGAAAGACATCTTTACAAAATTTAAGAAAGATTCTATTCTATGAGACTTTCAAAATAAGACAGGTGTTACAGAAGCATTCTAGAGTGTTAAAAAGTTGGAACTTATATTATCAATATTAAATTAAAGAATATGCATGAGGAACTTGGGACAGATTATCTGGTCATGAGGTAATTAATGGACAGAATGGACTGCAAACACTGACATGGAAATTTCAATGATGAACACACACATAGAGCCTTTGGGTATCTGGAAGAAGAAGAAATTACGGGGTTCAAATACTCAACAGAATTAGCTGAGCCACCAGATATTTCATTCTACGGTATTATTTTATGGAGCTCCAACCCCAAATCACAATCATTCCATATTTCTGATACTTTCAAGCACAAGTCCTTAAATACGCTATTTTTTTCCACACAAGGAGCAACAATATCATATCCAAGAAACTTCCTTCTGCCTATGCTACTGATCAAAATTTAGTCTGGAAAAGCAGTAATCATATTTTAAAGCTAACAATTGAATATTGTTCAAGGAACTTGTCACCAGAGGGAGCAACCAAGTGATAACAAGAAGAATTAAGGAATATGTTATCTGAGGCTTGTATAACAGCTATTTTCTAGGTAGAGGCTGCTTTTAGAAATAAGCGAATAACATCGACTTATGGGCTGTGGAAATAAATGGGAATATGAGGGAAAGACAAAGGATACCAAGAAGGGAGTTATGATATATGAAAAATAAATATGTCTGACTAAAACCAGGACCAAAGGATCCCATTTTTTTAATGCAACCACCTCCCTAATTCACCTTTGGCTATGAAGATTGGGTCTGCTTAGACTGAACCCTCTTCTTTCCTCACATTCTATTTGCACAGGCCATCGCTCTTTTTGCTGAAGGAGGGGGAAAGGATTTTGTGTTTGCATTTATTCTCCATTTGTCCTTAACCATGTCATCTTCAACACTGAGGAAAGCAGAGCAGAAAACCCTGAAGCTTCTTAGCTGCTCTTTCTTGGTTTTCTTTTTCTTTTTGTGCAGTAGAACTAGAAGCAGCCTGAATCCCTCCTCCATTGTACTCACAAAAATAAACAGGGGTTGTTTCTGACATTGAAAAAAACTTGCAAATGAGGAATAGAGAGGAGGATGAAGAGAGAATGAAATCTCTGCAGAAGGGCTGGCAATGAAAAGAAATTCTCATAATCACTGACGTTCTTTGTTACCATATATATACAAAACCATGTGTTAGAACCCTGTCATATTAGAAGAATATTTAAATGCCAGTATTCTTTCAAAGACATTTTTCCTACTCAAAACCTGATCCTCACCTTTGCATCATGATCATTCCCACTCATCTGTCCCATCTGTCAAATCCAACCTAGTTATAAATACTGAGAAGCATTGAGCCACTCTGAAAGCATTATAATGGGTAAAAAAGGTCTTCTATATACGAGCAGTACTTGTGGCCGTATCTACCAAATGAGGAAAATTTAGAGAGGGAATTTTGAGATAACAATTCAACTACAGATCTGTGTTTACTGTATGTCATGCACAAATACCCATCTATTCATCAAACATTCTCCATTCTTTTAGCAAGCCTTTGAATTTTAAAGGTATAAGAATAGAAACAGGCATATTCTGATCTATTGGGAACTTACTATGAGGTCTTAAGAATATACTTGTTAGTGTTCTTTGAATAGATTTGGACTTACATAGTTTTGAAATAATGATGGTTTCTCACTCTTTTTTATGTTTTTGCTTCTACTCCCTGAAGTTCCACAAGTGTGAATGGATACTTAATCTGAATTCAAAATATGCTAATTATCCACATAAATTCAGATTTGTTTGTTTGTTAATTGAATCCCTGAATAACAATAACACTGGAAATGTCACAAGAAAAGACTGCAGTTTGTTGGCAGAAAGTACTTAGAAATAAAACATCAGTTTTCTGGTTGTATGGCTTAATATTCTGTTATTTTTAATCTAATTAATCTTACTGCTTTTGATTCAGCAGAACCAATTGTTCCAGGTTGTTTAGAAAGTTAATTGGAAAGTTCACATATGTGATCTGAAGCTTCAGTGTCTATTTCATCTCAGTGTCTTTTTTATTTCCAGATTTTGGCATAGTCCTTAGCTTTTGCTTTTGCACTTTTAACATTTCTAAAATATAAACTCTAGAGTGAATTACAACATATAAAATATTCTCCAACTTTGATTTCTTTTGCACTTTAATGTGAGAATATTTTATATTGTACCAAGCTACAGACACTCAGTCTCGAACACTCAATTGCATTACAGTGGTAAGCACATTTCTGACAACCGTCTGCTTCGACTGTACTTTTGCCTGATGAGCCCATTTAAAATTAAAATAATGATAAAAGTAAGGAAGTTAAGATGAGAACTGCCAGGCAGTTGAAGTTATAATTTTACTGTAGGTTGTATGGCTTGCTGCTGTGTTTGCTGATGCGGCAAGGAGACATTATAGAATGATTTGGAACTAATGCAAATTATTTGAAGTTATCCCTACATCAATTGGGATATATCTAGTTATCACTGATACATTTCCTTATAACAATTAGATATAAATACTTTAAAAATACTAGTTGTATCCTATATTCCAGTATGAAAAAGTTGTTCTTGTTTTTCCACTACCAACACATTTGAATACACATTTGATACACTCAAATAATTTTCATCCCACAAATGATTTATTTAAACCGTGTTACACCTTATAAGGATTTTCATTGTATATCATTCAGCTCTTCTTTTCCCTATATTTTTTCAACATTTAAACACTTTCTGAACAGTTTTGCAACTTAAAAATATTTATTGGTGGGAAAAATATTATGAGTCCAAGTAAATATATCCAGAAATTACTGTTTCAACCTTTTAGAGGGTAAGAATTTTGCACAACTTATGACTTATGTCTGCACAGTGCATTTTCATTAATCCAAATCCTTGAACTTTGTCCAGTTGCAGGTGACTGGTCTGTATATTCACTCTATATTTAATTTGCCATGGGAGTCCACACTACATGATTAAAGTCCAGTGTTATGATGACAACAGAAAAAACTATCATTGTTATAAATGTGTGACAAAATACACAAAAAAGATGTGTAATCAAAAGTAAAACAATGCAGAAGTGACTCTCTATAGAAATTTCTGATATTTAGAAAGACTCTGCTGGTTGTTGAAGATGAATTGACTGGAATAAAAAGCAGGGTATCAGTAAGGTAGGCTCACCGTTCCAATTTCAAATTAATTCAATGCATGAAGAAAAAATTATTTCTGATAATTCTTCACTTGTGCCATATGTTCTGTCTGCCTTCAACAAAGAACAGATTTGATGTTTTATCTTATCCTTTCCTTTCATACTCAAGTCAGTGATTATCTCATCTAATAATTTTCAGCATGAGTCTTCACATGAGAGTCTTTGTCAGGTTCTCAGTGGAATAACTGAGATGCTAACACACCTTTACACATCTACCCCAATGTCTTGTTCTTGCCTGCTATTGCTTAATGAAACTGTTTGGTGTTCCATAACTGCATAGAAAAGGAAGTTTTATAAGGAAAGACAGCACTACATTTTTTACTGTGAACATCCAGGACTACTAATGTGTGAAGTAAAGAAGCTTCTGCGCTAAAACCTCTCTTTAGGAGAAAGTTTTGAGTAGGGATAGTGTTGGTAACATATGGCTTCGTAGTGCAAGCTGGTTCTAACCTGCACTTGAGCTGAAAACACAGCAAAGAGTGTGGACCAACAAGCACAGCACTGGCACTACTGGTCTAACAGTTGTTCAGACCTAGCTTCAGCTGCAGCTCCCAGGAGCTTGTAGGTGACCCTGACAGGCTTCCATGCCCCAAGGCTACTCTACAGGGAACTCCCAGTCTCTAAACCACCACTGTCACATTATTGCCCCCTTTTTGTTTGAGAAGCATGATGCTATGTGGCATATAGACCAAGACCTTCCTTAATGTGCTCACCCATTGTGCCACTTAGGTTTTGCTGGTTTTGTTTGTTCACAATCCCAGAGCAAGTGATTTCCAGAGAAAGCCTCTTTCCCTGGGCAGTATTACTTTCTCTTTTGTGCTGGTTTCTTTCTAAAGTTCAAAAGTTCAAAGCCCAATAAACAATATAACAATCTTAGTAGATTATTTCTCTGAAACAAGGATAGATGTGAATTAAAATTAGGTAGAAAAAAACTAGGCATAAAATGTGAATACTTGTGGAATATGCCATATTCTACTTTGCATAAGGTATACTTAATATAACACACTCTACGTATTCCTGAAATACAGAACGTAACATGAGAATGTGTCATTACTTGTAAATTAAACCGGTGTCAGGAAATGTAACTAGCTTCCTAGATGCTCAAATCTAGTCCTCCATAGCTATTGAACTGGAAGAATTCTGGTCTGGTTTTGTCCTAGACCAGTCAGCACTCCTAAATAATGTCCTGACACACCTTGGCATTTACAATGAAACATCTTTCTTAATACATAGTTTGGATACGGTTACCTAGTTACAGAAAATAAGAGAATTTAAGATGGATTTGGACTGTTCTGTAAGTGCTTACAGTTTTGCTGATAGAAGCCTGATTAATTTACTCGTTTAGGCACACAGTGAGTCTATTCCAGGGGGCTGCCACTAGGCTATGGGGTCCTTCTCTTAATTTGCTTGTCTGTATTTCAATATAATATAAAATATGGAAGAATTTGAATAATAAATAATGAGAAACTCCTAATTCTTAATATCTTTCAACCCAGAGAGCATCTGGGACATATAAGAGCTTGTAGTTATTCAGGCAAAAAAAGTAGGAGTTCCAATCAATCTTTCATATCCCAGAACATTATCTGACCCTCTCTTTCTTTTCTATATGACAGGTACTGTAGATGTAATGTGTGGAGTATTTCTGTCCAAACATGGTTGTGTTTATCTGGGCTGACATACTTACACTCCCTTTATAGCTGCTGTAAGAGAATGAATGTCTCTGGAACACAGTTCTGTCCTTGACTATCCTTGTTAGTAGATTCTCTCAGACTACCACTCTCAGCTAGGGATAGGAAACCAATGGCCAAGGGAGGTCCTGTTTACGGTTTCTCACATTGCAGTGATGACTATATCCAGGAAGTGACTTGCCTTTAACTGACAGTAAAATCTAGATTGCTGTCCACCTGAGCACATATTTACTTCAAGAGATAAGAAATAGCCTGCAAGACTCATGACTATATTGGCTAGGTTTCCATTATGTTTAGAAATTCACACATTTAACTCATCCAGTATGCTACAGATTGAGTTTATTTCATCAATTTGCTCATTTCCATGGAATCTTTTCTTAGGTGACTTTCTCCAGGCACTGGAGAGCAGTGGTAAAGATTTTAAAATCAAAAGACAGTAGAGAAAATATATATCCGGCAAAACTAGAAGCTATTCCAGTACTTCATGCCATTCATTTCAGTTTTATAATCAATTAACATGCAGTATCCCCCAATTTCTCTTTTATTTTCCTCAGAAGAAAGACACCTGCTACTTGGAAATGTATTGTGATCACCTACACTATACCCAAACAGTTTCGCTTTAGGTTTTCTCTCTTTTAGGTCAGCCAGATCATTGTGAGAGAAATTAGCCATAATGTCACCGATTATGCATTCAAACAAGGTTGGAAATCAGTAAAATCTTTTGTAGATACCTAAGCAATTAATCTTGTTTACATGCAATTATTGTATGCAAGTATTTCTAGTAGTAAATGTCTAGCACAAGAGAAATACTGACTGCATCACTGCAATGCAAATGATTTAAAGTGTAAATTCTAAAAAATCTCAATTTTCTTGAGATTATGCTTCTTTTTCTTTTTATGAGTACTATTTTACTACAACAGAACAAGCAAAGCTAAAGCACAACAGTAAGCCTGCAAGAATCTACTTCAGCATGAAAAGTTAAAAGCCCTGTTTTACTAGCTGGCCATGGAAATTTATTACAGGTCACTGGAATATAATAGAGTGATTACACTAGATGACACAACAACCAGACATTTTCAACAGTCTTAGTAGAAGAGCCGAAAGCAGATGTGGAATAATTTCCAATTCATAATCAATTGAAATTAAATGGTCTGTCTACTGATTTTCAGCCCTTCAAGCTGTTTTTCTATTTTATTAATCTATGGAAAAGCAGCTGTGATTGCAACTTTTTACATTCTGATACTGTACCCTTCCAGAGCAACATAAAAACTCAAAGAAATCAGCAACAACCAGGTATTCATGTTTTGTACTATGCTGCGATATTTTATGCATCATGCTGTTACATTTCTGCAACTCAGCAAGAAAACACATCTCTTTCCTGGAGACAAAAAATAAAAATCTATAAAGTAGTGTTCAAGCACGATAGAGTCAAAAGAGAACTTTGCTTTAATCAATAGGCTACTCTGAAGAGCAAGAGCAAGACCAAGAAAGACAGAAGTGGCTAACACTCTGTTTAAATTACTTCTTGGTGTCAATGCCCCAGGAGCACCAATGGACTGACTGGGCTTCTGGCTTCACCTCAGACCTGAATTCCTATTCTGCATTTGAAGATCACCAGACTTTCAATGAAGCCCCAGCCTGCCCACCTTGTTCACCTATCACAAGACAGTGTTCTGGCAGCTGAGGGCACTACCTCATGCTCTGGTCTTGGCTGCTTGCTGACCTTTCCTTCTACCCCTGCATTTGACAGTCCTGGATAATTAGTTCTTGTCTCTCATGCAGTCCTGGTCCCAGCATCTTTAAAGTCATCACCACAGGCTGGTGCCCATAACCCAAAATCCTGCAGGAGGCTGTGAGCAGCCTGAAGAGGCATCTTGCAACCCCATGTGTTCTGTAGCACACCCTGCGCTTACACTGATCCCTTCCATCACAACAAAGTGAGGGTGTAAGGTTTCTAAGTCAGATGTGATTATTCATTGCCACTTTCCCAAAGGCTGACCAAGCAGATCCTGGCTACTCAGTAGGAGTAATTTCATCATCCTTATTTGGGTAATCACTGGCAATGATGCCACTGAGCCTGTGCTGTGGATCCCCAACAACTTCTACAGTAACCTTACTGTAAGCACACATATGTTCTTCCTTGCAAGTAAGGCAAGAAATATCTGAATATTTAGTCAAATATAATTAAATTTTTCACTGAAAATGTTTATTTTCTTCATCTTTAATTCCATGGTAAAAGTTGGTATTTAAGAGGAAGACTTTGGGATATTATGGCTATTTTTAGTTAATGATTCTGACCTCATGTATGCAGTCCCAAATATTGCCATTTTAAAACAGATTTATTTTAAAAATACTTTGGTGTGAAAAAGATATATCATTAATATATTAGCTCTAGTATTTGCCTGTATCTCTACTGAAAATATTTAATGTGGATTGGACAATAACAGGCTTTTGTTATTTCTTTAAAGACACAGACTTTACTGAAATGACAGCTAGAGACAAGAGCTCTTAGTCAGAATGATTATATATTGAAGATAGCTGATTAGTCTCCAGAATACTGAACAAATAGAAAACAAAAGAAGTTGGAGTGTTGCCAAACCTTGTAGAGCTGCACTGAAAGAATTGATTAGATGACATATATTATACAACCTATGTAAACTAAATATCCATTTACTATTCAAGATGTGAAGCAAAGCCACATGCCACAGAGACATGCAGTCTTGTAGAAACTTCACTGACTTTACTGAGGAAGGACTCTTTCCTGGCTCTGTATTTTGTAAACCTTGAACTGTTAGAGAAAGCCATCAAGCAGCAAGGCAGTGCTGACTCATCCTGAATCATCTACAGCTGTGGCCATTTGTCCTTCCAGAAAAAGATAAAACTTAATCACACCCCCACACCCATCCCACCTCCTTAGTTAAATAGTATGAAAGAGTCTTTCCTGTTTATTTCAGTTAAATGGCTCAAATCATTAACAGGAAATTTTCTCAGAAAAACCAATTTGCTCTATTTTGAAAGGTAATTTTGTCAAAAATGCAGTTTAGCATACCTAAGAGTCAAGAGATTGTGCTGCAAGGAAGAATCACAGTTTCTGTAAATATGCATAAATGAGTTGAAATACTGTTCCAAATGAGAGCAGGAAGCACTTTGTTATGTACCTCATTCAATTTGACTTGAAATCTCTACAAAGATCAAGTAAATCATATACCCTATATGGCCACTCCAAAACTTAATTAGCTCAAGTCATCTTAGTTTAAGTGAACTTAATCACCTTGGTTCCCTAATGGCAGCATCTAGGCCCTCAAGGTAAAAAAACCCTTCTTGTATGATATATTTTTTTTTCACAGTTTAGATTTCCATGTTTCCTCACAATTTCTTCAGTCATTCTAATATGGTTTCTGCTTAAACTTTTACAACATCCGTATTTGCAGTTTTGCGTTTTCTCTCTCCATGAAATAGCAACATTAAATTACGGTACAAATTCTGTCTTGCTTTTACTAGAAAAAGCACCTTTTCCTCTATTTATTTCCATTGAATATGATTTATATAGGCTGTTTTCAAGGAGACTGGTTGGGAACTTCCTGCAGCTGTGGGTTGTCTGTCCAACAGCTTCAGTTTTCTCAAAGTCACTTGCAATTATTTATTCAAGAAAATATTTTTCTCCTACCAGACCCCAAAATGAATCCCATGCCATAGGGAGAAGACTATGTGGGGGACTTCTGTTTTACTCCTGGCAACCCACAGAAGTTAGCAAGCTATTTATTTCAATTTGCTTGTGAGATTTACCAGGGTCAGTTTTAAGCAGGTAATTAAAGGCTAAGCTAGTTTTGGAACACATGTAGCTAGCTGTTATAAAGCATATCCCCTTGTTTCCAGAAGTTCACTTTTTCTTTCACTTTCTTTGTGCAGCTTAGGCATTTACACTGTTATTTTATTTCTTTATGATTTTGTGTGCTTTTTATGATGTGTTTTGGGGTTGGTTTGGTTTGTTGGTTTTTTAGGTTTTTTGTTGGTGTTTTTTTTCCCTTTTCTCTATTTAATACTAGATTATTTTACTTCTCAGAGAAAAAATGACAGATGAAGGAATCCTAGTAATCTAATCATAAAAACTAAAGAGATACAGAAGTAACCATGGGGTGGAGGAGGAACTGAAATTTGGAGCATAGTAGGCATCACTGTGGGACTGTGAAGGACCTACTTTCTCATTTTTAGGGGAAAGAATAAAGTGGGGTAAATGGAGGGCTGAAGATGAATTAAGATAAATAAATACAGAAGAAAATAGGGTAAAAAGCGTAAGTAAATATTGGTCATAGTTGAACAAGTGCTAGTTGATATGTTTATCTGGCTGAGTCTTGCTTGACCATTGTAGTTTATCTCATATTCATGTGAATCTCTAACTATTTATCTGAACTCTAGACTTCATGTGTGAGTGTTAGGGAAGGTCACCTTAAGTTAAATTTCAACTGTAAGATGTCTGGGTGCCAGCTGCTGGAGGGATAAACTATAGGTCTGAAGGAAGAGATAAGGGTCTGGGTGTACTGGGAAAACAGAAGGCTTTAAATCAGCTACTGAAAAGATTGTTTTTCCAGGGAGAGGTATATACTCCACTGTGGAACTTCCATCCTGGTAATTCAGTGAGGGTGAAAAGGACTAAGCTGTGCTGTTTGTGTTCTTCAGGGTACCAAGACAGCCACTGCTCTTTGTGCTGGGATGTGTGCCCAGCATTGCTTGTACCATTTGTGTGCCCATGGGAAAGCACCTCCAGCCTACAGAGTGGCTAGACACTGGGGTGGGGAACCACAACAGTCTCCCCTTGGTCCAGCTGGCATGAGAGGACTAATCTGGTGCTGAGAATGTGCACAGGTTCTGCTGCAGTGGGCCAGGATGGACATTCGCCCCAGGTTCCAGGAATCCTGCCATCTCCCAGCTTTAACATGTACAAACTTCTTAAGACATGATATTTTATAATGCTGAACATTATTAATTCAAAAGGTATACACTCTTAAATGCTTAAGAAGTCAAAATGCACAATGCTATACAGCTTGATCAATCAGAAACATCCTAATCAGTAAAAAAGACAACAGGATTTTTAGGTTTTTTAAAAACATTACTATTCTAGATCCCATGTGAAGTAATATTCATTATGGCTTTATCTTCTAATTCTTTATTGATATAATCCACACCAATAAATCCTCAGGCAGCTACATCAATCTGTAGTTCATGGTGTATTTAGAATATTAGAGAAGTATTTCTTCTCTTTTCTTTAATCTATTTTTCTAAAGCTTGTTGAGTATTATAGAAGGGACTGGAAAGTTAATGAGTTTAATTTTAGCAAGACCCTTTCTTACTTGCCACTGGTAGAGATGTAAACTATGTATTACAACATATAATTAAAGGATAAATACAGACTCCTGTTAGTTTAAAAAGCAAACACCTAAAAAGAAATGTAGATAATTTCAACTTAATTAACATTATTATGTGAAAATTTATTAATAGCATCTGGCAATGAACTTAGAACTTTTCAGAAACTTAATATATTTTTCAAAGACTCCTTGGGTTTTTTGGGTTATACTTTTACTGATAATTTTAACTTTTCTCAATTGCCTCTCTTTAGCAAGACCATCATACAGCTCCTTTGCATACAGCCAAAGGAAAAGATCCTTAATCCACCTAAGTAACCGACATTAGAAAAATAGTGATTAATTATAGGATAAAATGAGACATTAAGATATTCCTAAGGCCATTGATACAAATGGCGGAACTCCCTTTTTGCCACAAAGCAACTGATCCAGCCAAAGTGTAAAAGTATTGTATGATTAAAAAATTTGAAATATTTAGTATTTTGACAAATCAGCACAAAGTTCATGGCTTCATTCATTGCATGTCACTTTGTTATCTGAAGACTTGGAATCCAAAACTGAAAGTCCTGTGCCTGCAACTCTGTGATTGCGGGTAACATGGCATGGGACTGCTGGTCTAGAACCAGACAAGTTTACTGCTGCTTCTAACAGGGGTTAGTTTTGATGTGTTGCTAGGGATTTGGGAACTGCTGGTATTTCAGAAATATAGCAAAGATTCTTTTTGAAGATACTGGGTTTCAGAGTGTTCAGTATATGAGTTCTTTGGATAATCTCAATTTTGCTTTAAACCAGTAAGTATATAAAATGAATACTGTAAGATATTAAAATGAAGTACAACTCATATCCTACAGAAGTCCTTAGGTGAAAAATTAATCTTACAGAATATTCAAACAATTTAAATAACAAATTTGTAAACCTTTTAGGAATAGTCATGGACAATAACTTCCTCTTGAATTGGCATAATTTTTCCAAATGCATTTTATGCTATTAATTGTGCACCTCCTCAACTGAACTGCAGCTGTAAGCAGTAATAAATGAAAAGGCATTACTCTGGTCCATGAAAAAGGTTAAATTTGGTGGCTAAATTTATCTCTTGTGCATTTAAAGAGCCAAACTCTTTAGGCAATCAAGATAATTTTCCAAATATTTTGAGAATCAGTCTTGTATGTCTCAGCTTTTCACCAATGTAAGAATAACACACAGAAATAGACATGTTCCAGCCAATCAGGGCTCAGAGGAACTGAACAGCTATTGATGTGTACCTGTATGGGTTTTTCCTAAGCTGTGCGTTTCTCTACACACTCATTGGTTGAGCTTATCTGATTTGCATAATCACTATACGGTTATTTCTCAATAGTTCAGGCTGGTCAAGCTGTTTACCAGCAACAAAGATGCAGTCTCAGCTTCTCTTTCTCTCCAAATGATGTAGAAAAACTCTAAAATTTACGTGAAAGAATAGAATAAAATATTCCAAAAATCAAATAAAATGGAGCTGTCAAGCAGTTCAAAGGAAAACTGTATGAAAGACTTGATTCACTGGATTATGCCTATTTCCATAAATACACCCCTCCCCATCCTAATCTTTATCTTGTGCAAGCAGGTCAACAAGGTTCTTGTTCTCACAAGAATTGTAAGATTTCTGTTTCCTTCTTCCTAGCCTCACTGGGAGAATCCCACTCTATCCCTTCTGCTTAGTAACATATGTAATTATTTCTGAGGAAAGAAGTACTTGGCAGATGAATGGAAAATGTAAGAAAAAGGGGAATTAAAATGAAAAAAAAAATAGAAATAGGAATGTAGGCAAAATTTAGTAAAATGAAGGCTTGGACAAATATAGGAGAAGATATGCAGCAAGGATTGGAAAGATGCCTCTGTATTTTAAAAGAAAGTTTAGAATTGGTCCATTTCCATCATTTATCTTTGAATACATCTTTGCCCATATTTTACTAAGGAGCTTTTCTGTCACCAGCGTCATGACCATGTTCAAGTAGTCTTATGTCATTCTTCTTATTGAATTTTCCACAGAGATAAACACTGTTAATTTAATGACATTTAAGTCTAGAATGGATCACTTGTTTCTTCCAATAATTTCTTTGTCATAAAATGACAACAATTAAGTTAATCTTCATTTTCAAACTTTTTGTTATTAGTGAAGATTTTTAGTCTGTAAAAGACTAAACTATGACTTCTTTAGATGATTATATTTTTGTTTCGTTCACCCAAAATTGCCTTTAAATACAAATATTGGTCTCACAGCGCCAAGCAGAGGGAGAGAAGATAAAAGTGGGTAAAGCTGACAATTTCCTTATTGCAAACACACAGAGGAACTGTCTAAAACTGTGATGTCAGTGTTCCTTGATCCAATGCAACTGACAGATGAGAAGACAGTTCAGGGCGAAAAATGAAATCAGAGTGTGAAGTTGTGATGAGACTTATTTTTAACACTTATCACCAATGCTTGCAGCTCACCACAGAAGAGAATGAAAATAAGTTCTTCCTATTTAGCTTCTTGTGGGCATTACAGAAAACTCAAATTAAATTGCTTAATCACTGCTGCTCTAAGCCCTCAGCTCTCGAGGACATATATTTGCCACCTAAATTCAATGGGCTTCAGACATTGATTATCTGGGCTTCTGGTCTATAGCTCCTCGTTTCTTCTTACAGTATTTATGGCAATAAAGCCTGTATAAACATCTAGAAGTAACTGAATACACTACTTCCACTACACCTTCTGTAATTGGACATTATCTCTTGCAACTAAGGCTTACATTTTGGTGATAATTGCTAATATGACATTTTAGAAAAGATTGCTAACTTGCAAATATGATTCAGGTTTTGTCAGTTGGACTGTTTCATTCCATCTTTATTCTTTAACATTCTTCACAAATATAAAAGTACATTTCTTTAGAGAATACTTCCCTGGAATGCTCAGATGTATGATTTAATCCATAAAAATGATTGTCCTCCATAAAAGTGATTGTCCATCTTGTCCAGAAGCAGAATTGGATTTTTGAAAATACTATTCTGTTTTTCTTCCTCATTAAAAAAAAACCAAAACAAACAAACAAAAACCCCACACACCACAAATCCAAAAACTACTGATTTTGTAAGTCTGTAAAATTAATGTCCTAATTTGAGGAGGTCAAAATTCCTCATATCAGAGTGCAATGCTGCATCTTTTCTTCCTATCCCTCTGTGGCAAGTACTTACCACCTGGCTGATCACCTGGTAGTAATGGATTACTCGTTACTTTATTCTTCAGTCTTTCCACAGTATATTCTGAATACTGTATCTATGAATTAATTTATTCTTTTGATCTATAAAATAATAGATTATGGGTTAGTTTAGAGGAAAAATTCAAAAAAATTTACAGGTGTAATGAGGAATAAATCACACTTCTCTCATTCTTATCTTTCTCAATTATGCAACACCTCTGTCCTGCAAGGTAATCTTAAGCCCCTTCATCTTCTGTATATGCAAGAAACTAAGGATAATACATGACATACTTAAAATGTATAGAGAATTAGCCCATCAGTGACAAAATCTTGCATAAAAAATATTACATATTATGATTCAAAATCAGCTGCTTGCATATACCCTGCACAATCAGTATTTAATATTATAAGGTAATGGCATAAGTAAGATAAATAAGATAGATGTAGGATAAAACCTTCTAGCTCACATCCAGGCAGAGTTAAATACCCAAGTTGATGACTAAATTTCCTTATTCTTATTTTTATTCTTGGAATTCCTGCTTTATTTCACTGTACACTACCTCTTTAACATCTAATGTTCCGTGTATTATTACTTACTATTTCTACTGTAAGAACTCATAAAACTGTTCATCAGTGTTATCTTCTATTACTCACTGTAACCCAAATTAATTTCTCTTAACGTCTCATGCGAGGCTGGTTCAGTTTCCAAACCAAAAGAGAGTGGCTGCATTCACAAAGCTCTAGCTGCTAATCCTGGCACAAAATAACCCCCAAACCTCTCCATTGCCTCCCTCTGTTGCTAACTCTAGTCAATATCCTGGAGATAGGGATCAGTTTATCCTGATGCAGACACTTACATCTGGTTAGTTGTCTATCTCTTCAGTTTCCATGGATTTTACTGACTGGTGGCACGGCTCATTTGCTGACACAAGTATGTCTAGTGGCACTGAGTTGTCTCTGACTTTCTTGAATAATTTCAGTTACTGCTACAGGGGGATATAATAAGTGCTTCTGTGTCACAAGTAACAACCCTGCACAGATGCTTTCAATAGCATTTGATGTGTCAAATTCCATTACCAATTATGTTTAGACAAATTAATTCCTAGATCTTTTCTAGCCAGCATAGTAATTTTGATGAATTTAGCTATTTTTATGTATGTACGTTTAATTCAGGACCTCAATTAAGTTGAGTAGAGATGGTACTCTGTGGCATTTGAGATTTCTTAGTAGATTTCACCTGGCTTTCAGCCTTGTTTCAGAAGGGCAGAGGTGTTCTCTAGAGCCTGTTATAGACATTATGAAAAAGTATTAGAAGCTCCAGAGTAGACCTTTAAATTAAAGAAAAAAAAATAAAATCACACACTAAGTTCCTAAAACACGGAGCTGAATTGCACTGTCACTATTTCTTGGAACAGAGAAATAATAACTTTTCATTTTGAAATCATCAAGAAGATTAGTTTATTTCAAAATATATTTGAATTGGAAAATCTGTTGAAACTGACAGCCACAAAAACCCCAATTTGATACTGAAGCCTCATGAAAGAATTGATGACAAGCTATTTGTTCTCTCATTAACTAATTTGTCTAATCCTCTATAACACTTGTATTTCCTCTTCTAAGATAAATTATTTTACCTCACATTGTCTTTTGCTTATTTGTTATAATTTTGTTCCAAATAATATGAGTCTATTTTAATTTCCCACAGTCATTTAAAATACTTCACAAAACACAGTCATGTTCATAAATATATTGTGGCTTCATTTAGCAAGATTTTATGAATTAAAACTTTCCCTTTTTAAATATTATTGCTCAAGAAGAATTATTTTTTAAGCCATTTCAGAAGTTTATTTGTCTGCTCTGTAATTAATTCTCTAATTCTCACAAAAAAGGTTGTTCTCTTATCTTTCCTAATTATGAAGACATTGTGTAATATTCTGTATTCTTTTTGTTTTGATTTAATCCATTATGGATTTCTATCAAAAGCACTTCTTTCTTCATCAGCTGAGGTTTTTAGGTGAGTAATGAAAATAAGGAATTTTTTTTCTATTTTTTTATTAAATCATTGGGTTAAATAAGCTGATTTTTTTTTCTACTTCATTTCTTCATACAAGTTTTCTTGTTAGACTTTGTTTTAGAAGGAAAAGGTTACATCTAAGCTGTAGGACAGACACATTCTCTGGCCTGTTCAATGATACCATTTTGGCACAGGCTGCTGTCTGCTCCCATCCTGAGAACAGCTGGGCGCTCTCTTCTTCCCTTCATGGAATGTCATCCATAAAGTAGAAGGAGGTAGGTAGACAGTGATGTTGCTGTGCAATCAGGACACAGTCAAAAGGGATGATCCAGTCAAGATGAAAAGTGTTCCTACAGACACTTTTCCTTCAAATACTGCTGATTACCTTTTCTTCTATTGTCTTTAGAAGAAGCACCCAGCCAGCTATGTCCTATGTTCTATTTGATTTTCCTTCATTGTGTAAGAATAGCTACCTACAACAGTAATATCCATCTAGAGGCCACTTCAGGTAATATAACCAGTCACATTATCTAAAAACCCTCCAAGTTTAGATATGGTTATATGTTCTTTATTAAGTGATAAAATTGATTTTAGTAGGAATCTAACAGCTGCATGAACAGTTATCCCAGAAAGCTATGGTTTGAACTCCTGGAAACTTAACTCCCACAGAGTAATTTCAGTGTTGACACAATGTATTAACATTGTCACTCGATTACATCATCTCATTATCTGAGGCTTGTGACTGAGATGTCTATACCTAACTTTATGTCTCATTCTAATGCAACATCCATATGAAACATCAGAATTTTCCATGAGAAGGGAAGGTAATTTTGATTCTCATGTATATCTTTGTCCTGGTGGAAGAGAGGGAAGAAGGAGCTTAGTGCAGTGTGTGCTTAGTGCCCTGGAAAGGGTGACCCCTAACCCATGCAAGGTTACAAGAGCCCAGGTGACAGCAGCAAACCTGAGCCTGGTCCAGCCAAGATGAGCTGAAAGAAGCACAGGGGAATGGTTGGAAAAGGGACAGTGACTTGTGGCACCCGTCTCCAACACAAGAGGGTGGTGAAAGGGGTGGCATAGGCAACTGCACAGAAATGAGCCCCAGTGGACCAGCAGCATGACCCAACTCTGACAACCTAGCTTTCAGGAAGGTTCTTCGTCATTGTCATTTTTTGGGCTTGGGGTGGGGGTCTGGGAAACATTAGTTGAAGAGCTCCCCCACCATCTTGTCTTTGCTCCCAGTGACTGTGTGGTATGGTGTGTGGGAATGGTCGCCATATTGCCTTTTGCTGGGGAAATCACACAGACACAGCCTCTGGGGAGAACCCACCATCTTCTTTTCGATCCTCATTGGCGGTGAACACCTTTTTGTGAATAATATACCCTCTCTTCACTATTAACATTGCTGTTATTGTGCCTACCTTACTCCACTGCTTTGTGTTTTCAGAAAATTATTTTCTCAACCCATACTCTCTGCTGCTGTCACTCCCTTACCAGAAAGGGTGTGAGGGAGTGGCTTTTTTGGAGTTTAATTCCTGTCTGATGTTCAAACCAGCACAATCTTCCACTCAGAAGAAAAATATTAGAAGATCTGTTCCCTGATAAGCCAAACTTTCAGATGTGGAAGCCATAATGTGACCAAACAGACTAGTTTTCAATTTCCATGCAGCCTTTGGTCTTACATTTTATAAAGAATTTTAATATCTAATGAGAAAATTCTCCCACCCCCCCACCAAGCCTATAAGTTCGATTAGGCAGAACAAATCAAGCAATATTTGACCTTAAAAAAAAAAATCCAAAACTTTCCAGAATTAAAATCACAAATATTATTGAATTAGAATAATCAACCAGAGAAAGGAGGAAGGAGGGAAAAAAGAAAATACTTCAACACTTCTTCCCCTGTTATAATTTTTCACTAAGCTATTCTAGACTCTCAAGAAAGACCATGGTAAAATCAACCTAAGCTACAGAAACCGTAAACCTAAGAGATATTCCTCTTAACAAAACAGTGAAATCAAAACATCCACATTCACACATGAAATATTATTCTTCACACTGTTCAGGCTTTGCAAGCATATTGTTACAAAACTGGGTCATTTTCTTTAAAAAGTATAAAAATATTGCAACTAAGAAAAATGTCAAAAATTATATCCAGAAAGTACATCAGTTAAGATGAAAGAAAGTAGGACAATTATACTTAATTTATATTTCTCACTAAAATACTTATAAACAATACTAGACAGAAATGACTTATTAGCTGTCATACAACTCTTCAGGATGTATCTGTATTTCAGACAGCTATAGAATTTTGATTTCAATGTGTCTAAAAATCAATATCTATTATACAGAAAGTAAAAAAACCTTTTTTTACCACAAAATCTCAGTGCTCACTTTGCATATTGAAGTACTTTTTTTCTAATCTGACAGAAATAATACTGAAATATTTCATCTTTGGAAGAAATTGTCAAGCAACTTTCCCATCAACATAATTNGTTTTTTTTTGTTTTTTTTTTTTTTGTTTTTTTTTTTTTTTTTTTTTTTTTTTTTTTTTTTTTTTTTTGGGTTTTTTTTTTTGGGTTTTTTTTTGGGGTTTTTTTGGGTTTTTTTGGGGGGGTTTTGTTTGTTTGTTTGTTTTAGTTTTGGTTTGGTTTTGGGGGTTTTTGACAGCTGTCTTTTTGACCATCTTGGGGACTGTTCTTGAGAATGTAACTCTGTCTGGCAGATGATACTCTCTTTCCAACACAGTCAGGTTCTAGCAGACTTGCTGTAACAAACATCTGGCTCAGCCCCAGCCTGGGTTATTTCACTTTCCGTACTCTTTTTGCTTAACAGCTCAGACATACTCTGAGCATCTTCTCTTGGTAATTATCTTGTCATTCTTGTTCTCAGAGGACTGGAACATACAAAAACTCATTCATTAAAATTAGAATGTTACCCAATAAAACCAGGGAATGAAAAGAAGACTGACAGTGATAACAAAAATGACACCAGAAATTCATTACTGTGATATAGGCTACGTTAAAAATAGTTGCAAGACATAATGTTTTCTTACAGGAAGGGCTTTTCCCAAAGTTTACAAACATAGAACTAATGTCTGAAAGCTCATTTTAAATTTATAAATCAGTTACATTAACACCTAGATGTCTAGCTCTGTAGTGCTCAAGTTACGCATCTGAATTTTCATTTAACATGGCTATTTGTTGAGTCACGCTTCCTCTACTACCAGCTTATTTTGGTGTTGCTTCACTGCACACATTCATTTATATTTTATAAACACAAAGTATAATTAAATAATCTGATCAATGTTCAGTTGTCATATCTTTCCCTGTACATTGACTTACACCTCCCATGGTTTATGATAATAACTGAACTTAAGTATTTTTCATTTAAAATATAATAGGAGAGGCTGTTTGAAGAATACTGTATTTTAAAACCTTTTAGCCAACCCACAATCAAAAAAGTCAAAAAGCAAGAAAACATCTGCATCTGAATTTACCTGTAAAAGACCTGAAAACTGCAATTTAACTGTTTAAAGTTAAAATATGATGAGAAGTGTGATATTAGGCAATACTGTGAAATTTCTTAGAGTGGTTATTCAATTCTGTATTCCAAAAACACAGCTTCTTTTAGAAAAGTAGTAACAAAAAATAAGAATAATTTATAAGTTTTTAGAGTAAATTATGATAAAGGGAAACCTACACAGAAGTCCTAACTTTAGATACTGGAATAATGGGACCAAATTGATTACTGAGATAGATACTATATAAATAGATACTGAGATAAATACTAGCTTCTGCTAGTATTTTATTATTAAAACATGATTTTGTATTTGTCACATAGCCACTTTTGAGTATGTCATTTTCCTTTTATTAAATTAGATAGCGTTTTACAGAGAGAGAACGAATACCATACCCCTGGGAATAAAAGCGAAATCAGAAGTCAAAATGCTAAATTTTCTGATGAGCTTCTTCCAAAGGAAAGTTCAGGAAGACTTAGAAGACCTGTATGTGGTAATTCTCTGTGACTTTAAGAGAAAAACTTTAAAATACAACTGATGTACTTAGAAATTCCCCAACGTTTGCATATCTCCTCCATCCTTACCTGAATCTTGTATGCCTACTGCAATATGCAAAGGTCTCACTTTGCTAGTGGAATAAGGACAATTAAGGTCTAAGATGGCACATCATTATTTTCAGCATTATGCTTATAATGCAAAATTTTGCAAAACTACGAGATTATCTAGTTGTTTAAAAATGTCTGGAAAACATCCAGCTCTGCTCAGCCTCTACTCACAGAATTTCTGATTGGCTGAATGTCAATTGTTTGAATAGCAGGTCATGTGGGAGAAGGTTTATTTACATTCTTATAAAATATTAATATATACTTATAAACTTAGAAACTACCGTTTCTATGTTGGTAAAGTGAAATATTTTACATTAAGAATCCCAGTGCAATTAATCTGATTCCCAAAAATATAACTCCTTTTATGCAAATAGAACAAGTAAATTATAATTTATTTATATATCAATGAAAATTGCAGGTTTCTCCTTACTTCACTGCAGGGGTGACTAAAAAAACTAAATGTATTTTTATTCACAGTGAATAAAATAAGTGCTTGATCGTGAGATTTAGCTAGGGCCATCTAAGGTAGACTAACTTCTGTTAAGAGAGAAAATTTCTTGTTTCTTTCTCTTAATCTTTTTCAATCCACGTGAGAAGCAATTGGGAGGACTCTGTGCTTGGTATATGCAAAAAACTCAAATTGCTGTAATACACTGTACAACCATTACTGAAGTGTGAAAGGAAAAGAAGTAGTAGCTCTTTGGCATACGATTTTCCTCCTTCAGACTGGAAAATTTTAGATAACTCAGAGAACAGTGAAAGAAGTTGACATCCATAGTAACACACACTGCCCTACCTTTGTGAAAACATATTTGGTAATATGCAAACAAACCTGGGTCCTGAAATTTTATTAAAAAATTTATTCTGAAATCTTTATCCAAGCAAATGTGAGTGAAGTGATAATTGTTAAGCATCAAAGTCCATCCAAAGTCAGTAAAAAATGAAGGAAAACTGAAAGTCGCTGGACAATTTTTATGTCAGTTGATTATTTGTCATGCATTCATTAGAAGTGCAGCTCATCCTGCTAAACTTCAGTGAACTAACATGTGTAATGTCTCAGATCTCTTTACAGGAGTCTTCAGTAGATTAGTCGTCATTAATATTCCCTAAGAGAGCATAGTCCCTTTCCTTTAATATATAATGTGAAAATCTGAAAGAAATGTGAAAATCTAAAAGAAATGTGAAAATCTGAAAGAAATGTGAATGACTGTTTCCTATTTTATGTATCTATGTATCAGTATTTCATATATTTATACCTGTATATCTTACATACACGAAACAGGAAATAAGAAGCTGAAGGAGATATGGGAAATAAGGTATCAAAGATCTGAAAGAAATGTGCTTTAGAACATATTAAGCCAAAACCACTGCCTTCTTAGTGAGTAAATTAAAATGGAGTTTTTAACCTACAGTACCACTGTGACTTAGGAAAGCATCCTGATTAGGAAAAAGAATATACATTATCTCAACTTGAAGAACACTAGATTTGCATAGCTCCTTATATTTAAATAGGTGACTATGTGTTTGGGAAGATCACAAAAATTACAAATGATGTATCTAAATATAGAATTTGTCTTCAGGTATTTCAGCCATGGCTTCAATGCAAACTCTTCTTCATCCTCATCTGATGTTCCATTTTGAGAGAAGTAAGAGGTAAAGAAGTCCCGTAGAAAATTGAACTAGGTACACAATATAGAATATTTCAATTTTGTCAGATATTTTTATTTTTGTAATTTTTAAAGTGTATTCTACTTCAAGTTTATCTGTACACTCATGTCAAAATATCAGATTATCATTTTTGTTGCAAATAAAAATAAAATTATTAATAAATGTTATTCATGTTGGACAGAGTGACAACAACTCTACTTGAAAGCCACCACTCAAGCATTACTGCATGTGATAAATCTGGTATAAAAATTCGTAAATAAAATAATAATCAAATGTATAATATAATAGTGTTAATAAACTGTAAAAACCTAGCAGGTAGAAATCTGTACCTAGCCAAGTCTCCGCGGCTCCAGCTGTGAAACAAAAAAGCAGGACAAGGACCATCAGACCGAACAAAGACAGTAGCCAGCCCCGATAAGAATCACATCCCGTCCGATGCAAGGAGAATTCCTTCTTGAATGGTGAAGCAGGAT
>VWZU01016432.1:6322-34454 GCA_013397095.1 Sterrhoptilus dennistouni | reverse complement strand
CGCGTGGTGGCAAATATCCTATTTTGTGGTTTTCTCTTTTTATTGGTGATTGGGATAGTTTTATTAATAAATTGTTTCTTTGTTAATCCGATTTTTGCCGTTGCGTTTATAACACTGTGGAAATTTTTGGAAGAATGAGGAATCAATTGCTTCATTTAGTAGTGTAACCACAAAATTATCATCAAAAGGGCTGTTGTGGTTTTTTAATTTTTCCTTTTCAATATCAGAAATATATTATTTATTGATTAATTTTGAGTGATTTAGAGCAGGATGGACTCATTATGGTGTCTGTCTGACTCATTCACAGTTCATTCCTGCAACCACTATTCATTTAAAGAAATCTTAATTTATCGGTCACTTTGGCTTGAATGTCTATATTTTGAGCTGTTTTATGCTTGTAACAAGCATAACCTTGGCCAGTTTGAAAAGACACTATCTCCTGCATGAAAACTACCTTCTTGCCTTTGTACTTTGATTCTAAAATTACAGGGACTGTAAAGTATTTGATTCCTTTCTTCTTTCTCAATGAATAGAAAATTACTCATACTGCGTCTATTTTCCATTCCTTAATTATTTATGAAAAAATAAAAGTCAACAGCTGAAAATAAGCCTCTAAAATGGCAATAAACAGGTTCTTAAAAATAGACATATAGTTAAATTCTGGTTTTCCAATGCAGAATCAAAAGTTCATAGACTTATTGTGGATATTAAACCAAGAGGGATCTATGAAATAACTTGTTCCTCAGTTTCATGGAAATCAATCCTTGTCCTCTATTAGTTTGAACTTTACAACATCTGAATTTAAATCATAGCTAGACCTGTGGAAGCACAAAAACACAGATTCAGTCAGCACATTTCATGTATTTATTCTGGAATTCATTTGTTTTACTATTAAATATTTACAAAAGAGACGTGCATATTTGTCTTCTTGGATTTTTTTTTTATGACGAAGAGAGAAAAATAGGCACTTGCACAGAACAATTAATCTGAAAACGTTGTGTCTGCTTTATGATGGAGTGAATCATTCCCCTAGATGAGCCTGTTACTCTCCACTGATTATAAAGACAATCTAAACACCTAGCTCAAATTAAGAGATCTGCACCACAGATGCCTGTGTTTGATCAGATGATCTCATTTTCCAGGTGCTGCTTTCACAAAGTCTGCTCTCTACAGTCCTGATAAATTGTTAACTCTCAGAATAGTTCCTATCTTAGTTTGAATCTTGGCCAGCATTTTCTTAGTACAGGTGGCTTGTGAGTAAAAACCAAAGATAATTTCTACCAAGAAATTTAGTATGGACTACTAACATTTCCAGAGAGTAAAAGAGTTTAACACAGTGCTTGTACAACATTCTGCACTCATTCTGGTGTCAGAGAGTAGTTATGAGTAAGTTTAACTTACAGGATGTACATGTGGCAATGATTTCCACACTTGCTACAAGTAACAATTCTGAACAAGTTGTACTCACAGAAATCATATTTTACTCTCCATATTGATCTCATTCTAAATATTTTCAGTCCACATAGCCACAATCAGTCAGCTAGTGGGCCTGATAATTTGGGACACATATCCTGTGGTTGCCATTAACAATGTAAAAATTCTATTCCAGAGCTCCATTTAGATCTCTAGATCACTATCCATTTGCATCCAGAAATGGTCATATAATGAGAAAGTATAAAATGTAGCCACAGTTTTCATTTGGTATGTCTTTCTCCTCTCCTTCTCCCATCATTTTAGTGATTACAGGATTCTCAAAGCTTTCATTTAAATCTCTTGCATACTCGCAAGGACAGTTAGGAAGTTTCCACAACCCTGACTTTAATCCAGTCAAGCTCTCCTTTACTTTGGGGATATTGTTGCGTTGATTTATAGATTCTTTCTGCAGAATCATATAATTAGAGAATGTTTTGGGTTGAAAGGGACCTTAAAGATCATCTAGTTCCAGATTCCCTGCCATGGCCAGGGACACTGCCACTACATCAGCAGTGGAAGTAAATACAGTAGGTGTACTAACACTATTCAACACTGATACAGGGAACAAGACAAATTATTCCACCAAAGCACACTTGAAAACCTGACTAGCAATGCTGGACACCGAAACAGCCTCCATGCTTTAGGGAATAAAAAATAATATGTGTGACACTTAAAAAAATGCAGGACACTGAAATATCACAGGATAAAGCATCTTCCCCGTGACCCAGACTGCATGTAAGGCACTATTTTCTATTTATAGGTATCCTGAATTTCAATCATATTATCAGCTACCTGCTGAGTCTGGCAACGTATCTAATTTCATGTTGAGCCACCTGACTGCTTTTTCTCTAAAAAACATTTTCCAGTCTTATTGTCAGTGACCTAGCAAAGGTTAGCCATAAATCTTTTTCTCAGCAAGGGTGCTGATAGTTTAAGAGCTTCCCTAATAAGCAACGCTATATTTCTGAGCTTATAACCTGGACAGCATGAACTATCATGTCTTTCTTTTATTTAGATAGGGATGTGTAACAGGTTGGTGAAAAAATTTGGGGATACTTTTTGTGTATCTGTGTCTGATAGACTATTTGTTTTATTTGTGTTTGTCAGTCATGTTTTGCTGTTACTGATGAATAGTCATTCGTACTACCTATTCATACCATCTGCTTCACTGGCTTTTCTGAATGTAAACTAGAATTGGATATTTCTTATATACAGGCTCCTCTTATTTAAAGCAATGAAAATCAAACTTTTCATTCATAAATGTGATACAATTTGTTTCATTTATTTAAGAATACATAAGATATTATTTGGGATAAAAAGCAATTCTTTAAACCGAAACCCCCCCTAGGGTTCCTTTTCCTACACTTAGCTTAGCTTTCATCTGTTTCACTATGTCACCGTATTAGACATCAGGAAAATGTGTCCACTTTGTTCTCATTTAAGAAAATAGTGCTTGCTAGAAATTGCTGCTTTTTTAAATCCACCAAATTATTTACAGCCCAAGAGTGATTATTTTGTCTGTCAGGAAACTACTCTTACCATACTTAAATGGTGTTCTTGATGAAGAGTTTGATGATAAAATAACAGTGAAACTTTGAACCATCAAAGCAGAGTCTGTGCTAATGTATTTCTTAAAATGCTGTGGGGTTTTGACCACTTGTAGACTCCTGTGAGAGGAAGAGGTTTGGAAGTCCATATATTTTCATGTATGTCCTTTTGTGGTCACCCAATACCTCAGACTTTAGTTGCAAACAAGTGTCTTTTATGGTCTCCCATTTGCCAAAAGACAGAACAGAATCCCTCCAAGCTCATAATCAAAAGAAAACAAACTTATATATTAGTCTATAAGTTTTTCAGAGCATAACATGTTCACATAAAATTTCAAAGACATGAAATAAAAATATGATATTAAAAACAAGGACAAAAATATAGAAATCTATTGCTTTCAGCTACATAAAAGTAAATTTTGAGTCCACTGAGCTTTCAATTTTTCCTATAAAAGATAACCTTAAACTGATATAATTGTAAATAAGACAAGGACCTGATCTGATTTTGATTTTATTTCTGTCACAAAGCTCAGAGTAATATATTAATTTAGAACAGATAACATGTAAAGGCTGTTTTCAAAAGCACTGTTTCTGAAGAAAGATAAGTGGAAAGATACAAAGCTTGACCCTACCAAGCCTGTTATGGATAAATGAAAACATACGATTTCAACATTCTATTGACAAAAGTTCATTAAATTCACAACCAGGTATGTAGACTACGTTAAAATACTCAATATATTTTCTCATGAGGATATTAATGAATGCTAGATAGTATGGCATGATGTGTAAAATCAACATAAGATATACATACATATCATATTGCTCAAAAAGTGTAAGCAGAAAATGATAAGCAGACAATGTGAAAGAACATATCCTCTTTCAGATGTAGATCTAAAATTTAGGCTACTTCTGTAGTACAAGGATATAACTTCTACTTAGGACTGCTACAGTAGTGTAACACACCACAACAGTGGCCTTCTTGGCCATCAGCTGTCATTACATTCACATTATCCACTCAGAAAGAATGAACAAATTGTAATAATTATATGGATCCAAATAGTTTCCAATTAAAAAAAAAAAGAAAAAGAAAAAGAAAAAGAAAAAGAAAAAGAAAAAGAAAAAGAAAAAGAAAAAGAAAAAGAAAAAGAAAAAGAAAAAGAAAAAGAAAGAGTGCAGGGATCAAATGATTTGTCTTTTATTTCTATTATTATTATTTTTCCAGTATTTTTCAAACCCAAAATATTTGAAACCAGTATGAAAGGCAGATTCACATGCACTTACTCTCTGTGCTGGTCACATACAGAATGCATCAAAAAAGGAGACAGTGCTGCAGCACATTTAAGAATTTTCAGAAGTCCATCAAATCTCCTCACTACAGCAACCATAGTCATAACACGAAATAGCAAGAGTTCTGAAACTTTAGGAAATTTTTGGATTTTATCTTTAAGAAAGCCTGGGGAGCCAAGTCTTCCCTCATGAATTCGAATCACAAAATTTCAGAAGTCTGGCTGTCTTGCTGCTTGTTACTACTCATATTCCCATTTTCATGGAAACCACTGTTGTACTGGCTGAAAAATGGGATAAGGTGCTTTAACATAATTGCTACTTTACACCACCCTGTTTTGCTTTTATGTTCAAAATGGAGATTATTTCAAAGTACCATTTTCCATATTCATCTTGCTGACATGAGTTTCTATGGAAACAGGAAAAAAGTAATAGCTGAGTCCCAGGAACTCCTGTTCAACTCAGTGACTAAACCAAAAAGAAATCCACTCTGAGCAAAAAGAGAAAACCAGTTCAAATTCTATTCTATAATGGCTAACAAGTTTTGGGTTTTTTTTCATTAATTATTTGAAAAGAGTAAAGAATTTTTTTCCCTGTGATGCTCTGGGGACTTTATTATCCATTAATTTTCACTTAGTACTATATAAAATACATTCATTTGGAGCAGTTCTAAATGTTTAGAATAAAAAAATTAAAACAAAACCAAAAACAACAAAGCAAACAAACAAACAAAAACAAAAACAAGAAAAAAACAAACAAACAAAAAAAAAAAACTAAAAAAAACTAAAAATAAAAAACCAAAAAAGCAAACAAACAAAAACCAAAAAAAAAACCCACAAAAAAACACACCAAAAGGAACCCCAAACCAAAAAGTCATAGCAAGTGTCTACTCTGATCTTTTAAAGAAACTTTTAATTTTTTTTCTTCAGGAAATCAACTAATGGCACTAGACTTAGTGACTAAAATCCAGCATGGTGAACTAAAAATTAGGCAGTAATATTTTTCATTTCCAGCTTTCACGAGAGAAAATAAAAATATGGTTTAAATTATATCTATAAATATACATGTAAGAGAAATAGGTTGATTTTTACTTTTTAGATTAATAGTAAAATTTATTTGATTGAAGGACTTTGTTAATTCTGTAAGTTTATTTTTAGTACAACACATTGAGTGAGTTAAAGATGCTTGAAACAAGACTTGGTTGTAGTTTTGCTGTAGTTAAATATTATGCAAGAGTTGCTCCATTTTTGATCTCAACTTCACTGAAATAAGTTGAAAATCTCTCATGGATAAACTTCAGCAGCTCACTCCAGTGCTGAACCAGAATGACCCAATAAGGACTTTACAAGTTTCATTGCTGTCCTTTTTTAAGTATGATTTAATGCAATATTATAATGGATTTACAGAATGGCTTGGGTTGGAAAGCACCTTGAAGATCACCTACTTCCAAGTCCCTTGCTAATGGGAGGGGTAAGACCCATTGGATCAGGTTGCTCAGAGCTGCATCCAACCTGGCCTTGAACACTTTCAGGGAGGGGGCATCCACAACATTTATGTGCAACATGTTCCAGTGCTTCACCACCCTCACAGTAAAACATTTTTCCTAATATGTAGTCTAAACCTATTCTCTATCACTTGAAAGCCATTTCCCCTTGTCCTATCACTACCTGCCCTTGTAAAAGGTTCCTCTATATCTTTTTTATAGTTACCCTTCAGTTGCTGGAAGGCCACAATTAGGCCTCCCCAAAGCCTTCTCCTCTCCAGGCTCAAAAATTCCAATTCTTTTAACCTTTCCTGATAGGAGAGGTGTTAATCTCTCTGATCAACTTGGTGGCCCTCTTCTTCATTTGCTCCAACAGGTCCATGTCCTTCCTATGCTGGGACCCCAAAGTTGGATGCAGCCCTGCAGGTGGGGTCTCACCAGGGCAGAGCAGAGGGGCAGAATCCCCTCCCTGGCCCTGCTGCTCATACTGCTTTTGACACAGTCCAGGGTCCAATTGGCTTTCTGGGTTGCAAGTACACATCTCCATCCCATGTCCAGCCTCTCATCCTTTGGCAATTGTCTCATCAAGATCAACGTGTTAACTGCTTTTTTTTTAAAAAACACCATGTATAAAGAGTGGCTTTAAAATGCAAGTCATTAAAATATTCAAAACTTTTTTTTCCAATCACTTTGTCATTCAGTCTTAGGATAACCTATCATTTTCAATCTTTGATTTTATGCAGAAGTCTGTTCTATTTGTCTCTGTAGAGATATAGAGCAAACACAAATATATGTAATTATGTTATATATGAAGCAGTTCAAGGCATACTGATTTGCAGACAAAATCAAAAGTAGATATATGTGACTGAGAGCCCATCTGTGTATCCCTATGACTGGATTAGACAAGGATGCAAATTTTCTCCTTGTTTTGTTTTTGAGTGTTTTTGTTTTTGTTTTGTTTTGTGGGGGTTTTTTTTGTTTTGGTTTGGTTTGGTTTTTTGTTTGGTTTTTTGGGTTTTGTTTGTTTGTTTTTTTGGGTTTTTGTGGAGGCCCCTGCCTCTGAAGAGAACATTGAAAGGGTCCTGCATCCTGCACTCCCTTGGAGAGCAGACAGTGCATGAGCACCCCCCAGCTATGGATTGGCTACCCCAGTTCTGTTCCCTGGTTGGTCACCTTCCCTTGATTGGTCCAAGTTTTAATCCCCTAATTTGTTTATTAATGTTCTCCCTGATTGGTCCGTTTCCTCAGTTTCTAACCCCATTGGCTGTTGGTAAAACCCTATCCCCTTTGATAGGTGCATAAAACCCTGACAGCCGAGCCCTTCAGGGTCTTCGGTTCGTCGGCGGAGATGAAGTAAAGCAGCCTCCTGGAGACCATCCGTGGCTCCTGTGTTTCCTTTTGCGCCACTTGGGATTGCCCCCTCAGGAAGAGCAGCCTCCAACAGCTAGAGCCTTGTCTGGACTGATAGTCTTGGACTTCACAAAAGAGCTGAAATCCACTGAGGTGCCCTGCGCCACCTGGGCTGAGGCTGCCTTGCTCAAGGCAACTCGCTAGGGAAGGTCGCTGCCCTCAGAAAAGCTAGCTGGAGGCAGAGGCGGGTGGCGATAGGGTTTTTTTTGGTTTTGGGTTTTTTGTTTGTTTGCTTTTTTTCTTGTTTTTAATTGGATAATAGGATAATATTTTAACAGCAGAAAGAATTAACATTTAACCAGGTTAAGTAAATTAAATTTATAGCTGTCATTTCTGTAAATCGCCAGAAACACAGCGAAGGAAACATTATTAACAAATTAGAGGTGAATTATATAAAAATTAGAGGTGAAATTGTCACTAATAATTTCACTGAAAGAACTCACCTTGGTTTCTCTAAGGATAGTATTTTATTCAAGAAATATAAAGAAATATTCTTATTCCAGAAATGCCTGTTACTATTTATAACAAAACAGCAGTCCATGCCTCCTTTCTGAGAAACTAAGCCTGCTCCACATATTGGTGTTCTATTCTATATTATATAAATAAGATTAATGAATAATTCAAGAGAATTACTAATGCTTCTTGTGATATTGTGTGTTTTGAAAGTGATTTTAAGAGTTTATTTTTCTATCTAAGAGAGTAGATGTGTAAAATCTGCATCAGGAGGACAGTGTTTACAAAAAAGGAGATGGTACCAACTCGTTTGAGCTAAGATTTTCCTTTTGGGATTAATCTCACTGCAGTGTCTGGAAGATGTTTTGCCATAATGACATGCAAGTGCAAGGTAGTGCTCATCATCTTTCACAATAATTCTTTCATTAGCTGATTTTATTGTTATATAACTGGTCTTATTACACCTATTCTATGAACAGTGACCATTCAATCAATGGTATGGGAAACTAATATGACTGTGTTAGCATCAAATTAAAAACATATCCTTTCAAAAATAAGTAAGTGAATAAATAAATAAAGCCTAGAATACATTAAAACTGTTTGCTCTTGAGGCAGAAGTTTATTCTGTCACATTGTAAGGAAATACTGGCACTCTCAAAACAGCTGAAGAAATATTTCTTACTGTCAGACTACACTAAGGATGAAATAATGCACAGTCTTGGTTTAATATCTTGGTAAGTCAATGACTTCCCTGATGGCAATTTACTTCTGCATTTGCAATTTAGGGCTGAGATCCAGAAAAATCAAATAATTTTTAAAATACATGTGACTACTTTTCCAATGGTCTTTCTGACCTACAAGAAGAAATGGAGATTTTAATATTGCATTCACAAGTTTAAGGATAGCTTGTAATCTGAACACACTAAATGGAGCATTGAAAATACATGTATTGAAAATAAATTGCAGAGTTCAGTCTGGAATGCTACATCTCTAGTTCCCCATACTTTAACTTTCATTTTTGCCAGGTCTTGGGACTGTCACATTCCAGCTTGTTCATATTCTCAGGGCATACTGGGTATGTTGGGCAAACTGGTTTATGCAGTCACAAAACAAGCTGCAATTTTGTATCCTTATGCATTAATCATAACTGGAAACATTGTCTATCGTTCTCCCAGATGGAAGCAGGTAGAATTTGTATGACCTACAGATGCTTAGTGTACACATCTATTTTTATGGACACTTACATATACAGTAAATTGGCATAGAAATGGCTTATAGTCAATGGAAAGAAAGACTGGATGAGACTTAGTAGCATATGTAGATTTAGTCCAAAAACTGTGTGGATAAATTTGCAGCTGACTGGAGTTGCTTATTGTCTATGGTGAGTTTTGTTCTTGGACACTTTGTGTAAAAGAAACCAGAAAGGGCTGAAAGCAGAAAAAAAGAAAAGTAGTGTCATGTACAGTTATAGATTCAATCAGTGTTGAATACATTCATAAAATAGTTATATCCAAGATCAGATTTCTTAGAGGCATCCAAATTTCTAATTTCTAATAAAGCTTTCTTCAAGAAAGCTTTCTTCAATTTTAGAGATTTTTGCCATTTTTTTCGGGAGAAGAGCAGCTTTGTTTTAGTAAATGTAAGTTCCTGCTTGTGAACTTTCCACAGCTGAACAAGGAACTCATTCCCATTTTGTGTTTTCTCTGCATCAAGTACAAAGATTAAATTTTACCAGTAAATGTCACCCTATGACTGAGTGCAAATTAAGAGATAGTGTGATTGATCAGTGACTTTGACCTTAAGAAAGGATTCACAAATAGGTTTGAAAGACAGAGTGGACATAACTTGCACTTCTGACCTTGCAGATGTGATTTTTTTTAGGTTCGTAGCACTCAGACTGCACTAAATTCTGTCTCTATCATGCTGCTTCTGTGTCAGACTCTCCAAGATTACAGTGTGGTTCTTACAAAGAAAATAGATTTTTACTATGCTCAAATAAAAAAACAAGTTTCTTTCTGTTATATGCAAACTAGAAATGTTTCTGCTGCCATCAGCTACTTCTTTGATCTTGTATTTCTGCCTCCTTATCCACCAAGGTGTTTCTGTACCTTTTTTTCTCCCTATGTCTGCTTTGTGTTAGGACGACTATATCAATACAATCATTCGAGAAAAATCAAAACAAAACCTATTTATCCCAGAAGTTATATTCTAAAAAAATATGCATGCTGTTCTGACTAACTGAATAGGATGGTGTACTTTTAATTTCTTTTGATTTTAAAGCCTACAAAAATACCCCAAACCCTATATTTCCTTTGAGAATAACATTTATTCTGGTGTGATTTCAGTTTGTTTTTGGAACAATCTCTACTAAAAACTAATATCATAGCTTACACCCTTTTATTTTAGTCCTAGTCCTTAAAAAAAGGTCTAATAAAAAAATAGTAATTAAAAAAAATTGCATGTAGAATTAAAATTCCTAATACTTTTAGAAACTTAGAAATCTTAGGAGCATAAGCTGCTTTAGCCTTTAAAAGCAGGAGGCTTAAACTCCAAATCAGTTTGAGTTCTCTGAGACAATCTTTGTCTGGGAAAAAAAAAAAAAAGAACAGGGGCATAAACTAGATAACAGCCTTTTATGGGGTACAGAAATTAAAGTAACAGAATTACCTTTCAGAGAGATCTCCAGGGTTTTAATGTAAAAATAGCTATTATTTTATTAGACAAGGCTCTAATCCACAGTCTGTTCAGCTGTACTCCAGACTTCTATAAGATAATCAATGCCTTCACTGGAGAGTAGCGTGATTAAAAAAAAAAAAAAAAAAAAAAAAAAATTTTCGNAAAAAAAAAAAAAAAAATCTTCGGAGAAGCTGGGGAGCCATCTTGTGGTGATTTGATTTAACCCTCAAAAGAAAGGAGTCTAGTTTGCATGAAATTGTTTCATTTTCAGTTAAATTAAAGGTTCTGATTGCAGAAACAGAAGGCTTTGGCTGGAAATGTATTTCTTCCTTTTTTCGTACTTCTGCTGTGTTTAGACATCGACATCAGACTATATCTAGGAAAAAGGTGAAGGGAAAGAAAAAAGAATAAAACAGTTTGTGTTTCAACTGAATTTGTTTTAAAAAGCTAATATAACACATCGTGCTGCTTATGACTGAATGTTTTTTACCAGATGCCTTTTCTCCAGAAATATGGTAACATTAATTAAGCGAATGTCTTAAGAGAGAAAAAAAGAATTTCTTTGGACAGAGAAATTTACAGATCATGTTTCTGTATCACACAATCACACACTTCGGTGATTTTTTTTTTCTTGTCATGCAAACACAGTAACTTTTCTACATGGAAAGACCTCAATAAAAAATTGAATGTATGTTTTATACATTTATGTTAAATTGTTGAAGACTACATGAAGACTTGGCATTAGGAGGCTTAGATTCTTCTATGGAATGGCCTTTGCAAGTATCTGGAGAATCTTCTTTAGAAATTCTAAAATCAATTGGGTAAAGATGAAAAACATACATAGCTACTGCATTTGAAGAACCAGCTCTCCCTCAGCTGAAATAAAATAATTCAATATTAGTTCCTTGGAATAGGTGTGGCTTGCTCCCTACTTGAGAAGACTAATTTAGTCTAGGTTTGCATTTACTAGCCTAGATAAGCAGTAATTAACTTCATGAATTAACATGCATGTCAGCACTTTCAATACAAGTATTACACCGAGAATTTTTGGTTTATTTGTAAGTTATATAAGAGCAACAGCTTTTCCTAGGTATTATTTCCTTGTATCTTAAATCCAAGAAAAACATCTTGAACAATATTATAGAAGAGATAAACGCTGATTTTCAGCAACTGCATTCCTATGAAGCAATAAGCTCTTTAGTATGTGGCTATCAAAATGTGCTTTGCATGCAAGGATAAGCATAGTAGTGGTTTGTGTTGGTTTTCTGCTCTACCCATGCCCTGTTTGAGCTTACTGATGTTCTTTGTCCTTCCATTTATTCTGCCTCTTACATTTACTTGTAGGCATCCCTAAGTAAAGGCAGTATCACTGCCTATCATAAGGGGTCAAATCAGACTGAAATGGTCTCAAGGAGTTTATCCAGGAAACAGGATGATTAACACTGGCATTTTTATTCCCTTCCATTTTCTCCCCTTCAGCACAATTTGTAGCATTTCCTAATTTCACGTATTTTCAACTCTTACCCTAGTTAAAAGAACCATTTCAAAATTTCTGTCTGCACAGTGGAGTGGGCTTATTATTGAAATCTGTATTCAAATCTGCTAAGCCACTCCAGCATTTCTACAGCTATACATTCAGTCCACCTTTTCTGCATGAATTTCATCCACACACTTTATATTTGAATCATTCTAAACCTCACCTCACTGTCAGAATTGGTTTTGCTTGAAGGCATCTACAGAGATATTCTAGGTTTTTTTCTTAACATATTAGGACAGTCTGAAATACTGTTCCTTTGGTTAATACACACTGTGATGCATAAAGTAAACTGCGCATAAAGACAAATTAGTATTTCTTTCCTCAATGTGACAAATTTGTTTGCCTCATTTACTTATTTATTCCAAACCTCTTGCAGAGACATTCTACCTATTCTTTACAAATTACATGCCATTATATAGTCCATGTTCAATATTTCCCATGCCCTGTGTGAATAACACTTTGGAGTTGGTGAAGATATAAAAGTTAGAATAAGTGACATACATATGATGGCAATCTGAATTGATTTCCAGTTTCTAGATCAAATAGCCTTCCTCTCAGATGAGCTATGGTAACTGAAGATGCCTCAGACACCTACTGCAAGGGATCAGAACCTTCAGCCATGCTGTGGTGCACTTTGAGGAGGTGGTATACACACATTTTATCCTTTATAGTCAGGAGACTTCGATGAAAGCCTGTGAGAAGTATGTCTGCTTTGCCTGAACGACCAGGGATTAGTCATTAGATGCATAGTATTTTGAATAAGCAATCCTCAGGTGTAACTCAGCTACCAGATTTTATTTCATTATCACATTAATGTTCAAGTACCACTACCCCTTAAATATAAATGACTTAATAAGATTATGGCTGTTCATCCCCTTTCTCACCCATCAGATGAATAGTATTTACAGTAAGAATATCACTTCCTGGCCTGATTAAGTTGAAATAGATCAGAAAATATTTCAACAAACCATGTCTTTATCTCCTTGAATATCAAGATGTTTCTATGTAGTTTCCATGCAGAAAAATAAACAAGTGCAATCTAGAATGAAAAAGAACATCACATTTCAAGACCTTTGTAGTAATAGCAATAACTAAGAGAAGTGAACAGGAAAAGGATAGATGTTGGGAAGAGCTGATTAGAAGATGACAGAAACAGAAAAATTATATATCTGTATTTGGAGAGACAGACATGGGCTGATAGTATATCAAGAGTTAAAGTGAAGAAATGTAGACAAGCTTATCGTTCACCTATGAGAATAAGAAAGAGAGAAAGAAGGTGAAACCTATGGAAATAAAAAAAAAAATAAAAGGAGCAAGCAAATTACTGGAGAAAAAGTGGAGATAACATGTATTAATGGACACCAAAAAACAGTGAAAAATGTTTGTAAAAGCAAACACTACAGAAGTACATGCAAACTCAGGCACCAAGATGAACAGCTAAAATACTGAGAATGATGCCTAAGCTTTTTATATATTTTTTTCATATATTTGTAGCTTTGTAGATTGATAATGGATGGCCATAGCTCCAGTACTTTTCTTACCCCTTTTCCCCTAAATTTTAGAACAATCAGCTGACCTTCTAAATACATTCCTGAAATACTGTTTAGTCTTATTGTAGGGAAACTACAATAAGATATAATAAGAAGTGGGGTGGAGAACCCCTTGGAGCAACTCCAAGAGGCTGACCCAGGGTTGGGTTACTGGGGCAACTGAATCTCCTATTGGATGTATCTGTTATTTATCCTAATTAATTAACCTTATAATATTGTAGAAATCCGGTTCTGGGTGTGCCCATCAGCACCAGAACAAGTGGAAGTTTCCAATAAGGGTCTGCTTTTTTTTTTACTATTCTAACATTGTTGTGAGGGGGTTTTCTCTTTAGATTATACGCCACAAGTAAATATCATTAACACAGCATTTGTAAGACAGAAAAACTGCATTTGATTCCAAATAAACATTATGTAACATTACCTAAACTTCTGACCTCTGCAGGTACACTGATATGAAGATATCAGCCTTTAAAACAATTTATATTATTGAAGAGTTGCTTTCTCTCAGGTGCCTGTGAAAATCTCTGCCTTTTTTTAAGCTTTAGTTTCTGATTAATTTGTCTTATTTCTACTTTACACTCACAATTATACAGTCCTTTGGGGAAAAAAATCCATATTATGTATCAAAAACACAATCTGTCACAATTTGACACAGTTGTCAGTCTTTGCTTAAGAGAAGGCCAGGAATGGAAATCAGGGGGCCTGCAGGTCAAGACAGAGACGAATTGACAGAGGACTGTGGGGGCAGTTGCTCATTGTTTCTTACAGTATACCTAATTCTGACTAATATTAGCACAGTGTATCACTTGAGGCTGGGATCCTGCAACAATTATTAATTTTATGAACATTGAACTTAGCCCAAATGCAATTTAGAATTGACTTAACTAGTGAAGCTGCAAAGAGGCTATTGTGTGCTTTGATTCTGATCATGACAGGGTGGCTTCTCACACAAGACCACACACCTTCAAATTAAAAGTATGTCACATAAAGAAAGGCTAGCTATTTGTAAGATTCTACAGATGCTGCTGGATGTGATAAGGTAACTGCTACTTAGATAAATACAATATTGTTATATATAAATATCTTTCATAACCTCAGCATACACATTAATGAATCAAACCACTACACATGCTGAAGCCCTGTTTCCCAGGAAGTGGACACACATTACTTGCTGATAGAAAGTAGAGAATGAAATTTTTGGCATCTCTCATCTTTGCTGGCATGTGCGACCTTTCACTTTTGGTTATCTCAACCTAGGTGTTGCTTTTACATCTTGTTTTCTTCAGCCATCTGCCTGAGGAGGGAGTGACAGAGTGGCTTGGTGGGCACCTGGCAACCGGATAAGGTCAACCCACCAAAGTCTAGAGCACGTGCCTTATGAGGAGCGACCTTGGGTCTTTTCCAGCCTAAACGATTCAATGATTTACCTCAGAAAATCCAGATATTCATAACCATGTCATTCAAAATATAGAACTTTGCACTTATTTCATCATATAAGATCTTCCATTAATCAAGATTGAAAAAACCCCTAGAAATATGAAGAGTTTGATACATTTTTCCTAAGATTATTATTCATGTTGAGGTAATGATTAAAATTATTAATTTTTAGAGAGTTTTTTCCATTAAAAGTGTTTTCATTTTTTTTTTATTTATTTAGATAATATCTGATATAAAACATTTCCAGTGACTTCTAGATGTAGTTAAAAAATCAGTAATTTATCCCATGAATCATAATGACTGTAACGGGAACTTTCAAAATTAAGGTACTTTGAGTATTCTGGTATTTGAAGAAATGTGGAGACTATCAATAAAGCTTTTCAAAAACAAATGCTTGCATCCACAGATTCAAAAAGAAATATGAATTTTCAGGTAATCTATAAAAATAATTTTTAAATTTGTAGTGGGCTACAATATTTTCTGTGTCTCTTACTAAGCTGTTGTTCAGCAACTGCCACGACAGCACTGCCATGATCTTAAAAATGATGAGGCAAAGGAATTATAACATAGAACTAAACTGAAAAATACAATTATGATCTTATTGGGAATATTCAAAGGTTTTGCTTTAGAAACACAAACTCTCCAGCAGGAAAGCGATAGGATCTAAGTACGTTTAAAAGGAAGCTGAAACTTTTCCATGATTAAGAGAAAAATCCAGGGAGAGGAAAACAAACCAACAAACCATTTCCTAGTATCAAACTTAAGATTGCAATGAAGTACATGGGACTGAGACAGGAATTTAAAAAGACAGATTAGCATTAAATTTCATTGTCATGATTTCCACTGAGAAACTCATATTGGTTAAATATATGAAAACAGGATTTATTTTTTGCTATTCAATGTTGCATTTTGGAAAGAAGTATCTCCTAAACTACTCTTGTGTTCCTGCTTGTTATGACCATTCTCCATTTTTGAGTCATAAATACTGTGCCAAAACCAGGAGAAAAGATTACTGTACTTAAAAGAGAAGATTAAATGCTATTATTTATGAGATATGAGGCTCAAAGTAGAATTATTTTTTCTTTTTATTCCTTTCCTGTATAATAAGGCAGGTTTCAAAGAATTTCAACACGGATGAAACATAAAAGCTGTGATTGAATTCTGAATTCAGGATGTCTCTCAATTCAGTTTGAAAAATGACAGGCCAAATAAATACATCAACTCCATTGGCACTGAGAACTAATACATTGTTTTATTTAAATTAATTAGTTCTGTTAGAATATGCTAATAATATAGAATAAAATATGTATTCATTTATTAATCATTGGTTTTAAAAATTAGTAGAAAAACTGAATTGTGATAAATGATGGATGTGGAGAGTTCACTGTTCAAAATAATTGATTCTCTTCTCAAAGAGAGTAGCCTTTGTGCTGTATAGAGGCCTGCCAGTTTCTGCATGTAACTTTTTACTACTGCTTCATCTATATTAAACAAACAAAAAAAAATCACAATGCAATATTTGATCATAGAAAAAGAGAAAACCTATTAAAAAATAAATCCATAACTATTTTTTTTTCCAAATGTTGCCCTTTGGTGAAAACAACAAAAAGAGGCACCGGGTTTTTATTAAGGTTTCCCATAGGGAAGAAACATCTAGAAATAGATGAATCAATATATTGTTATACTTGTGGAATTGCAAGTGATATCAATAATACTTACACAACTTTCAGCAGGACAATAGAAACGGAAATTCAGACTCTTGGCATTATGATTTCCCTACTTGGTTGCTGGTTTCTGTGTGAGCTTCATCAGCACATTCTTACAGAGATTTTGCAAAACAGGAAGTACAGTGGGTCATGATCAAGACCAGTGTGATCACCAGCCCCTTCAGAAGCATTCACTACTATTGTAAATATTGATTCTGTATACCCAGATTAAAGACAGCTTACAGAATGAACTGAAAACCCTAGAGTGTTTATACAAATTAATTCATTACTTTAAAGCTCAGGAAGAAGAATTATAAAGTTTGGAAGATTTAACATATATTCTCTGTAAGAAAACTGTTTCAAGGTGGGGGTTTGGTGCCTGGTATTTTTGTTTGTTCATTTGGTTTTATTTTTGATTTATTTTTGCCATTTTACAAGGAAAAATGCTTATGGTATTCAGCTAATGTCAAATAATCATCACAATTCTCCTTGACTCCACATTCCAGGTGTTAATGATCAAGCATCAAAACTACCTGAAAAAAAATTTAGCCTGTGGCTTTTTGAGAACTTCAGGTTATGTCTCTGTAGGATTACAATAAACAAGCTGTTAAAAGGCTAAGTGAAGGCTAAGTGAATGACTGTCCAATGACTCAGAAACATTTCCAATTGCCATTTGCATGCAAAGGCAGAATTTACTAGAGAATTTTGGCTGCAATCATTGATGTATCAGTGCTCCTAATTTGGCAGAAATTTGAAGCAAAAGTCTTTCAACTTTTTATTCACGTCTTATCTCTAAGGAAAAAAAAAAAAAAAAGATTTCTAGATGCCTGGAGAAAAGAAGGCTAAGGAGAGTCCTTATTACTGTCTACAACTCCTAAAAGGATGTTGTAGTCAAGTGGGTGTCAGTCTCTTCTCCCAAGTCACAAGTGGCATGATGAGATGTTGCACCAGATGTTTACTTTAGATTTAGGAAAAATTGTCTTGTTATAAAGTATTGGAACAGAATGTTCAGAGAAGTGGTAGAGGCACCACCCCTGGAAGCATTCCAAAAACATGGATATGGCACTTGAGGACGTTTTAGTTATGAACATGGTGGTGGTGCTACTTTGATGGTTGGATATGATGATCTTCTAGGTCTTTTCAACCTTAATGATTCTATGACTGTATGAAGCATAGAATAAAGCCCCAAGAGAATACGATGGTAGTTTCTCTCTTCTTTCTTCTCTTTTTTTATCTTTTATCTTTCTTTATCATTTCTCTTTTCTCTCTGTATTGCTCACAGAATACAATGACTAATTGAGAAAAGACATAAAAATCGCCAAACAGTAATAGAGGAAAACCTTTATTAAATTTTTAGACTCAAGAATAGTGTAATAGTAGAAATCACATTCTTACCCTATGTGCTTGTCTGCTAATAATGCATATACAACCATCTTTTTCTTGTACTACTTATGTTCATATTGTTTGGTCTACTGGCAGGTTATGCTGTTAGGAACCCTAATATCAGGCTTTTTTGTTCAAACGGTTGTATTGGTAGGAACCCTAAAGAGGATTCAGACTTTCTCTGTCACTGTTGAGGAGCTGCTCTTCATGCTAACCAAGACAGTTCACTTGGTACCTTTCAAAATAGGCACTTTTATAAGTTCTCTCAATATTAATTCCAAAACACAACAAAGGGGTCTCTTCAAGAATTAAATCCCTCCACCTATCTTTCCTTCACAAAAATCTATTCCAAAATTATTGGCAATTTTACTAACTTTCTTTGTAAGCATTCCGATGGTCTTTAAGTATGGAAACCACTTCATTTTGTGAAATGCCATATTGAAAATAGCCATAGGAAATACTCAGTTTGTTAAACTGGTAGGTACTTATCTATCAAAAAAAGATTGGACCGAAATAAGAATGTTTCTTATTTCATGCAATTGGGTAAAGGCAAAAGAAAACGTAACTCCAAATCTTGTGTATATATCAAACACTGTAAATTTTAAAAATGGAATATCTAAATCAAAATATTTTTATAATCAGGATTAATTCAAAGTAGTTTTTTGCTCAGTAAAAGAGAGCAGAGAGTTAAGGACCTCAGAGTATTTTTAAACCAAAATGAAATTACACATCTGAGGGCTTGCTGTGAGAATAATAGTGAGAGGTGATAAAACAGGAAACGGAAGGGAGAGAGGTATACTGTTGTGGCAATCATTGCTGAGCAGAAGAAATAGCTGGTAAGAATGAAAGGGAGGTTGAATGGACCATGGCTAGGCAAAACAAGTTCAAGGGATTTGGCTAACTGAAATAAAGATTTAGTGTGGAACTTTGGTTTGTGTAAGCTCGAAAGATGTTTGACCTGCTAAGTAAATGTATTATTGGTAATTTCAAATGAGAAAAACATTTATATGTTTTAAATGTCATTTAAACAAATATACATGCAAACACTGTTATTTCACAACATTAACAATAAAATACAAATACAATTATTTCTTAAATAATTTAATTAAAGTTGTGCTCAAGAGCATGTGCACCCTCACAAACACTACATTTTCTAACACTTAGTTAACCAGTGCTCATATAATTGCTCCCTTAAGACCTAACAGAGGTCTTAGGCAGAAGTTATTAGTGGCATATTTTACATACCTATGTCTCATCACTGGTTACACAGGAGTTTAGGATACTTGCTAAGAGTCCTGACTCCCTCAAATACTTGCCTTAAGATAGGCAGAGTGAACCTGAGCCCCAGGGCAGTATTAACACTCCTCAGCCACTCACATATTTACCAAATCTCCTGCTGTGTTCTTGTACACTTGGAGTATAGGCAGAAATTTCCCAGGGGCTGTTTCTAGGTAAGTAGGACAGTTGCATGTGTATGTACTTTAACTACATTTGTCTTCGGTTGCAGTTTGGGGTTTGCTGAGCTGAAGGATGTAAAGAGAACAGCTGCCTATTTTCCTGCTAAGAAGGACAGTTTGTTGTTAGCCAGCTATTATGTTTTCTTTTCTTCTCATAGAATGTAAAAAAAAGATAGACTGGAATACCAGAATTGTCTTCACTCAGGCATTTTGTGTGCATTGTCACATCCTTTGTTATTCATCTGTCCTTCAAACTACTTTAAATATCAACCTTTTTGGTTTTCCTTATCACAAACAAAATTTTGTATTTCCAATCACTTTTCTTCATCCACCTCAAAACCCATGTGTTGTCCCACATCTTTCTGAAATATGCTAACCCGAAGTTTATGCACCTTCTGAGTGCATAAAATTGAGTTTTATAATCCTTAGTTGTGTTTTCTACTTTTTTTTTTTCTATCTGCTTTTTGATAACTAGTATATGTTAGGCATATATGGCATACGTAAGGGCTGCACAACATGTTTTTTTAACATTGTTGTTTTATGTATCTCATTTAGACCTGGAATAAGGGAGAAGGTGTCTACTTGCTTGTTATTATAGGTATAATTTTTGTATGATTTGTATGATTTTTTTCATTCCAAGCCATATTTTCTGGACTTTGGCATCCTTACAGAAGTCAATAAGCACAAGGGGATGGAACAGCCACCAAATATTCACATCCACACTATATCAATCTACATCTGAATTAGACTGTGATATTATCAATGGAGAGTTCATGTCATCACGAAAGAGATGTGTAAAAATATAGTGTGAATCATTTTGCATAAAGGAAAATTTCCCTCTATATTTGTACAAACAGCACCACCAAAGCTACTGAAAATTGCTCAAGCTACCAAACAAAGCTCTGAGCAGTCACTGATTCCTTCTGAATGATCTTTTATAGTCTTGATTAAACTACATATGTGATGATATGAAGAAGAAACAGGTTCAGAAACATTTACATATACATACAGACACTTTTTAACTTCAGCCATAGCTAAAAATGTTCCTTAGTTTGGGTCTTCATTGTGGAATTAACAACACGTGAACACAGAAGACATCATTTGACACTAAAATTCACACAGCAATAGTAGTTCTGTCCTAATGGTTGTGGAGAGATTATGTTCTCCATTTAAAAGCCTTTCTATGCAGGTTTTCTACCAGAGTTTGTTTGTTCACATAGCCTGATAGTTTAGTAAGGTAATAATATATTCAGTTTGGAAGTATGATTTATTACTATTGACTCTTGTTTTCTGCCCTGTGTTCTATAGACCTGTAAAAAAAAATATCTTATTTTGACTAACGAGCAATCTTCTAAAAACTACAGTATTATTGGAGTATAATTTATTCCTCAGTGTAAATAATGAAGACTTGGACTCTCAGAGATTCATATCATATCAGGTCTTCACTTTCATCTGCCCTAGACTATTATTGTATTCTGACCAAAATATAGAATAAAACAATAATGACCAGAGGTACATAATCATGCATAAGGTATAGCTTTACTTTTGTGTTTTAGTCACTCAGGGACTGATCACTCAAGTATTCCTTAATTAAATGCAGACTGTATTGTGGGGTTTGGCTTTTGGGTAGTTGTTTGGTTTTCTTTAATTCTTTTCCTTGCTTATAATTTAAAAAAATGTCAGGAGAATCTAGGCTGTAATCAAGCTGGTATCGAATTGTTTTCATGAAACAATTTCAATGAATGTTATATGATAATTGCCACTCTAATATTCATATTAACAGCAGGAATAATTGACAGAAATCACTGGCTCTTGTCCAAGATTACTCTATTTCCTACCTGAAGAAGAAGATTAGTAATCTTTTTTTTTTCTTCCTTAACATTAATGTATGTTTGTAGCAGTAAGCACAGAAAAATTATAGTAACTCTGTTTTTAAGACCAAGTCAGAAAAAGTGTGAATGGTTTGAAGTGGTAACTTTCTGATTACAGAAAGCAATGCTAGCAGAACATTATTTCCTAAGTTTCATGCAGTAGTTTATCTGCCTTTGGAGAGGCAAACTAACACATTTTAATGAAAATATTGTTCTGGACATAGGCCTATATCTCAGAAAAGAAAGAAAATATAAGACATCTTTGCACTACCCTAGTCCTGATGCAGGGCAACACTGATCTTCTTCGCACATAGTATTTTTAATTTTTTTTTGCAAACTTCAGTCACCTTTCTGGTGTACATCAACTGTGAGCTGCAAACACACAAATTCATTTCTTTTCCCTGGTTACATACCTAACTCTCATAGGGGGATTGCTATAGAAAATATTTAGATATTTAGAGCACTAGATAGCCAGAATATTTTGCCTTGTTTTTCAGGTTTCAACATATAAGAAAATTTCATAAAGCATAAGAATATATTTCTATTGCTAGGATTTTATGTAAGTTTTTTAAAATCAAATAATACTTATATAAAAGTTTGTCATGATACCTGAGAAGTGCAGAAGATGTTCATTAGATAGTTATGCTCTTTTGAATTAAGATGAATTAGAAGAAAACTTGTGGTTGGAAAAGACAAGAGGCTTGATATTTTATCAGTTTTTTTGAAAACTCAAAAGAAGAATGCATTTTTAACCTCTTTCATTTCACAGAGAATGTGGATTGGAAAAGTGTTTTGTTTATGAATTTGTCTCCTTTACAAATTATTTTAGCTGCAACACTGGAATCATCCTTACATATATAAGAACATACCTTTGAGGTTTGATGTGATATTCACTTTTCTCTGAAATTGAATGGATAGCTAAGGGACTGGGAAAGCTGGAGAATTTACAGGATACAGATTAGATTTACCTTCTTTCTGAGTCATCTGTTAGAAACTTGGTGCAATGTCACCACTGTAGCCTTTTTTCCTGGGAACCAGCACCCACCTTTGCATCCTTTTTGTTTTATCAATGCACTGACTGCCATGTTGATTGTGTATTCCAGGCTTAGACATGAAATTTGCGTCAGTCCCGGTCATTGGTATCCTCTGGTGCTGGCTAAGTAGGAAGCCAGCCATATGTTTGCTTTGCAAGATTCTCTGCTTAGCAGGAAATATCTCATACTGTCTGCAAGTTCCTGGCCTTGTTTCGTTTTTCTTGTAATCACTGGTACTGCCACACACTGTTTCCTCCCATGCTGCTAGTCTGAAAACTTCTGATAGTAGATAAGAGAAATAAGCAGTTCTAAAAAAAAATCCATAGAAAGGGCACATTACCACTTACCATCTCTCCAGTGCAAGTGTTTTAGCTTTGGTTTTGCAAAGTAGATTTTCTGTGTACTATCTTTGCTATTAGATGTAACACAGTCTACGTTAAAATTTTCTGTCAGCATACCTATACCAGTTAGGTCCATGGAACAAAAGTCCTACAGGTTCATTGATAAACACAATTAATATTGCTTTTTTTGAGAAATTACTTTTTGAGGCACATAAATTGTATGTTTTGAACTTTTCCTAAGAAATATTTATCCCGTGCCAACTATCACTCTATTAGTCTCCTGAACAATTCCCAGGAACACTCTGGTATTTAAAAGGTAGGGACCAATGGGTCTTTGCATACAGACATCATGGCGTGGAAGCAGACAAAGTGTATTACCTTAAATGTGGACTATTCTCTGCCAATTAGACTCTGCCCACGAGCATTCCCAAGCCCACTTAATGGAATAGCTGTAGCTAAAAACCCTCATAATATAAGTGCATTTTTGCTGATATAACTTTCACAGCTTTGTTTGTTTGTTTGTTTGTTCTCTGTTGGTGTAGATCATGCAATCATTTGGGTTCTGCCAAAATGGCCAAAAGAGCTAATACGGCAACAAACCCTTTTTAGAACTATGAAAAATCCAAACAAGAAACTCCTTACCATATAGCAGCAACATTTGCAGACATACACTTCTATGTTTGAAGACATCATAGTTTCTTTGTGTGACAGCAGGGAAGTACTTTTTGAACTGACAGTTAAAACCATCAGTAGCTATTGAGCCAGAATTAGAATAACAAATAAGAGTTTGTGTTAATTGAGTTGTTTGTTTATAAGAGTGTGTCTTAAGAGCACAATAAGCACCACACAACATCTGGCCTTTCTAGCAGATTTGGCAATACTTACATCTTAAGAGTGCTTAGACAAAATACTTTTTTACTAGTAGTATTGTATTACTATCTTATACCTGTTTATGTTTTGAGTCAAACAGACCAATTATTAATTCCTTCCTTTATTCCCTTTTAAAGTTTTCTTTCCTCACTTGCAAAGTCTTTGTTAATAATGGTCCAAAAGACCAAAGTCTTTTGGAAAATAATACATAACTAAGTGAAATATTTACTTGTAAGAGGCTTTAGCCTCTGTATTTGGATGTTGTAAACCTGATGTCTTTACTAAAATGTTTTCAGCATCTGTTAAAATTACTGAAAATGGACAAAATAACTTTTTTCCTCTAAATCAGTGTCTAGTGAAAGATGAGATTTTCCATTTTTAATTTTAACCTTTGATTTTATGAAAAGAGAGAAACATTAAAATAATTTTACAATATACAGTTGCATGTCAGAATTCCATTTTAACAAGCTGTAGTGATGTCAAATGATTATGTCAAAAGTCCATTGCATTCAAATGAAAAAACCAAAGCAATCATTAATGGAGGATAATTTGACCCTAAATTTTATACTCAAAACCAAGAGGTTTCAAAAGTTTTTATAAGTGTGTGGAGACCCTCTAGTTCCTTTAAAAAGGTATCTTTTTTCAAAGTATGATGTAGAGATTCTGGAGATAAAATATAGCCTAACTCCTTGCTACTTTCCTTCCTTCTGCATGTTCCACATGCAAAATATTTTTGTTTTCTGCTGTGAAACAATCTATCAAACTACATACAAGTTCTTGTTCCAGCAAATCTAAATTAATTTTATTATTTCTAGATATGGCGTATTTTAGAATTGAATATTTCCCTTATTCACAATAGTTTTAATACTACTTTCTTTCAGTCCAGTAGAGAGAAAATCATCTGTGATCAAAAGACATCTTTTCTTTTCAGTTCTTGCTTCACTGCAAAGCTAATTGTGTGGGGAGAAAGAAAAGACATTACAAACGCTATATAACATTAAAATACATGGAAACAGTAGAACATACAAAACAATGCATTAGGAACTGCAGTGAATATATCTTTGGAATTGAATACAGTGGAACAAAATACATTCTTGCAAGTACTGAGGGTGTCCAGTCTAGATCAGAATATTAGACAATAATGATATATGAAGAAAAGAAAGTTCCTATTTCCTGAAGTGTGTATGCTTCCTAAGCATTCAAACTTTTATTTCATTTGTAAAGGATTCTAATGTATTTCATTTGTCTAATGTGTTTCTAGATAAAAAATAAGACACTAAAGAAGTTGGAGTTAAATTTGAAGTTCAAATAACTGGATCTCATTAGCAAGAAAAATATTAGACTTTCAATTATCTCACAAATGCAAATACAATCCTCTCAAATAAAAACAGATGCACAAGTATTTTACCCTTTTCTTTTAGGAGAAAGAGGAGATAGTTTAAGAATAGCCACACAAATTTAGATATTTTTTGTTATTTATGAGACAGAGGTTATTTTTGAAACATTCTTTTATCTCATTATAAGCAATTATAAAAACTCACCCCGTAAGGCAAGATGAACTTTTTCTTGACTTGGAATTTTACACATTGACAAAAATAGACACATTTTTGCTGTCCATTCTCAGCATTTTCTGGACATTTCTATGTACTTGAATCTGCAAAGGAAAAAGGAAAACGATTTGCTGACAAGTTCTAATCAAGTCTATTAACTGACATCTTATCACTATATAACCTTATTCAAAGTAATCATTTATTTGCTGAATGTTCAAGTAAGATTTTACTTGGTCTACAGAACTACTTTTCTCTTCTTTGGTAGGAAGAAATATAGAACATGCTGACATTTTAAGAAAAAAATAAAATCTTTTAACGCTTTTATCCCGGAATTTTACAGCCATAGGCTGCAATGAGGGAAGAAGCAGTGAGAGCTTACTTTTGTAAAGTTGCATTCTTTTCTTTGCTACGGAAAGAGAATTGAAAGTTAGATTTATATAAGTTTCTTGTGACCTCTCCAGGTTTTGTCTGGGATTCTCCTCCTTGCACAAAGAAAATTGTGTTCCTCAGCCAAAATATATTCAGGGTAAACTGCTTTCATGCAAATGCCTTTGACTCTTCTGTCCAATCAGTAGCAAAGCCCTCACAGAAGCCATACTGCCAAAATACTGAATGTGCAATATCTGCACAAACCTTATAGACCTTGGAAAGCTATGCGGTTTATAACTGACTAAATTAACAGTAATTTATAATCTGTGTGGATTTGTGATTCAGAAGAACACGCTGGGTGGTAAGCAACGATGAAAAGATGGAGTAGATAATCCTGATGAATATATCTCAAAAATTTTTAAAAATCTTTTTCCATCTTTATGTTGCTTTATTTACCCCTCTGGTATTTCTACCCCATGTGACAAATTATTTTGAGGTTTTATTTTGAAGTTGTCCTGTTTATAAACTTTTATTTACAAAATCAAATATACAAGCTAAAAATTCTGCTGTTAGAACTTCCTCACGATTCTCTTCTTTCATATATACAATTATCAGTAATATGTGGCAAGTTTTACTTTCCCTGTAGAATCTTGCCTTATCCTTTCCACTGAAAGCAGAGAAAGCTGGAAGAATCATGAGGAGTTACGCAAGAAAATTTCTACTTACAGATAGAAAAAAAGGTCAGCATCTGTCAGCATCATTTATTCACATTATCTCATAAGATTTGGAGGACTGAGCAGAATGCCTGGCACCCTTATACAGATATAATAGCTGAATATTCAACAGGGGCCTACATAATCTAATATTCTAGGTAAAAACCACTTTAAATTAGCCCTAAATTAACACTGAAAACAATTATGTTGGAGAAAAATATACTTTAAGGTCCATTTTTCCCAGTCATGTTACTCTGTATTGGATATGGATTTCCAGAGAGTCACATCCTTGATATTTACTTGGAGTTTTACGTGTAGGTCAACTGTCTCTCCATGTCCCATCTGGAGACAGGTGGGTAATAGTGGTCTCTGTAGACCTTTTATTTTTATTTTAGGACTTATTGGTGAGATCTTGTATTCGTTTTTTCAAAGATTATTGCACAATGAAAGAGGCTGAATTGGTCACCTCATAAAGTCTTTGAGGACCAGCTGCAAACAGACTGACACAGGAACAGATCATTAGACAAACAGTGTTGGAGGAAACCATTGCCTTCAAACATTAATGTCCCAAGGATAAACAGTAGATTCAATGGTCACGTTTTTAGCATGGATTGGCCAGTGTAGGCAGGATATATATTTAAAACTTCTTATATGCGTGAGTCTTAGGTAAGAGAGAGAATTCACCCTCCTATACCCATCTCTCCTTTACCCCATGTTGGAAAAAAATATGGCATCATGTAGCTCTTTACACCATTTGTAGCAGCTCATATTTTCTCACATATACACAGCAGTATTTCTGACTGCTGTGTATACAGTTAAATCACAAAACTTACAGGAAAAATATTTTAGTAGTTATGGCAGCTACTGCTAAAAATCAAGGGTTGGACAATGTGCATGTGTTTTATTATACCAGATTTTGATTGATACCTAATCCTACACAAATTGCATTGCTGTTTAGCTGAAGACCAATTTAATGTTTTGCTTCCATTACTTTAAATTGAGTTGATATGTGATATAATTTTGTTTGCTAAAAAGGAATCTCAGATTTAGTCCAAGAGACACAAGAAAATACTGCTGCCATATTAATATAGTTAGTTCACTGGAGCATCAGAATTACTGTTTTAAGACATTGGTGGAAAAAATCTTTCAGTTCCATAAATTGTCGACATTAATATTTAAGAAACATAGACATCAACTCACCAGAATCATAAAATCCTTGATTAAGAGGTCAGATCATCAAGTCAAACCACTCAGAAGGAAGGTTAAATATAACTGAATGTTATACTCAACTGTATTGAATCTGTCATTTAAAATAATCCAGGAAATAAATTCTTCTTAATAATATTTTTATATCTATTAATAGAAGTAAGTTGAGCAGAAATTAAAAATCATTAATAGTCACTGGATTCCTCAGCACATGGAGAACCCTGATTAACCTAGAGAGTCTGATCTATGCAGTTTTCTGTTATTAGCATATTCTGTCAGAAAAGACATTAAAAGTTCTAATTTTCTGTATTTCATCAAAGGAGTCATGAAGAAAAAAAAAAAAGGAATATTTACATTTATTTCTAAGTCTCTAATACTCTTAGTGCTCTATGATAAAGTCACATTAGATAGGATTAATCTGAGCAGTTGTAGATTTATCCTAAACCCAATGTCTAACATAGGTCAGATGAATCATATCACTAAGTGATTAACTGTCTGCTGTAAAAAGGAAGCTTAGGATAACTACCTCATATGTGGAAAGCTACATTGTAAGTGTGGAAAGTTAAGTGAAAGTAATCCTGTCTTGTGGCTTCAAAATACAGGACTCAAGCACTCAATTACTGGTTTCATAATTAGATTAAAAAGATAAGTGATCGTGCAGCCAGTGTGAGTGAATATGAACAAAGGTAAAATTTACTGAGCCCATACAAAGTACAGGCTGGTTTTTTTTTTTTTTTTTTTTTTTTTTTTTTTTTTTTTTTTTTTTTTTTTTTTTTTTTTTT
>VWZU01016431.1:730393-747504 GCA_013397095.1 Sterrhoptilus dennistouni | reverse complement strand
GGGCGGGCTCGGCCCCGGCGGGTGCGAGGGTGGGCGGTCAGGGCCTCTCTCCGGCCCCCACCCAGGCCCATACCCTTCCCCTGAACGTAAATGTCTCCTCTTATTCGTACGCTGCCTTCCGTATTCCCCACAATTACCCAGTGTCGGGGCAGAGAGGATTGGAAACGGTGTTTTCGCCTGTCTCTGGTTAATTTCTTGGGTGGGGCAGAATGATGTTTTCCTCAGGATTTTGGGGAAGCTGCTGAGATTTTGGGATCTGGCTAAGAGAAATCGTGTTTGCTGACTGATTTTTATTTTTGAGAGACAGTGTTTTCTAATCGGCTATTATTTTTTTAGCTAGAAGCAAACTTTAGGATTGCTTGGAATATACCTGGCCCTAGCCCACGCTGGCAGGGCATGAATCTTGCAATTCCTCAAACGTGGAAGGGGTACTAGCTTTTTGGTTGGGTTTTTTCCCCCTGTCAGCGAGGGGAATTGAAATCGCAGCTGCTGAGTGACAAATGAAACAGCATTATCTTTGTCCCACTCCTTTGTCCCGCTTGGTTGCTCCATCCCCAAGTGCTGCTGCTCTCTCTTGCTTTGGCGGGGAGCTGTGTGCCTGGGACAGCACCAAGAGCCTGCACAGCTTGTCTTGGGGTTGCTTTTGCTGCCAAAATTTGGCACCGGGTAAATGGTTTGCTTGTTGTGCAGGGGGCGGTCTAGACTGGCCTGGGGTTGCTGGGGCCGTGCTGTGCGGTCAGGCTGTTCTCACCTCAGTCCCTTCTGTGCCAAAGCCTGGCGGAGAAAATTGCTGCTTATTGCACCTGGAAGACCTGCTCGGGTCTGCTCTTTTATTTGCTAGATTAGACAGTCGCGATTGCACAGGATTCCTGGATTCTGGAAAGCTTAGGAAGTTGGCTTTATACTGGGGGAATGAGGTTTCCTCTGGAGAAACACTGATACACACACAATGTTTTCCTAAAGTGTGGTTTCACTCTGCCATCCTTCCTGTGACCTCAGCAAAAGGCTGTGCGAAGCACTGGAAATTTTCTTACCTAGATAGAGTAAAGTCTTTCTTTTTCCATGTTCTGCTCATGTCCAGCCTACTCAGAGTTTCCCCCTCTCTTCCCACCCTTAGAAGTTGTCTCTGATCGCTGAGCAGGGTCTGCTGAGGTGACACCTCACTCATTTCCTGCCTTGGATTTCTCCAGCAGTGCTCGGTGGTGTGGAGATAAACCCAATCACAGCATTTATTGTGTGTGGTCTGCCTGGTGAGGCAGCAATCACAGCCTTGCTGTGACTCTAAGGGACTCTGTAGAGCCCTTTTCTGAGTAAGGATTTCGGGGTTCTGCTTGTCCCTTTTTCCAAATATACAGCTTTGCCAATAAAAAGATGTCTCCATCTGATCTTCTCCTGCACCAGCTGCTTCCACCACGGAACTGCTGAGAAGAGTTTGGGGGTGCTGGTGGGTGACAGCTGGCCCTGCCCTGGGCTGAGCCCCCAGAATGGGCAGCAGGGGAGGGGGGATTCTGCCCCTGCTCAGCTGAGACCCCAGAGCTGCCTCCAGCCTGGGGGAGCCCACACAGGGAGGACCTGGAGGTGTTGGAGTGAGTCTAGAGGAGCCAAGAGGATCATTGAAGGGATGGAGCAGCTCTGCTCTGGGGAAAGGCTGGGAGATGTGGGATTGTTCACTCTGGAGAAGAGGGGCTTTGGGGAGACCTGAGTGTGGCCTCCCGGATCTGAAGGAGCTGACAAGACAGGTGGAGAGAGACTATTTACAAGAGACAAGGAGGAATGGCTCCACAGTGACAGAATGTTAGGTTCAGGTTAGATATTAGGAGGAAGTAATTTCTTCTTGTGAGGATGGTGAGATCCTGGCATGGGGTGCCCAGTGGCTGCCCCATCCCTGGAAGTGTCCAAGGCCAGTTGGAAGGGCTTGGAGCCCCTGGATGCTTGGAAGGTGTCCCTGCCCATGGCAAGGGGATGGAATGAGATGATCTGCAAGGTCTCTTCCAAACCAAAGTAGTCTGTGATTCTACTGCTCCTATTCTTTGCATGAGGCAGTGAAAGACGTTCCCTTTCAACTACCAGCAGGCCTAGTATATGCTTTAGTCCTGCCTTTAGAGCACAAACTGAGATTTAGGATTCTCCCAACTGATGTAGCAGCAGGTGTTCTGGTCTATTTGCTGTCGTGATTGCGATACTGTATTGTTTTCTGTATTAGGAAATATTTGTATTTTCTAAAAATTTGCATGTAAAAGTCACTCAGAATCCTTTGTGTTCTGAGCGTTTCCTTTGCCTCTCTTTGCTCATGAAGATTTATCCATGCCATATCAGGAAGAGCATGTGACTAGATATTGCAGGGGTCAAAGGATTCTGCGTGTTGGTGATGATAAGATAATTCCTGAGGATTCTGCCCTGTGGTCAGACTTGCCCAAGAGCAGGGCCCTTCATGTATAATGTCAGCATTCAGTTTGTGCTGATAGTGGGGGCTTTGTCCGAGGCTTGCATAACCCTGCTGGGAAGCTGTGCCAGGCCTGGGTGCTGCCTTTGTTCATGGATGCCTGCTCCCAGAACAATTGCCGTGTCAGACATGCTTCCAGACAGCTCCTGCCAAGGCTTCGTGTCTTAGTGCTGTGGGTACCTCTTGGTGGCACCCAGGTGCTTGCAAAATATTTCAGACATACCTAGTTTATTCTTTGGAAGGCACGCAGGGATCTGAGGCTGAGAGGAGGCCAAGTGGAGGAAGGAAATACATCCAGATGAGCCCCAGCATGCAGGGAACTGGGCACTTCTTTTACCTTGATTATTGTGGGTGTCAGCAGAGGACGTTTCTTGGAGCTGGTGACCCACAGAGATCCATGATTGAGCTCACGTGCAGCATCCATGGGGTGGATCCTGTCTCTTGTGAGGTCTGTGCTGCCTGGACCCTGACTGGATGTTTGCAGAAACTTTTATAAATGGGTTTTCCTAAAGTGAGCAAAGTGAATGTGACACCTTCTGTGTGTTTTGGGTTAAATTAAATTTGAACTTGATTTCTGGAGTCCTTTGGGCTCCTGTAAAATTGTATCTTTTTTGAGCCTCCCATCAGTCTTTTCCCATTTTGTTTTGGTAGTTTTACATTCCATCTCCGCAGTGGAAGCTGGAATGCTGCTGTTCTTACTCTGACTTGTTTGTTTTTGTGCCGAAGCTATAATTAGCCATTGTTTAGCCACTCCTCTCAGGGCTGGTGGTATAGAATGTGTATATCCATTTTGCAGACACTATACGTGGCAAACACCCTCCCACCCCCCCAGCTGCTGTCACTGGAAAGTTTCAGTATGGCAGTGGTGGAAATAAGTGCAATGTACTGGGGAGATGTGTAAGATGAGCATGGGCTGAATGTGTTTTTAATTTCACTTACTTCAGCCCATACATCCAAAAGTTGATGATTTTTGGTTTCCAAGACATCACGCATCTTCTGTCGCTGTCTGCCCACATCCTTTGGTCAGGCTGGGCTGCACGTGGTCCAGACCTGCAGCTGTAATTAGGAGCTGACTAACAAATATTCCCTGCCTGGTGCTTATGCAAAGATATTTGTCAGGCCGGGTTGGTGGGGAGGGATGGAGGAGCAGAGTCATCACTGGGGTGCGGATCAAAACGGCGCCGGCACAGGCAGCCACCAGCCCTCTCTGGGGAGGCCGGGCTGCTGTTGCTCAATCCCATTCCCAGCTCTCTGGTAGGTAGGAAGTCGGCAGGCTGGTGGTGGCTGCGAGTCCAGCGTTCCCTGAGGCCAGGCTGGTCACTCCAGTCAGATGTGCCCTTTGTGGCCGCAGCCACGTGCAGCGAGGTGTCAGAGCAGCCAGGGCTAATTGAAGCCTTCCTTCTGCTCAGAGCAGGATAAATCAGTGAGGCTGCCGTGTCCCTGCTGGCTCCGTGCGGTTTGTTTTCAGTCAGGGAGCTTCACCTCGGAAAAACTCGTCGTGTTGGAGCAGAGGCCTTAATTACAGTGGCAGTACTGGTATTCCCCTGCTCCTGTAATGGGAGCTGGCCTGACTCGTGCTGCTGGAGCCCTCTCCCTTGGCCTTGGTATAAATGCATATTATAAAGTTGGCTTGTTGCAAATATTGGCATGAATACTGTATGTATAATTGTACTGTATTGTGTTTTGTTAATAGAGTTTAGAAAAGTGATGAATGTATTTTCTGATTGTGACATAGTGTTAATAGTAAAAAGACTAAGTTTTTTTCTTTGTGACATCTGAATGACCAGGCCAAAAAGTATGGGGAGAGGTCGTCACCTTGTGGCCCTGCATGAAGGCTGCTGGAGTTCTGGTTTTTTTTAATCAAAATAAAAACAACTAAAAACCTCAGGAAGAAAATTTATGAGACCCATGTTACCAGACAGAGTGGAGTCACCCACAAATAAATCTACCAGATAAGATGATTGAAAGGACACAGCAATCCTTAAACATCGAAGTCTGAAGGAGTGAGAAGTGTGTTGCTGGCTGACTTTATGCCAGACACCCTTGGCTGAGAAACTTTCGCTTTTTGTCTCCTAATTGTCTATTTTTATTTTTTTATTAAACTTACAAATTTTTAAAAGAGGGTGGAACTCGTTTTTCACAGCCTTGATTTACTGTGTGCTGAGCTGTGTGAGTGCCACCTCCTGCCCCAGCTCTGGGGACCCCAGAGGAGCTGATGGCAGACACACATGTTCAGGTTAGGGTGTGGGGAAGTGGTCAGAGGGTTTAGTCCCTAGTTTGGGAATGTGAGTGGATTCAGGTGAAAGCTGAGCATGTGGTATGAATTGAGAGAGAGTAGGTTTAGATTGGGTATTAGGAAGGAATTATTCCCTGTGATGATGGGCAGGTGCTGGCACAGGGTGCTCAGAGCAGCTGTGGCTGCCCCTGGATCCCTGGCAGTGTCCAAGGCCTGGTTGGGTGGGGCTTGGAGCAGCCTGGGATAGTGGAAAGCTGTCCCTGCCCATGGCAGGGGGTTGGAACAAGATGGTTTTTAAGGTCTCTTCCAGCCCTTTGTGTGATTGTTTGATCTTAGCACTTCCTCCTCACACAGTCAGCCTCATTATATTGCATAACATAAACTTGCCTTTAAAAGCTACTTTTATTCTGTGGCCCCATTTTAAACCCACTTTAAAGATTCTTTTGGAGGAAGGAAAGTTCATTTGGTAAAATCTTTCTTCCCATTTTTCCCACAGTGTTTCCATTTCCACAGAAACAGAAGGCACTTGTAACAGAAGTCTGAGGTTCTCCAGTTTATTGCCTGTTTCTCTCTCTCTCGCGCTCTCTTTTTTTTTTTTTTTAATTTTTTTTTTTTTTTTTTTTACATTTAAGCTTTTTTGCAACCTAAAACTGGCAGCCGAGGAAATGCTGTTTTGGCAAAAATGCAAAATGTGCTCTCATTAGCCTTGCCATTCCTCCCCCCTCCCTTTTCTATCATCTGGGACAGAAGAGCATTACTGCAGTTAATTTGTGCTCTTTTGTAGTGGCGTTAAGTGCTATCTCTGGAACCAGCTCAGCTAGCTAATAGCTTTTAGAAATAAAGTACTAAGGATGTATTCCTAATCTGTGCAGCTAAAATTCAGCATGTAAACTGCTTAGGTAGCTGAGTGCATTAATATCAGTACAAATGAGCACTGCAAGTCCTAATAATAGCAATTAGTATTTTATCTGATACCTGGGTCTGTCTTACTGCTCTAAGAATTAAAAACAAATCCTCCAGTGGAGGTCTTTTTTTTTCTCCCTGCTCTTTAGTGTGCTCATAAGGCAGGTTTTAAAGCTGCTTCTGAAATAATCCTGTGGCTTGTGAAGCTTTTGTATGGAAAAGGTTCTCTTACAGAAATAAAAAAGCTTATCTGCTCTCTTCTAATGGGAAGGGAAACCTTTATTTTTTGATGCCTTCACAACTAAGCAGGTTATTGTCTTACATGCACTTCTGTCCTGTAGACAGGTTTAAAAACAGATCAGCCTGTTGTCTTTAGCCCAGCTGGGTAAGCAGGAAGAGCTTTTCACTCCCAGCAGCATCTCCAGGGCTGCAGGGTGAGGAGTTCTGATGGCTAGGCTGCACAGAGCCTGTTCATTCTCTCTCCCTTGTAAAATGAGGAAGTGGTAAGGGACTGCAGTCGTAGGTTCGGGTTGGGAGCTTAAAGATCATCCAGTGCCACTCCCTGCCATGGGCAGGGACATCTTCCTCTCGACCAGGTTGCCCTAAGCGCTGTCCAGCCTGGCCTTGGACACTCCCAGGGATCCAGGGGCAGCCACAGCTTCTCTGGGCCTCACCAGCCCACAGGGAAGGATTCCTTCCTGACATCCCATCCATCCCTGCCCTCTGTCAGTGGGAAGCCACAGGACCTTGTCCTGTCACTCTCCTCATGTAAAAAGATACTCTGTTTTTTGTAAGCTCTCTTTTAACCCAGCATGTTCCTGGGTATAATAAAAACATTTGAGTGCAACCTTCTAAATGCCCTCTGGTTTCTGTGGGATCAAGCGAATAATTCAGAAAGCAAAGATCTCTCATGTCTTGCTGGATGCTTTCAGGGAAAGGACCATTTGGGAAAAACTGAGTGCATGGTTAGCCATGGTTAGAAATTGTAATTCACTGCTGAAACATCTTCTGTGCCAATTTTCACTTGGTTTTTTAATCCCAGTTTTTAATATCCTCCTAAATGGATCAACCTCATCCTTCAAACTCATCTAAGTGTGAAATGAGTGAAGAAAGTGAGAAATACAGAGAAGACTTTACCTGGTCAAACTGTAACACCTGTGGATTGATTTCACATTGTTGTTTTTTTTTTAAGCAAAAATAGGGGAAGAAATTCTTCAATGTCTTAGAATGAATGTAATGAAAATCTTCTTTTATTTGTTCAAAACTTGGATATATCATTGAATTCCCAGATGTTAATGCTCAGGGGTTTCAGTGACAACAAGATGTGCAGAGAGCTGGGACCTTATGTCTAGAGCTTTCTCCAAGAGTCAGGTCAATCTCTCGCCAGATTTATTTATTTTGACTTAGGCATTGACCGGAGTGACTTCTGTCAGGAAGGTCATGTTCGATTTTGATTCAGGGCTTACAGTGTCCTCCATCTTCAGGAAAGAAAAAAAAGCACAGCCCACTTTATATTGGATGCTGCAGCATTTTCTTGCCGTGAGTTGAGAACAGCTATTGAGGCACCAGCCCATTAGTGGCTCCATTTCCATCCTGTAAGTGCGGTTCCAAAATGGAATGATATCCTGGCATTTTATCCTAGGCAAAGGACCAAAGTCATTGTTGCCGGTTAAACGCTCATTTCCAGGGATTTGCCAGTGAGAATTGTGCAAACTCGCTGAAACTTAAGTAGCACCTCTGGTTAGCCGGAAAAGGTGGCTCTTCCCTTAAACTCTGGGGTTAAATCGGCTTTGTGGTGAGTGGCTTGGAGGACGAGGCATTCATTAGCTGGGACATTGCCTAATTGCAGCTGTTTGTGTGGCCGCCGTGTTTTGGAGGCTGAAGTGGCTCTGATGTATTTTTAAACTGGCCTTTTCCAAGTGAATAGGTGCTAATTTGCCTTCTCAGAGCTGAGTGCTGCCTGCTTTTCCCGAATTCCGTCCTTGTCCCTTCAGCCTGTGCTGGGACACGGGTGAAAACCCTCCCCTGCTAAGGGTAAACGCTGTTAATGCTGCTAGAACTTATGTTTGGGTTGCTTAAATATTTTCAAACTCTGCCGTGTTATATGCATTTTTCTGCTTTTCCAGTGTAGTGAGTATTCATTAATGTTGCTTTTTGCTAAGGAGAGCTGCCTTCCTTCTTTGATTATTCGGAAAAACTTGGCTGTTTTTTCAGACTGTTAGTAGCCTCTCCAGTTGTATTGGAATGACCCCCTAAAAAAAAGTTAATTAAATGCTGCTTCTGTTCTTGCCTTGAGCCAGAAGTGAGGCCTGTAAAGGGTCCTGAGAAGCAAAGTTTTAGCAGTTTTTAATTTAGTGGTTTATTGAAAAACTGCTCTATTCCCACTCGAAGTCTAACAGCACAGGAATCAAGGATTTATTTTTTCCAAGGTTTAGTTACAAATCTTTTGAAAAGCTACACGTACTTTCTTTCCCTGTTGTTTGGAAGGTGAAGCTCTCAAGTGCTGGAGACCTCCCCAGTAAAAGTGGGCTGGTCAAAAGGAAAGAGGAATTTGGAAGAGGGCTCCGTTCTTGCTTATTCTTCTTATCTTTAGAAACCTCTTCCCAGAGGATGGGATACAAGACTCTTGTTTAGGGGGAAATGTCCTTTTTCTCCTGTGCACATCCAGTTTTCCTCACTCTGTTCTGACTCTCTAGAAGAGCATCTGGTTTGAAGGTATTGATTAGGAAATTGGGCAGTGTCCCGACAGTAATTCCTGCTTTGACACTGTAATTGTGCTTGCATCACCGTTTTCTGGGGGTTATTTTGGCGGCCGCAGTGTTTTCCTCTCCCATCCCCCCTTGGTGTATAACATGCGAATTAGATCTTTAAATTAAGGACTTGCTGAGTGCTTCCATCCTCATTGAAAATCCAGCCCGAAGTACTTAATAGGCCTGTTTTGGTGGTACCTTCACTCACCACCTGAGAATTCCTTGAAAAAAAAAAAATATTTACCCAGTTCCTTCTCTTGGGCGGTGGTAATATCTGGTGGTGGTTCTTGGGACTGTGCAGAGGACCTCACATTGTTCACCTGTGCTTGGTGTTTCTCTCTCAGTATTTGAAGTCTCTCAAGGGATTTTTTTATCTGTTTGTATTTTTATCTGTGATTCTTGAGTGGAAGTGGATAAAAACTATCTCCAGCCTGTTGTATTTGTAGGAATTAAGGAAAGCATGGGGCCCTGCATACCTGAAAGCACCTTTTTAACCAACAGTCGGCTTTTTGATGCCCTGCTTGTTTTCATTTGCGCTTTCCTCAATTTCCTCCTGCTTTTCCTTTGCACAGGAGGCCCTTATTCCCTACAAGGAAATCCTCCAGATGTACTGGGAGAAAGTGACAGGCTTTGTGAACGCCCGGTGTGATGGACTGGAGCCCTGGCAGCTCATTGGGTTGACCTTTTCTTCCACACTTGCCAGTGTGTGGCTGCACGGCTTCCTCTGCCAGCCCGAGAGTAAGTATTGGACGTGGGGCATTTTTGTACCTTTGGAGAGAGGGGAGGTGGCCTTGAGTCGTTCCTGAGCAGTGGAAGGAAAGCGGGTGGGACAAAGCCAAACACTTGTTAAAACAGACCGTCTGCTGTCACCTAAAATTTACCAAACTCTCTCCTGAATTAAAGTCAAGGCCTGTCTGGTAAATGAAGCTCCCCGTTCTGTCAGAGGGTGCATGGAATGTGCTTCTGTCTCCTTCCCTTTCCCTTGTCTCCCTTTTTCCCTTTGGCTAAACCATTTGCTTGTCACAACAGTCTCTTCTTGCCCAAACCCTGGGGAGATTTATGGAGAGCTGGATTCCTGTAACCTTAGTCACTGCTGCAGAGTGTCTGGATAACTCTTGGTTGTTTCCCTTCCTGCTGGGGGAGGAGATGTGGTCTTGATTCCATGCTGGGGGCATGTTTCATCTTCAGAATGTTCAAGATAATTGCATGTGATAGTGTGAGGATATTTTCTTCCTGTAATTTTTTTTTCTATTTCCGGAGTTATCTTCCTGTTTTGAGTGGTTTCTGACACTGGCAGCTCTTCAGTGGAGCTGAACTCTGCAGAACCTGCAGTTTTCTCTGGTGCTGTGATGGCCTGAGGTCACTGCCATGCCCTCACAGCTGCATTTCAGTTCCCTCAGGCCCCTTAGGGTTACACTCCAGTGGCAGCTTGTTAAAAATTGCCAAATTTTTAACTTGATGTCTCCTTCTGTGCTTCTGTTTCTCAAGCAGCCCTTTCTCTTTGTAGAGATGGGGGCAGCTGAACAGTGGGAATGTCTGTAAGGAACAAATTGGTATGGAACTTTTGTTCAGGACAGTTCTCTTCCTAGCTAGTATTTGTACTGTTGCACAATGTATTTTGTTTAAGTGTGGAGTAGCTCTTAGAAGATCTGATTAGATTGTCAGAATTTTTCAGGAGTTTGCAGTCTTTTCTCACTGTGAAAATTATTAATGAAACAGTGGGCACACTGAGATGTGCAACAGAAATTTACCATCAGGGCACTAACAAGTATTTACTACAGGATGTGACAATTAGTGTCCTTGGTAGCTTTTCAAATTGTAGATATGAAGTGAAATATATATGAAGTGTAGATAAAATTGCAAAGTCTTGAAATGGGTGATTTTTAAACTTTATTTAGTTATTTTTTGGTTTATCCTGTAGCTGCTGGTGTGCAGGTAGGATTGGGAAGGTATTTTTGGTGGCTATAAAGCATCTGTGTCATCCTGATTTCATTCCTGCCTTTAGAGCTATCAGGAAGTTTTCCAGTGCTTGTTATCAGTGGTTTCTTTCATTTGAGTCTTTGTGCTGTGGTGGAATTCCTGCTTTTCCCTCTGTCCATCCCCTTTCCCTGAGTTACCTCCCAGGGCATCAAACAGGGCAAATCCATGTCCTGTTGTGGCCGACATTGTCACAAATGTCCCTGTTCCCTCCTTTGGCCTGGGGGCCTGTTTCACACTGCTCAGTGGTTTTGTTTTCAAGTAACTATTCTGATTTGAAGAGGCAGGAAATGATAATTCTTCCTTACCTTTAGCAAACCCTGAAATCCCTCTTTTTTCTCTAAAATTCCACACGTGGCTGTGAATTCCCATGTAAGTAAGAAGCAAATAACTGATTGCTGTAGATGGCTGCTGTTCTGCAGTCCAGATGTTTCCAAGGTATGATCCATCCCTGAAAACTTTGCTCTTGGATTCACTCATCTGTCTCATCAAGTCCCCTGGGTCACTGTGTTTTGTCAGCTTGGATCAGGATTGCTGAGCCTGGATCATGAGCTGCATCAGAAGTTTCTCTTTTTTTCATTTCTTAGGTTCCTTTCTGCCTTTTGTCTTTCAGGTTTGACATCCCGAACTAAAAAACGATTCTTTAAACTGCTGAGAAAAATGCCGTTTATTGGGGCTATAGTAAGTATTTAAACAAATACATAAAGGATTGTTTCAGCTCTCTTGGAGACTATACATTTCTGTGCATCTTGGTTGTCATGTCGCTGTGATCCTAATAACCCAGGATACAGATCTGAAATGTCTCCTGCTGCCTCCTGGTTTAATGACAGATGTGATTTCTACTCAATCTTTTTGTCATGGTAGCACTCCCATAAGAAGGAGGTTCCACCTCTTTTTAAGCTATCAAGCTATTTATGTTTACCAAGAATAACTGAATTCTCCAGTAACGTTTCCTCATTGTTGGATTTTTAAGAAAATTATTTTAATTCTGGAAGAAGGGGCAGGATTGAACTGGGGTTGTTCTTCTGAAGCAGTGTGAAGTGTGAGACAGGCAAGGGTTTGTTGTGCAATGTGGAAGGGTATTTATTTTAATCAAGCAACTGGCCATGGTTAGTTCAGGGCTCAGATAACTATTAGCAAAAGTTAGCAGAAGGATATCAGCACTTCGTGTAATCATTAAAATTACACACGAGCTGTAATGTTTGGGAGCTGGTGGGTTTTTTGGTAGTTTTTTTTTTTTTAATAAAAACTTGAAACCACAACTGTCAGCATGTTTTAGCACGTTAAGGACTCAGGATGGAGAAATGCACAGCTGGGTTTATTTTACCTCATAAACTGTGGTATCACACTTGATTGCACTTCCTGCTGTTTGCTGTGCTGATGTATTTACACGTTGATTCCAGGGGTCAGAGCTCCAGGCAATTTTATCCGGAGAGAGTAGCACAGAGGAATTTTTTGCCTTTTGCTTTGGAGGTGGAAGGAGTTCTCCAGTTTTCCCACATCCCTCTGGATGAGATTAAATCCCCTCCTTGGCCTGTTTAGAGCCCCAGCTTTCAGCTCCTAACCTGAGTAGCCCTTGATCAGACCAATTCTCTACTGCTTGTGTTTTTTGCCTGCCTGTTAGAAAAGGACACTTTATACAATACCTGTTGTGTCCAGACTTCCCTTCTCAGGGCTAACATTGCTCCCTGTGCCTGGGCACTCCTGCTCTGTGTCCTCTTTCTGCTCTTTGTAGGTTGATACCTGATAACTTATCAGGTGCTCACAAGAGGCCTTGACTTTGAGGCATTCCAATGTCCAAAAGTCAATATCCCAACACCCGTGTTGCCTGGAGGAAGAATCTTCACTTCGGAATGTGTTGTGAGAAGAAGCCTGGGGTTTCCTGGGTACAGGCTCTGGGTGGGAAGAAAGAAATCTCTGAACTGTTCCTGTGGTGGAGATTCCTTTATTGTGTGTCTGTTTTCATGAGTTTCTAAACTGTGTGTGTGGTGGTAGAGCAGGCAAGGACAAACTAACACATCCGAAGACCTCTACAGATTAAAAACACTGACTTGAAAAGGTTTACTGGATAAAAATGCAGTTTTTTTTTCCTTGAGTTTTATTTTCTTAAGCACCAAGGAAAGGGGTCAAAGATCCCAGGGGAGCAGTTCCTGTGTGTTCCATAAACACCACAGATGTAGGCAGCAGATCCTGTCCTGCATACACTCAGCAATTATTTAGAATTTGACCAGTGCTGTTGTTTGATAGGCTTTTTTCTTTCTTTTTAGATTCAAAAGAAGATTGATGAAGCCTTGAATGATGTCACTTCCAGTTTATCCTTCCTGAAAGATGAAAAGGATTATATCAAAGCCCTGCCAGAACAAGGCATGAGCCAGCCTGAAGTGCTGCAGAAGATGAAAGAGTACAGCTCAAAAGGTGAGTCTGTACTGCAGCAGACACCAAACATGATACTTCCTCTCTTAAATGAGTCCCAGTGACTCCTGCTCATGGGTTCAGCTTAAATATTTTGTCCCCTTGCAAATTTTTGTCTGTTATTCTTCTGGATGTGACTGAGATTCGTGAGTTCTAATCCTGTGTTCAGGTATTTACATTGAAATTCTGTTCCTTCCACAAGAATTCTAGGCTGATGGAGAGACGGGAGAGCCAAGGAGAGGAGAAATATGGAGGAAGTTCTCTTTTTGGATTGCATTTCTGAGCAGTTGCCTTGATGTTTGACTTTTACTAGAAATGTGAAGCCCCAGAAAATACTCACAATCAAAAAAAGTGTCTTCCAAGTAGGATTGTTAAGGAATTTCCAAGCCTATGACCTCAATTAAGGGAGACAATGGTTTGTGCCTTGAAAAAGCCTTTTAAGGAAGAGTGATGATGATATTTTGCTGGCTTGAGTCCACACAAGCAGTGTCTGACACTTAATTTGAGTTGCCTGTCGTGTAAACATGTTCTCCCTGATTTGTGTGCCTCTTACAAATTTGGGTGACTTGCTGTCCAGAGGAGAAGAAACAACTGCCCTGCTCTTATCCCAAATTTGAATTGAATTTTCTGCTAGAACAGTGCATCTGCTCCAATTTCAGAAACAATTTCATGATCGAGTGTCCTGGAACAACTTGCTTCTTTTCTACTGCTGAGTATTGCTAATGTAACTTCTCTCTGTGTTTTCTCTTAAATTATTGTTTCCTTCCTTCACTGGATTCTTTTTTCTTTTCTAAAGTCCCCCCTATTTCCCATTCCCACCCTCCCACTCCCCTCTGGAAGTTCCCTGGAAGTGCCAGTTGAGGTGAAATTTAATCGAGGTGCCAGCACTGTGGATTTTAGCAGTACAAACTTGGCTTTTCTATCTCTTAGCATACGGTGGTGGGTGCTCTTTGAAAGTGGCTTTAATTTAGTGTCCAGTTGGTTGAACAGCAGTTCAGGGAGACTGCTGGGGATTAAGGGGATTATTTATTAATATAACTGCTTGCTCCAGCTACATGTTGGTTATGTGCTGACTCTTTAGTCGTCGTTTACTTGCTGTTTGCTGTGTTCACACGGTGCCAGGGGCTCAGCTTCACACACAGCTGTCCCTGGGCCACAAAACTCGGGGAAATCTCCAAAGCTGAGTCCTCCTGTGTGGAACTGAGGGGGATTTTCTGTGTGCTTTTCCACCCTGGCTGGGAATGGCTGTGTTTGTGAGCAGTGTGCTCTTCCCTCTCTTCCAGGAGACGTACGCTGGCAGGATGGGAAAGTCTCGGGGACTGTGTACAGTGGTGAAGAGAAACTCACCCACCTGCTGGTGAAGGTAAAGTGCAAGCAGGCCAACTTTGCATCTTCAGGGTCACCAGAAACCCCTCAGAGCTGTTCCAGCTTCCAAAAGTAAATAGGGAAGATATAAAACTTAAGTCTGGGAAGGGGAATTAGTGGCAATTTGGGCAGCATGTCTCTGGCTGTGTAACTATCGCTGTGGAAACACCTTGTAGAGATAACTGGGATCTTGATCAGATGAGGTGCTGTTTTGAGTGAGAAAGTAATTACCAATTACAAGTGAACTTGGAGGCTGGTACTGGAACAACTTTCACTGAGCAAAACCAAACTCCTCTTGGTTTGAGCAAAAGAGAAGCTTTGGGAAATGTTTTTTTGTGTAGCCGTGTGGTCCAAATCTTAGACAATGGAGCACTGGCACACTTCAGTGGCGTCTTTGTGAGGTCTGTTTACCTGCTCAGGAACTTCTCCCTTTGAGAAGGCTGCAGAATAACCTAAACAGCCTAAAGGCTTGTTTTCAAGTACATCTCCTTCCAGAGTTGTTTTGTTAGAAAGGGAAGCCTGGCCCTCTTGCTCCTGGGAACAGCTTTTGTAGCAGCTGTAATGAGCTCTGTTTGGTGGTTGCTCTTGCTGTTCTCTTCCTCATGTTGACATTTTCTGTGCCACTCTTGGGGAAACAAAGCTCAGAGCAGCCTTTCTGGAGGGGCCTTGGCTTGGATCACTTTGTGGAAACATTCCTGTTGTTTGTGCTGATTATTCACTGGTTTGTTTTGCTGTATTTTATTTAACATTCCTGCAGTTGCTTTTTGATCTGAACTGCAAGAGGTTGGGACTGGCCTGTTTCAGCCTTGTATTCTGTGAGTCCACAGTTGTGGAGTGAGCAGAAATACTGGTTTCCACAGCCACTTTTCTTGTGGTGTGAGTGGGCATTTGTGCTTTACTGCCTGCTTCAGAACCCCCTCTTAACAGTAAACTTAAGAACAAGTTCTGCAAAGTCACTTTTTTTTTTGCCCGATTTGTGTAAAGCAATTACAGGATGTATCTTGTGTTTTTCTTTAAAAACAGCAAAATTATTAGATCTTTCCTTACAACAAGAGATACTTCTGTGCTGTAGAATCACTTCAGAGGTGTGAATAGAAAAACATTTACTTTTTCTTTATTTTACTCCTCAGCTTCCCAGCTTGTGGCATTTACTTGCAGGAGCAGTTAAGTCCTGTAATAGTCTTTCAGTAAAATGCAGCTAATTTGCTTCTACAGATGCACATGGGGAGTTCTCAAAGCCTCATCTGCAAGTTTAACTTTCTCTCTTTGTTTTCTGAAGGTGTATGAAGAGTTTGCCTGGAGTAATCCTCTCCATCCAGATATATTCCCTGGTCTGAGGAAGATGGAAGCAGAAGTAGTGAGGATTGCCTGTACACTCTTCCACGGGGGCCCCAACTCTTGTGGTGCTGTAAGTAGCCTGTCTTTGACTTGCCTCCTGAACAATTTGGGTGGTTTTGACTTTGATAAGTGCAAATGCACCTTGTGCTCTCCAGATGAGCATGAGGGTAAGCTCATTCTGGTGTATTCCATGCCAGCTGTGTGGAGGTTGCTTAATTCCGCTTCTTGATGAAGCTTTATGAGAGACAATTTCACTCAGAAAAACAGTTCTTTAAACAAGACGGTTTACTTCAGCTCTTTTCCCCCACTCTTAAGTGACACAGGCTCGATGACAGTTGGAAAAGGGAACTGGTGTAATGCAGTCTGGCTGGATGTCAGTGGGGAATTGTGAACAGACAAGTGTCACTCTGAGAAGCTCCCCTCAGTTGTAGTCTGTGAGCTGGAAATCTGTGAGCCTGCCAGATGGCTGAGCTCGAGGGCAGGGCCAGCTGGCTGCCTGGCTACTCACCAACATTAGGCATGGCATGGATTGTCAGCTGTCCAGCTGGAAAGCTATGTTCCCAGGCTTGTGTAGCCTTCCAGTGCAAACCAGTTTTACAGCCTTGATAAAATTCCCAGCAAGAGTCCAAGTGTGTGTTCTTAAACTGATGCTTTCAGTGCTGGAAGGCAGTGTTGACACAAGAGCTTATGACCTGAACTGGCCTTGAGTGGGCTTTTCCTGTCAGCTGGAGGGTTGCTTGTATTAAGGAGCTGAGTACTGGAGGAGCTTTGTAGAAGGTGTAACTGGGATCAGACTCCCAGTGGGATTGAAGATGAACTCAACTGTGTGGGAGTGCAAGATGTGATTGCCTTTGAGAGGAGGAGGTAACACCCTCTGACCTGACTTTTCTTCTCAGGACTGTATTCCTTGCACCACCTTCAAGTTTAGAGGAGGAACTCTTAGCTTATGAAAACCATTTCACCTTACCTCAGCTCCTTCCCGGCTTGCAGTGCTGAGAACACTGGGGAGATTATCCCTGGAGTGGGGCAGGGGCTGGGCATGAAGCTGTTGGAACTCGTTTCTATCAGTAGTTGGGACATGAGCTGATCCAGCTGTGTGACTCTGGTGGGTGCTTGGGGAACTTTGCTTGCTGCAGCCTGCACTGGGCTTCTTTGGGTTTTGTTATGTAAAACATGATGTAAAAGTGTCAGCCTTGGCCCTGGGTGCTCTCCCACTGAAATGGAGAAGTGGGATTGCCTAAGAGAAGGTCAGAACAGGTAAAAAACTGCTGCAGCCAAAGTGAGACCTGCATTAATGTGCTCTGGGGAATCCTGCTTTTCCCTCTGCCCTCCTCTCACTCCTGAGGACGGTGCCACAAAGCAAAGGGGACGGGCACAACCTGCTGTGGGGTTCTGTCCTTGCTGCTTGGACACAGCCCCGTTTGCAGGGAGAAGGGGAGGGCTGGGAAGTTGACTGGCCGGAAATGGAAGATTAATTGCACCCCTGTAATTATTGTGTCTGAATGAGTGTTCCCAGGGGACTTCTTGTCTTCCTCCCACTGCTCTTCCTGACTGTGAAGTGTCCAGAGTTGCTGATGAATGGTGGAGAGATGTGGGTTGGTATATGGAGCTCACATGTTCTTGAAGTAGTTGGGCTCAAAGACTTCTCTTCTTCCCCCTCTTCCCCCTCTTCCCCCTCTTCCCCCTC
>VWZU01016431.1:714113-730372 GCA_013397095.1 Sterrhoptilus dennistouni | reverse complement strand
CCGATCTTTCCCATTTTCTTCAGAACTGAATTAATATTTCAGAATAATTTCTGGAGGCTTGGACAGTTACAAACTCAATTAAGAAGAGCATTTTTCAAACTGACAATTTACTCTCTGTCTTGGGAAGGCCCTGCTGCCACTGGTGGCAGTGCTGCAGTTATAATTCTATAACTGGTGAGACTGTAAAGCAGAGAGGTTTTAATGCCAAACCAGGGAAGGTGCAATGCTCTGAGTTATCTTTAATCTTTTCAAAAGGCTGGCTCATTCTACTGAGAAGGCCTCTGGTTTACTCAGTTCAACTTCTGCATTGTTGAGGTTTAGAACAACTGCTTTTTCCCCCCCCCGAACTTCCTCACTGCCGCCTCTGAGAGGCAGAGTGTCATAGTGGCAGGCCCCTGTTCACAGGATTTACTAACCTGATTTTAGCAGCAGGGACTGCTTGGCCAGTTTGTTGGTGTTGGTCCCTGAAGGCAGATGGAACTCGTTGGTGTTTCTGGAGAGGGTGTCTGCATCTCTGCTGCCTGGAAAGCACCAAAAAGTTTCTGTCTGGGCTACTCAGTGAAGCAGTTTCACTTCCTTTGTGCTCTGTTTTCCACAGCACTTTGTGGCAGTAATACTCTGCTGCTCAGTCTGAGAAAAGCAGCCCAGGGACACATCCATGCTGTTCCCAAGGTTTTCAGCAGCCTGGGATCTGTGCGTGGTCCTGCCCTGTGTCATGTGGACATTTCCCTCAGCAACATCTCTGGGAGCTTCCTCTTTGAAGGTTTTTGGGTGTGTTTCCTAAATGCCAAAATGAAACCTGTCTTTTTTACATTTCTGAATGTTAAATCAGATGAGCAGCTTGCATTATTTACAAGAGTTGCCTTTAGCTGAGCCATGTGGGCTGTAATTCTCCTTTGTTGATATGGGCATAAAAGCTCTAACAATGCCCTGGTGGTTGGGGGGATTCAGACATTCCTTTGCCTTAAATTGCTCTGAGAGATGTTTCAAGTTTTTAAGCAGTTTTAAAGTAATAATTTTCAGCAGTGGATGGATGCTTCTTATTTCTCACTAATTACTACTACTGTTCTTACTTTAATTGTTTTATGCAAGAGCAAAGAGACACAGGAATCAGTGAGTTTGGGTGCCTGGAAGATTCTAATCACATTCCTGCAAAGATTTGGAAGGACTAATTAAGCTCAGCACACAGGAGAGGAACAGGGGAGTTTGTTCTTGTCTGATGTGTTCATGTTCACAAGGTGTTTTGATTTGCAGTGTAGGCTGTGTGGATTTCTACTGTAATTTGGGGAGAAATCACCACTTTTATGGAAGCTGCAGTATTTTTTTTTAAGTAGCTTTTTGAACTTTAAAAGGAAAGGGCAGATTTGAATTGTAGGGAAAAATTCTGTGCATGGTTGACATGTGAATATTTGGTGTGGATCTCTCTGTGAATTCTTCTTCCACTTATTCTACAGCTGAGGACAAGAGAGAGAAGACAAAATCACCAGATGCAAGCCTAAGCTTCCTGTGGAAACCCATTTTGTTTCTTCTCCCCGAATTCTGTGGCTTCAAAACTTTGGCTGCACATTTGAAGTAGAGAGGTGTGAGTGATGTGTCTTGAGGGGGGCTTAAACTGTGCAGACCTGTCAGATTTTATCTGTAGTGATGAGCAGGTCACCTTGTGAGACAGGAGTTCTGGAGGTTTCCAGGGGTTTCATGGGAAGCTGCCGCAACATTATGACTGTGCAGTGGATTGTGGTGTGTTTTTTTACCCCGTTACCCTAGAAATAAATTGTAGTTTCCTTTTTTTTTTATTCATGGGATGGTTCAGCTCAGTGAAACTTTTGGTCAGCTTTGTCTCCAGGGTGTAAATGGACATGTTTCTCCAGGTGAAAATGGAAGCAAAACTTCAGAGACCACGAGCCAAAGGGGTTCTTTAATGTCTGACAGTTTGACAGTGACATGGTCAAAGGAATCCTGGAATAGGGACCATATCTCTTACTGCTGTTGTAATGTTGAGGTTCCAGAGCACTGGGATTTGGAGGGAGGGAGCAATGGAAGTGAGTTTGGAAATCAGGAGGGGTATTTATTCCCTGTGCTCTCTCCCCTCCCATTTGCAAGACAACAAATAAATCAAGAACACAAAATGTCTGTTTACTTTCCTTTCTCCCCCACACTTTGCCTGGCCTTTGAAGATAGTGGAGGGTTGCAGAGCTGCTTGAAACAATGCCTGTTTCCAGCCCCTTTTCCCTTGGCATGGCTGAGCCTGTGGCCTTTCACTGAGGGGAGAGAAGAATGTGTGAGCCCTCCGCGGGTGCTGAATCACCATGTTGGCCGGGCGCTGGCGCCGCAGGCACTGGGGAACTTTGATCCTATGACAGTGATTCAGGCTCTGACTACAGCAGAACGAGTTTGCTGTCAGTGGCTAAGCTGACAGAGCCTCCTGTAAAGGAGCAGGCTCCATCCACAAGTATAATCCATGTGGACCAAGAGGATTTTGCCGTTGGAGCTGCGCTGGGATAAAGGTGCTGCTCCAGACTCGGGCACTTCTCCATGGTGGAGACTCACAATGCTGACTGTGGGCCAATTCAGGAAGCTGAGCTGGCTGAAATTCAGCTTTTTGGGTGGATTTTCAGCTGTCTGAGCAAGCTTTCTGTGTGTTTGTCTGTGTGTCAGTCTGAGTGCCAGGGAGAAGGATCCATCCTGGGTGCTCTCCCTTACCCTGCATGCGACTGACTGCTGACAAGTGTTGGCTCTGACCTACCAAAAACTGTGTGTTGCTCAGCATTTCCATGCAAGGGATAAAGCCAGACTTTGAGGAAGGGCTTGTTACATATGAAGGCAAGATATTGGTGTTTTAATGTTAGGATTGAAATGGAAATAAGACTGTACAAAGGCTGCTTTTTCAAGAGCAGATTATCTAGGTGAGTGTAGGGAATGCTGCCCAACAAGGAGCAGGCCTGGTTCAGTAACACAAATCCCAAGATCCTCATGTCGTTCCTAGCAAAGTTTTCACAATCATTACCCTAAGCAGTGTTGCAAGGATAGGTATAAGTAAGCAATAATCCCATTCCTCTTCTCCCACCCAGTGGGAAGGCAGTCTATCACCAGCTGGGTTTTTTTTTTCCCAAAGGTAAATCACAACCTGACAGATCTTTTCATAAAAGGCGTTGAGAAGTGAGTGGCACAGCCCATAAAACCCTTAAAACGTGTTCCTGCTGCCATCCATTTGCTTCACAATTAATGCAGTGACATCTTTATTCAGTGTCGGGTTCTGTTAGGTTTTATCTCTCACAGCTGTTGCTTTTAAACTTCCCCCAAAAGCAGGAATTGTCTGTGGTATGACAGTCCCTTCCATGCTGCCTGTGGCAGCAGCTGCCCCTGGCTTGGATTGTGTTAGGAACAAATCTTGGCAGGCTGTGAACTTTGTTCCTTATCTCTGTACTTCATGTTTAGTCACTGCCACACAGTCACACTTCTTGGCATTTTTGGGGTTTGCAGCTGTGTCAGCAGGGAAAAACCAAAGGAAACCTCAAATTTCCAGATACCATAAGGCATACAAATGTGACGGGGTTCCTTTTATGTTTATTTTTGAGGGGGAAGAGGTTAAAAGGGGAAGTTGCAGTTGGTTCAGCAGGTCTGAGGAGCAAAATTAGTTCCACATAAGCAGTGTAAGTAGATTTTGATTCCTCATTTACCTCAACTTCTAGTAACAGTATAACTGTCCCAGCTACCCCATATTCTCAGGTTATGGCTCACCCAGTAAGTCAGTCCTCCTGCAGGCTGCTTAAAAAACCAACTTCACATTTTCCCAGGTTAAAATTTTACTGGGGAGGGTTGTGCCCAGTGTCCCCTGTGTGCCAGAACTCATAAAAGCTGACCCACAAGAGACAGTCCTCCCACTTGAGGAATTCCTTCCTGTAAAAAGAGTTTAATTTATGTATTTGCACCAGCTCTTGAGTTCAAGTATGCAATAGTAAAATTGTGTGTGCCTTCCTCTCTTTCACCTGATGCAAACCCTGTGGTCAGGGTGAGGAGGGCTGGGACAACAGGGTTAGTGGGTGCTGTGGATACTGAGGGGCTGGCTGGGGAGAGGAATGCACAAATTCCTCCTGGTGTAAAATTTCTTGTGTCCCTAAGGGCTTAGAAGCTCTGGTATTGATCTAGGCTGGCCTGTGCAGAAAGGAGGTGAGAGAGAGCTCCAAGTCCTGCAGCATTCCAGGTTCTGGGAAGGTTTTGTAGCTTGGGGGTGGTGCCAAGCCTGAGATAACTCTGTGCCTCTGTGGCACTGCTCCAGACCTAATAAACCCTGCTGGATTTCAGCTGACTTAACACAATCAACTTTGTTATTTCCGTATACGTGGCATAATTAATCTGTGATGCAGGTAAACAATCCCCAGGTAATCAAGAACTTAAGTACAAGTAGTTTTGTGAGGTGAGGTGACTGTGCAATGTGGTCACCGCCTGCTGGGCTCTGGAATGCTATACTTTTTGTTTGTTTTCTCTTTCTCTCATCCCATTTAAATAGAGGATTCAACATTTAAATGTGCATTTTCAAGCTGAGTGTCGGAAAGCTGCCTCGTGCTGTTCAGTGGCTTCTGCTGCCCTTTAAACCCTGAGTTGTCCGTGTACCTCTGAAGCAGAGGCAAGAGATGCTGTGCCTATATCCCCTTTCTGCTTTTTCTTTTACCCTGTGTAACACACTTTGGTTTTTTTTCTTGTTTGCCTCATTTCTGGTGGCAGATGACATCTGGGGGTACTGAGAGCATCCTGATGGCCTGCAAGGCATACAGAGACTTGGCTTATGAGAGAGGCATCAAACAGCCAGAAATGTGAGTGTTGCCACCACAGCTTCTTCCTTTGGGGGCTTGTGGGATTTGCTGTCTCCTTGAGCTGAGGTGGTGCTGGACCTCAACAATCCTTCATTTCATAACTCATTCCTTGTCCATCTCTGTCTGGAGGAGAGAAACCTGTGTGGAAAGAAAAGTTCAAAAGCACAGGAAGTTTTAAAGCAGCCTGGGGGGCACAGATGTTGCTGGGGGCTGTGCTGAGCAGCTGTATTTTGGCAATACCTGTCTGCTGCTCTAGACAGCCTGCTCAGATCAGCTCTGCTCTCAAGCAGGAATTGTCAGGCCCTTTGAAGTATCTAAGGGTTTTGATTTATTCAGATCAAAGAGGGCTTAGCCTGAAAACTCTGGGGCTGGAGTTGGGCTGTTTAGAGCTTCAATGGGGAATTGTGCTAATCATTGCAGTGCTAATAGAGAATTTGCTGTCTCTAATGTGCTGCCTCTTTTCTAAATGGTGTATGGAAAATACTTCTCTGGTTAATTGCTTTGAGGGGAAAACGTAAAAAGAAATGAAACACTGGTGGTTCTTTTCTTCCCTCTCTAACATTTAAGACTCTGATAATGAGATGAATCCTCAGAAAACAGGGTTAATTAAGGCTGTTCAGCCACTGCCACTCGAGATGGGAGACAGGACATGTTTCATTCATTTGATCTGTTTCTTTTCCAGGCTGGTCCCAGTGAGCGCCCACGCCGCCTTTGACAAGGCTGCACATTACTTTGGGATGAAGCTGATCCAAATACCACTGACCAAGGCTATGGAAGTGGATGTTCAGGTATCACTTTAGTCTCTCTCTGTGAGGAACTTCACATTGCAGAGCAACTAGGCAAGAAATCTACCTGTTCAGGTAGTGAGTCAGTAGATAAAGATGGAGGAATGCTTTCTGAAAACAGTGAAAAACAGCTTGACTAAGTGCCATTGCAGATGAAGTTATATTTGAAATAATTGGATACTATCCCTTTGTCCCATGGGATTCATTTAGACTCAGGTAATTTATGCATTTCATAAATAGCCCCAGATTTCAGAGAAGGGTGAACAAAATAATATGGTATTTCCAAGTGGATGAGTGGTTGTAGCTCATTGCTTTCCTCTCTGTACACTTTTATGCATTGGTTTTTAAGACCAGACTCTGCATGTTGTCACCCTTTATCTTTTATGGCAGGGTGGCACTTGGTAAATGGAATGTGAGCATCTTCTCTTTTTAAATCTTCAGGCAATGAGGAGAGCTATCTCGAGGAACACAGCCATGCTGGTCTGTTCTGCCCCCCAGTTCCCACACGGAATTATGGACCCTATTGAAGAGGTGGCAGAGGTAGGATAACCCTTTCCTGTAGGAACTGGTGTGTTGCAGCAGTAAAACCAGCATAAGAGGAGTAGAGGGGTTCCAGGATGCTGAGTAGTGAATTTGGTGCAGGGATCCCACTGGCTGGAAGAGTATTACTGTCCTCACATGAGCTGCTAACCAACAGCAGGGTATGTAGGATGCAGTTTGGGAGTGAGGGGGAATGTGTGACTGTGAGACCAACCAGAAGTGCTTGTTTTTGGCTGTCTGAAAGGAAAGAACACCTAAATGGCTCACCTGGTGAAAAGGCTTTGATTTAGGGCCTGCTGCTTGTAGCAGAATTGATGTGGAAGTCTTGAGGAATGTGTGGAGGGAGTAGGAGTCACAGGGCTGGGATCTTATTTTCTGAGCACACCTCTTGATTTCTTTCCTCTCTGTGCTCCAGTTATTTATTTTGTATGTGACCAGCCAGGGCCTCTGACCTTCTGTTCATTTGGCTCACACCCTTTCACTTTATTGTGGATACTCCTTTCAGACAGTGTTGTCACATTTCTTTGGCAAACACAGCAAACTACCAAAATGCTACATTGTTTTTCCTGTGTGTGGAAGGCAGGAAAAGGCATCCCCCAAAAGCCAGCCCTTCCACATCACCTGTCCTCCATGGCTAGAGTGTGGTGTGATGCTCTCAAAGGGTTCAGTAAACATTTAACTGTGAAATGCCAAATAGGTTTTGGTAACTGGAATTTGGGTGCCCCAGCCGCATCATTTTGTCCCCTGATCTCTTGTTCACACACAGCTTGCAGTGAAGTACAAAATCCCCTTCCACGTGGATGCCTGCCTGGGTGGATTCCTTATTGCTTTCATGGACAAGGCAGGGTTCCCCCTAAAGCGTCCCTTTGACTTCCGTGTGGAAGGTGTGACCAGCATTTCTGCTGACACCCACAAGGTAAGGACAGGGGAGAAGGATCTTCCTGGGCTTTTGTTTTTGGGGTGTGATTCCTTTTATCATCCTGGCCTTCAGGAATTTCTTCCCTACTGTGTGGAGGAGCACTGCAGGGGTAGGGGCTGCTCTGTTCACGTGTTCTGTGCAATGTGCCAAAGTACAGAAGCCCTCAGGTTGGAAAAGACCTCCAAGATTGAGTCCAACCTGTGACCAGTCCCCACTTTATCAACCAGACCAGAGCAGTGAGTGCCACATCCACTCATTCCATGAACACCTCCAGGCATGGAGATTCCACCACCTTCCTGGGCAGCCCCTTCAACCCTGACAGCCCCTTTTTCCCCCTCCACAAAGAGACTTCTGATTTCCAAGCATAACCTCCCCTGGCACAACTTGAAGCTGTTTCTTCTTGTCCTATCATTTGTTTCCTCTGAGCAGAACCTGACTCCACCTATCTCCACGCTCCTGTCAGGGAGTTGTAGAGAGTGAGAAGGCCCTCCTTGAGCCTCCTTTTCTCCAGGCTGAGCCCCTTTCCCAGCTCCCTCAGCTGCTCCTGGGGCTGCAGCCCCTTTCCCCTTCCCTGGACATGCTCCAGCCTCTCCAGGGCTCTCTGGCTGTGAGGGCCCAGAACTGGGCACAGCACTCAAGGGTCCCCAGCAAAGAGGGACAATCACTGCCCTAGTCCGCTGGTCACACTAGACCTGATCCAGGCCAGGTGTTGTTGGCACATGGGCACATGGTGGCTCATGGCCACTGTCACCAGCACCCCAAAGTCCTTTCCAACCCCTCTACTCCAGCCTGGAGCTGCAGGGGGTTGCTGTGACCCAAGGCCAGGACCTGGCACTTCGCCTTGCTGAACCTCTGCCCATGGATCCAGCCTGTGCCAAGCCCTCTGCAGAGCCTTTTGCTCTCCAGCAGATCTGCAAATGGGATCTTGGTGAGGACTTGGATGCATTCCTGTGCCCCCTTGCTGCTTTCTAACCCTTTTCTGTGCCCCTTGCAGTACGGTTATGCTCCCAAGGGCTCCTCGGTGGTGCTCTACAGTGACAAGGACTACAGGAAATACCAGTTCTTCGTAGCCCCTGACTGGCAAGGGGGAATTTATGCCTCCCCCTCTGTGGCAGGCTCCAGGCCTGGTGGGATCATAGCTGCATGTTGGGCCACTCTGCTGCACATTGGAGAGTCGGGCTATGTTGAGGCTACAAAGAGGATCATCAAAACAGCTCGTTTCCTCGAATCCGAGTACGTGGGTGCCCAGGGTGTGAGTCCTGCTCTTCAGCCCTCCTCCCAAACGGCTTTTGTTTTGTTTTTCCCTGGGACCTGCTGGGCACAGAACATTTGTTTGTGTCACGATGGCTGAGGAACACAGATGGGAGGGATGCAGGCACCTTTATTCAGCTGGGTTTTGAGAATTCCTTCTGCCTCAGCCATGCCTGATGGGGAATCTGGAGGGAGGACAAAAGAAGGGTTATACTCTTCCTTGTTGGGGTGCTTGGGTTAGTTACGTAAGAGAAACCGATTTTCTCTACTTTTCTGTGTTCCCTTGCTTTTCTGTCTTCTCTCTTTTCCATTTCTTCCTGAGTTTATTTGACTTTAGGGTATGTAATGACCCGGGTTCTCTGGCCAGTCCCAATGGCCCGGGCTGGGGGCATGATTTTTGGGTGGGAATGTGCTGCCATCTGTTCCCTTCTGCAGCTTTTCCTTTAAGGCTCCAGGTGGGTGGACAGAATGTCTGACCCCTGTAACCCTGATCAATCATTTCTTTTCTCCTCCTTCTTCTCAAGGTTGAGAAAAATTGACAGCATCTTCATTTTTGGGAAGCCAGAGGTGTCTGTCCTCTCCATTGGCTCGGACGCTTTTGACATCTATCGATTATCTAATTTTTTAGCTGCAAAAGGATGGAACTTGAATGTCCTACAGTTCCCACCAAGGTGAGTGTGTGGAGGCCAGGGAGTGATGTATTTAGCCAGGGTATGCAAGATGGTCAACTTCAGGCCACGTAGCTCTCGTGATTTGCTGAGTACTGTTGTCCATAGCTGATGAATTGTATGTAGAATTTTCCTCTGCAGAGCAGGAATCACTTTTGTAATTGCCATTATACAGCAGCGAAGATAAAGTAATAGTAATTTTAATGAGCCTGGCAGAGGACATATCATATTTCTATTTACCTCTATCTAATAGAAGCAGAAAAATATAAATAACCAAGGCTCTATCTCATGTTTAGTTAACTGAGAGTTTGTAGATTGGTTGATTTATTTTTACTGTCTTTCTCCTGCCCACTGAAGGAATTTAAAACAACAGTGAAGAGCTGATCATTTTCGATGTAAAATTAATCTTTGTCAGAGACTTTCCTTAAGTGGGAATTTGGGCTTTTGTGGGCAAAAGGAGCCAGTGCTCCCAAATGCAGCTGCACTGAAAAAAATTTTGACTGGCCATGTGAAGCAAAGCCCAGAGAGCCTGAGGTGACAGTTCAGAGGTGGGTGCTTCCTTCTGGTGATGGCTTAGAAGCTGCAGAGGAAGGAGAGGGAAATGGTGGCAGGGGTCACTGTGCCTGCAGGCAGCTGCATTTTTCTCACCAGAGGTACCTGGAATGAGGTGAGAAACTTTAACCTAATTGTGAAGTGTGAAAGGAAGGAAGAAGGAGCTGATTCTAGTAGGCATTTTGCAGGGATTACCCTTAGTGGGAATGCTGTTTTAAGGAGATACACAGTTATCCCTGGCCACAGAAGGGCTCAGCTGCTGTAGGGTGCTCAGAAGACGTGGAGCTGTGTGTACTGGAGGTGGTTAATCTCTGCCCTCTGCCCTGCCTGCCCAGCATCCATCTCTGCATCACGCAGCTGCACACGAAGCCCGGCGTTGCCGAGCAGTTCCTGAAGGACGTCAGGGACAGCATCCAGGACATCATGAAGGACCTCAACGCCAAGACCACTGGCATGGTGAGGAGGGCAGCAGGCAGTGAAGGGCTGTCTGGGCTGGGGGTGTTTCTCCTGTGTAACAGCCTGCTCTTCTCTGCCTAGGGAGCCATCTATGGGATGGCACAGTCTGTCCCAGACAGGAGCCTGGTGGCGGAGATTTCCCAGGCGTACCTGGACGGCCTCTACAGCACGGATGTTCTCGGCAGTGACAAGCACATGAACGGCTCTCCCGGCCACCACTGACTGCAGTGCAACCATCAGTGCCTTGCCAGCGAGCACTGGGGTGGTTCCAAAGGTTTCCTAGGGAAAGAGATTGCAGTACCTTTTTCCTACAATTGCAGGTCTGAGGGTGGCTTGATCCGGAAAAATTCCTTCCCTGTCTTAATCTGTTCTGAAATCTGCACTGTTTTCATGCCCAATTCCCTTTTTAGGGCTTTTCCTCCCTCCCCTCTGCCTGTTCTCATCATGGCAATTGATGGTGAATTGAATGTCCATTCCACAGCTCTGAATTCCTCAGGTATTCTGCATGTCACTTCATTCCGTGTTGTTTCTCCTCCTCAGAGCTGGTATTCAGCCAGCATCCAGCCAGGTGTTAAATTTGAGTTCTCACATTGTGTTCCATGGCTCCAGTCTTCCCGGAAGTTAATGGTAGACAGTAAACTGGAAATTTTGTTTTCTCTTGAGTATTCCTGCAGGCTGCTGCATTTAACAGACTGTGCTGGAAGCCTTGTATCTGTGTAATGCAGAGCTGATAAATTGGCAGAGGGAAGGTAGTCATGGCCTCCCTTTGAAATCCCCTCTGGAGATCTCAGTGAGACTGCAATCGATATCTGCTAAGGGAGAGAAAAACACAACACGAAATCCTTTTCTGGAATCTCTTGAACAACAGCAGAAACAGAAACCAAGCGGGTGGTGTAGGGAGAGGAACTGGATGGTACTGAAAACCCCAGGTACATAGTGGCTGTTTTGCACCCCTGCCTCTTGTAGAAGACATGCATTGACCACCCAGGAGTGCTGTTTTCCCTTGCACAGATCTGGAGGGAGGTGCAAAGCTCATTTCACTGTTCAGAACTTGAAGATTTTACACTGTCCCCTCATGATGCTGTAGCAGAGCCATCCAAGCCCTGGCCCATGTCACAGCCAGGGGTGTCGTGTGCAGATGGTTTTTTAAACCACAGTCTTTTAAGTATCAAAAAGGTGACTTTTGTAATAGCAGCAATCTCAGCTCTTTGCACTGATTCTTTTAAGGCACATTCTCAAAAGGGCATTCACCATTGTGCCTTGATGCTTCTCTGGCTTTTTTTTTTGTGGCACGCCAGGGAGAGTTGGAGGGTTCAGCTGTTCGACCGTGACCTTGGTTGTGGTCATTTCTTTATGGTACTAATTCTGAAAACAAACCTCAAAGGCAGGCTGGCCTCAGAGGAAGCACCCTTGCCTGTTAGGTAGGATAGTATTTGTAATGAGCCAAGTCCCCTCACAGTGTTAGAAAGATGCTGGGAGAAGCAGAGGAAAGAAGGATGCAGCAAGTCAGAGCTGTTCCAGCCTTGGGCATGTGGCTCAGCCTTCCTATTTTTCCCCACTGTTTTTAGGGTGAGAGAGTTTTCCCAGTGCAGCCTTGGGAGGCAGTTGTGGCCTCAAGGAGAAGCCAGAATCTCTCAAGTAGCATTGGAGTTACTCCTGCAGGGCTTTCCCATGTTTCCTCTTAGCTTTTTGCATGGAGCAGAGTGTTTCCCAGGCAGATTCCCACATGTGGGCGAAGACTTCATGCTGTCTCTGCAGAGTCCTGTGCAGGGCATCTGAAGGCATCTCTCTGCTGTAGCCTGTTAGCCTGAAGCTGACCCTGGCTGAAGCACAGGAATTTTAAGGAATGAGGTCACTGACCAGCTCCTGCACAAACCAGTGAGCCTTGAGTCCAGCCATTGTGGGAAGGATCCTGCCTTTCCAAAAGCTTTATTCCCTGTGCTAGGAGACAGAAGCATTTTGGCCATCTGCCCTGAGCTTGATGACTTCATGCAAGTCTCTGAGCCCTTTTGAAATCATTGAATTGCCTGAGAGTCTCTGATGGTGATACCAGCCCTGGCAGTTTGTATTGGACCTATTTGTTCTCTCAAGGTCTTGCCAGTGTGACCATTGCTGTATCTCTGAGTTTGCAGTACTTTGGAGACAGTCTTCAGTGTCTGGCTACTGTGATGGTTCTCTTTGGAACCGAGATTTAACAGAACAAAAAACAAAACAAAACAAAACAAAACAAAACAAAAAAAAAAAAGAGGTACTCTTTTTGTTTCTGCTTTAAAAGAAAGAAGGGGGTGGATTGGGGTGGGCTGAAGGAGAGAGAAACTCCCTTCTCTTCCTTCCCTGGTTGCATTTTCCTCCCAGGAAGTAGGTGGATCTAACAGATCAGTGCTCCATTTCACATTTTTGGATGTATTTGAAGATGTTATTTGTAAGTCAGTGTATTCTATTCTGGGCTTTGCTTATTAATAATATTTGTGAGTTTAATTGTTCCATGTGTATTTGTCCTATACTGTAAATGTAATCCTGTGGTCAGGAATAGGCCACTGTAATTCCCTGGTGTGTAGTTTTTATCCATCCTTGTCACCAACATGTAATCTGCATCTACTTTATCATGCCAAATGGTCTTGGAAAAATTGGATTTACAGGCTGTGTGATTGTTTCAAGGACAAAAAGAAGAATTTGATGATGAACTGGATTATGATCTGAAACTGGACGGTACTTTTAGACCTGAAGGGATCCTTGCCACAGTTAATTCCTGTGGGATTTTCAGGTTTCCAAGTGGGACATTCAATTTGTTGTTTGTACAAAGCACTCCCAAGGGATTCACCTGTTCTTAGGTACTAGAATGAAGAATATCCAGTGGGATGGACCAAGAAGAGATATGTGTCTTCATGCCATGGATTTCATCTGCACTTTTCTGATGACTTGGGGGAGAGGGGAGCAGAAAGGTTGTGCACAACGCAATAATACCTTGCCCAGTAAATCCACAAAGACTTTTTAATGGACAAATGGGATGAGTTGATCTGATGGCAGTTTTCTGCTTTGCTCTGATTTGCCACTGTCAAACTGGAGGCTGAAATAGCTGAAAAGCTGGTGAAAATGGGCCTGGTTTGTATTAAAATGGTGCGTTTAGCTATCTAGGCTCACCGAGCTCTTATTTTTCTGCTTCAGTGCTTGTTTGAATGAATGGGTTCCTGGGATTTGCTCATGCACAGCTGGTCTGTGGCAGGGAGGATGGTTTATGAATCTTACTAACTCTGCCTGAGGGCTGCTCTGTCCTTCTGTCAAAATGAAGGTGCCTGCATCTTGTGTGTGATGTTCAAGGATGCTAGAAGTTAAGAGCTATGGATTTTCTATTAATACTTTGTAGAACTTTAAAGGGTTAAAAAAAGAAAAAAAAGATCTGAACTGGGTGTTTGTAGTGTTTTCCCCCAGACTGTTGTGCTGAAAGCAAATGCTGTTGGTTTCACGTGAGATTGTTCTGTTCATTGTATCAGTGAAGATCTTGTACCACCCAATCCACCCACAACCTCTTTTTGGGAAGTATTTCACCCTAAGCAGCCCCTGCCCTGGTGCTGCTTTTGTGCCTTTTGGTTGTACTTTGCCTGTGTTTGTGCCTTGGCTGTGGCACAGCTGTGATTTTACACAAGCAGTTTGTACCTGCCCTGGCTTTAATCATTGTCTTTCAGACCCCAGTCACTCTGAGGTGAAGGCAGCTGCCATTTCTATGTGTTTTCCTGTGGCAGAAGCACCTTCTTGAGAGCAGTCAGGGCAGTACCTGCCCTTGGGAAAACCTATTGGTGTCATTTGGTCAGTGAGGCCTCTTTCCAAAGAGTCATCAGGTTAAATGAGATGTTTATTGTAAACATTTTCAGTTGGTATCCAATGAAGGCTGGCTCCAGTCGGGGTGAGACCACATGCCTGCTGTAATACTGCTAGAGAGGGGTGACAGCAATGACAAACTGCACAGCACCTTGCTGCTTGGTTACAGAGAAACCAAAGGGTTCAAAAAACATATTTTGGACAGAAAGCACATTCCAGGAGGTAAGGAGCAACAACAGAGGCTGCACTGGGGGCAGGCTCTGGACAGATTTACAGGTGCAATGGTGTAACTTGACTCTGGGAGGACATCGACCTGTTGGAGCGAGTCCAGGGGAGGCACCAAGATGATCAGAGGGGAGGGATCACCTCTGCTTTGAGGAAAGGCTGAGAGAATTTGGATTGTTCAGCCCAGAGAAGGGAAGCTCTGGGGTGACCTAATTGCAGCCTTCCAGTACCTGAAGGAATGGACAAGAAACACAGAGAAGGATTTTTTACAAGAGCATGTAGTAACAGGACAAGGGAGAATGGATTCACACAGAATAGGTTTAGATGGGATATTGGCAAGAAATGCCCCCCTGTGACAGTGGTGAGGCCCTGGCACAGGATGCACAAAGAAGGTGTGGCTGTCCCATCTCTGGCAGTGTCCAAGGCCAGGCTGGAGCAGCCTGGGATAGTGGAAGGTGTCCCTGCCCATGGCAGGGGGTGGAACGAGGTGATCTTTAAGGTCCCTTCCAACCCAAACCATCCTGTGACTCTGATATGACTGACTCCTGGTAAGAGGCTCAGCAGCTGGGGGTGTGGGATCACACGGCTAAGGAAGGGTTTAAGGATGGAATTTTCAAGCTTGGAGATGGATACATGCACCCTGAGAAGTGCCTCCATCCGAGCTGCACTGGGGAGGTGCCGGGCTGTCTGGATCCAGGATCTAGCTTGGAAGTGGGAGAAGGCTCTGGCTGCAGCCATCTCGGCAGGACACAGGGGGGTTTTGGCTGCCTGTATCCCTGGTCAGGAGAGGGAAGCTGCCACCTGCTCGATGAAGCTGGCCAGGTTGATGTCTCGCTCCGATAAACCCCCGCAGTCGTGGGTGCTCAGGGTGATGTGAACCTAAGGCAGACAGACAGGCTGAGTGTCAGTGACAGAAACAGCAGGGCTGCTTTCCCCAGTGCTGCATCTGATGAGGCAGTAGCTCCAAACTTGTTAGCAAAATTCCCTGGGGTGGCAGAGGCGGTCTGGCACTTGGCCTGGTTCTTGTCTTTCCTACAGCTCATCCTGGCCACAAGCTGTCACTGCCACCCCTGCCTTGGTCACAGCAGCCACCTGTGTCCATTGTCAACTCACTCTTTCCCCAGAAGCTTTTCCTGTGGCTGCTACTTGATACAGATTTTAAAAAGGAACACCCTGGTGCCAGCCTTCGGCAGCTACTGCTCAGCTGGACAGGGAAAAAGAAAGAGGGATCTGTGCTAGCTGTAGGCTGGCTCTGACACAGGAATAGCATCTGAGGGAAAAGGTCCTGCTGATGGGAACAGGACTCACTGCTCCTGTTATATCCTTCAGAAAAGGGAGCCGCTCCCTGAAGTGCTCTGCTGTGTCCCCACCATCTGTGTTTCTTACCTTATTGTACACATTGAACCATTCAGGATGGTGATCCAGTTTTTCTGCCTGTAGAGCCACTCTGGTCATGAAGCCAAAGGCCTGCAGAGTAAGAAGGAAAGTTAATTCTGCAATATACTGTTTTTCACCCCATTACAAGTAATTTTACACAGCCTGTGTCTACATAACCCAACCAAATGCAAAGCCTGGGATATTATGTGAGTTTTCAATGGGTTTTCCTCTTCCTGAGGAGTGTTTTCCCAGACAAACTCTATGCTGGGTCGAGCACTTTGGTGTCTTGAGTAGGTTACTTTGTTCAGCCATTCCATTTCAGGAGGGCCACAGAGGGCTTTCTTAGGCTGAGCTTTGCAGAGGGGACTCCCTGCTCTGCAAACCAGGTGTCCCAGTGTGTCAGACTCGGTGCCCCTGGCGCTCGTACCCGGTTGAAGTCCTTGAAGTGGAACTCTTTGAAGATGGCGTCTCTGCCTTCCACCTCGTTCCACCCCACGGCTCGCAGGTTTGGCAGCAGCTGCTCCCTCTCCTCCGTGCTCAGCCTGTGGGCTTTTCCTGCCTGGAAAGGGAAGGGAAGGGGAGCAGGTCAGTGTGGCAGAAGTGGGATGAAGCAGATGTTCAGAGCAATGAGGCACCCCATGGGTCCTGGAGTTATGGGAACATTGAGGCAGCTGCAGAGTGGGTGGAGGGTTGGAATATCAATGTCCTCTGCTCCCTGCCTGGAAGACATCCTGCATGTACCAAGAAGTCCAGCTGGTCCCTTCTGCCCTCTCACCTCCAACACCTCCCACAGCATCTGAGGTACTAAGAAATGATACCTGTGTGAAGTTAAACTCCAAAATACATTTTCTTTTACATA
>VWZU01016431.1:689067-710148 GCA_013397095.1 Sterrhoptilus dennistouni | reverse complement strand
CAGCCGGGTTATATCCTAGCCCAGGTTATATCCCAGCTTGGGTTATATCCCAGCTTGGGTTATATCACAGTGTATATTGGGTGGAAGAAGGCAAAGTGCCCCACACAACACTTCCGAGCCTTCCTAAGGTGTTTCCTGCCGTTGCCCAGGGAATGGTGTGCTCATGGATGCTGAGTGCTGCTCCCTGGCATTTTCCCTCTCCAGGCCAGATGGATTTGTGCCCATGTCCTGCAGCTCATTGTCTGCTAAACCCACTCATACGATGGGCAGTTTTCCAGTGCTGACAACAGTTTTTTACTGTGCTGGTGTGTGTGGCAGACAGAAATTCAGCCCCCTGCTATTCCCTCATGGCTTTCTTCACCTTTGAAGCAACTAATCCAGATTTTTAAATTTAATACAGTATGACGTACATCCCATGTATATACTCTTGTGCACATTTTGTTTTCCACAGTAAAGGACTGTGGGTACTGCAGAGATGATTTGTTTTTCCAGCAGTCGAGTCAGGGGGAAGTAAATCCTTTCTTTTTTTTCTTTTCTTTCTTTATTTTTTTTCCCTCTGCAGGTTTGTTTGCCAGGGTAAAATGAAAAGGAAAAATGAGCATCTTTTGTGTCCTGGGAGATCCTGAGTGTCTGTCCAGGGAGAAATGACTTGGAGAGCAATGAAGAACCTCAGAAGAAAATAATCGTGTGCAGATGTGGGGCTGGGAGCTTTGCTGTGGATGGCAGGAGGAGGTGTGCTCTGAGGTTTCCAGCAATGAAATCAGGAGGTGGGGTTGCTCGTAGGGTTGGGAAAGGCCAGCAGAATATATTCTTGGCCTAAGCTGGAAGTGCAGGATTGGCAGTTTTGTCACAGCCCAGCAGAAGAGTCCCTGTAAATAACAGTTGGAGCAGGTAAACTGAGGGCAGCTGGGCTGGCTGACAGTGCCTCTCTTAGCCTCCCTGTTGATCTGGAGATGGGCAGGAAGCGAATCCCTCATGTTCCCTGGCTTTCCCTTCATTGGAGTTTGCTCTAGCCTGTCTGGGATCTGATCCTCTTTTCCTTGGCAACACGTGTGCTGCCAGTGCAGAGCAACTGCTGGCCACCTCAGCTCCCTGGAGGTGGGGAACATCAGGAGAAAAAGGATTCCTTACACTGTCCTCTGATTGCAAAGCTCCTTTGTAATGGCATTTTCTCCCCTGGGTGACAAATCCAGCTCTGCCAACCTTTCATGGGAGGAGTGTCTTGCAGAGGGACGGACTGGTCCTGGAAAACAACAACAGGGCAGTTGAGATTTTCCTCACTCTACAGTGTGGAATTGTGTCCAGGGGAATCCTTTGGCTGATTCCAACTCCTGAACCTCTAAGTTCCCCTTCTGCACAGTTTTAATTTCCCTTTGTGAAACGAGACCCTCTAGGTTTGTTCTTAATGATTAATTGAGGGATGTTGGGCAAGGTGTTTGCTCAGAGCAGTTTGCACCCTGTGCAAGGGGTGAACCTGTTTACTGGGAACAGAGTTTTGCTCTTTTTCCCTCTCCCTTTTGTCTGTTTTACAGCTGTGTTCCTTTTGGTGGCACCTAAACCCACATGTGTACAGGATTCTGCATATTTGGAGAGGTCTCATACTGCTCACTACTGATACTCTTATTTTGTCAATAACTTTTTAAAAATACATATCTGACCCTGAAAGCTGCTTTGCTTAGGAGCAGTGGTCTGTCTCCCATCTCAAAACTTGCTTTTGCAGGGATAGATGGGATATTGGGAAGAAATTCTTCCCTGCGAGCGTGGGCATAGGTTGCCCAGAGAAGCTGTGACCCAAAGGGTGTTTTAAACCAGGGTGGGCCAAACTCTTTCATCATCTGCAATTGAAACATTGCTCTCATGGCAGAGTAGATTTAATTAAAGAGTTTGTTTAGCACTGGAGGGGATTTATGGCAAGTGTGACAAGTTTAAGGTGACAAAAGGGCCCAATAAACAGAAATGAATAATTAATTAATTATGTGCTAGATTTCCTCTTGTAGCAGTGTTTTATCAAAATCAGTGAGGCCCTCAGAGCAATGAAATAAATAAAATAAATCGGAGGCTGGCAGAATCTGGGACTTTGTTCTGCTCACACTGTGTGTCAGGTTGAGGTCTTTTGTCTCAGGCAGAATACCCTGCATGGAAAATAAGATGGAAAAAAGGGCAATAAAATGGTAAAACCACTTCTAATATGTCGAACACATGAATCCCAAAGTGGGAGGTGACTGCTTTCAGGAATATCAGAGCACATAGGAGTGAGCAGTGTTCCATTGAAGGGAGGTTTCCCAGAGGAGGATGATGATGATACCTGAGTCCAAGGTATCCAAGAGCACTTTGCTGTGGATCCCTTCTCCTGTGTCAGGCTGGTGCTGGAAAACACCTCCCATTCCAAGCTAATTCGTGGAGAAACCTGGCATGGTTTAGAATAGGAAACTCAAGAGTTGGGCAGAATAATCCTGTTTGGATTCTGTGTTTGCCCTTGAAACCAAACACAGGGGCCCTGGGTCCTGGCAGCTGATGTCCCCCTGTGACAGAGGTCTGGTTCCCAGGAGTTTGCTCCATGGTCTGTGGACAGCAGTGAGATCATGGATTCTGTGGCCTTGCCAAGGTCACCCTGGTTCCTGCAACAGGATCATTTGCCCCGGGGGAAGGCAATCCATCAGAACTGCCTCCTCCCCACGCCTTGTTCTGTCTGGTTTGCTGATGAATTAGCCTGTAACTCGGCTTGTAACTCGGCTTCCCCGGGCACAGCTGGCACAAGGGAAGATTCTTGTATTCGTTCAGTTTGTTTCCTGACTTTCAGTCCAAATTTGAGCCTCTTTGTTAAATAGGTTGGATTTGCTGGCAGATTTGCAGGAGGTGCGGAGGGTGAGTATCTTGACAGATCTGGAAACCGTTTTCCCATGTTAAAGAGTTTTGTTCCTTGTTTATTCAGGGGGAGTTCAGCGCCGCATGTTAAGCGCTGCTGCACAGCCGCGTCTTGTCACTAGGGGTCAGGAAAACGCTGGAAAACCGGGGATGTTCCCGAAACGGCGGTCCCTTGCAGGAGGAGACAGGATGAGGGCTCAGAAACCCGCCTGGCACCGAAAACCAGGAGTGGTTCCTGGCCCTGCCGGCCCTGGGGGGCAGCTCTTCAGCTGCACCTTCGGGATCAGGTTGTTTCCTGTGAGAAGCTTTTCCAGATCCTTTGGTTGTGTTCCAAAGCCATTGGAACATAGGTGCCATCCCTGGGACATTCTTGCACTGAGGGTGTCTCTTCAGCCAGATTGCTGGAGATCATGGAATGGTTTGGGTTGGAAGGGACCTTAAAGACATCCAGTGCCACCCCCTTCCATGGCCAAGGACACCTTTCATTATCCCAGTTGCTCCAAGCCCTGTCCAACCTGATCTTGGATTCTTCCAGGGATGGATCAGCCACAGCTTTTCTGGGCACCCTGTTCTAGTCCCTCTCCACCCTCACATGGAAGAATTTTTTCCCAATATTCCCTCTAAATCTCTCCTCTCTCAGTTCAAAACCATTCCCCTTTGCCCTATCACTCCAGTTCCTGATGAAGGGACCCTTCTCAGCTTGTAGGTCCCTATTGCAACAGGCTCTGCTAAAAGCTTTGTTCCCAGATAATTTGGTTTTCATTTCTGTTTTCAAGTCCTGGAAGTCCTGGGGTTTTATTTCCGACTTTGCAATTGCAGGAAAAAAGCAGTAAGGGAACAGGAGAGGGGCGGAGTGTGGATGTAAAGGTGAGGTCAGTCTGTAGGAATGTTTTATTAGAGATTAGAGAAGATAGGGAAGCTTTTGGGCAAACAAAACCTCGGATCAGAACCAGAAACATCAGGCTACAAAGCCTGGTGAGAAGAGTTGCTCAGAGATTAGTGAGGTATTTAATACCTGGGGATGCTTTAGAAGGAAAAGTGACTGTAACACTCAGGAGATGGTGAGAGGAGAAAAGATATGCTAAGGCAGTGATTTCCTTGGAGACAGAGGAGCAGTTTATGGGCCATGGCACATGATTAGGGTGCTAGAGGGGACAGGGGCCAACTCCAGGAGCTTTGCTATACGGTAGGGTTGCAGATTTTATTTCCTAAACCTGCCTTTGGGTGGTTTTCATAGTAATATTTTTTTTCTCTGATCAGGGTTGAGAGAGCAGACAGAGTGGGGGGTGTTTTTGGTGATAAATCATCTCCCGGTGGCTGGGGGTGTGCCTGTCTCTCACAGATTGCCTTGGGAGTGTGCTCGGGTGCTCAGCTCCATCTGTAGCCCTCCCAGGAGGGCGGTAGGTGAGCTGGGGAGGTGTGGAAGCACACTGCTGGAAGCACGGGATGGTATCCAGTCATGGAGCTGCTGCATTGTCAAATTTTGCATTTTTCTTAACGCAGAACCTGCTACTGGAAACTCATGATATTCACATCAGGTGCAGCACTGATTTTTTTTTTTCCTTGTTAGCATTAAACATACTCTTTTGATGAGGTTACTCTCTTATTTACATTACCACCTCTCTTCCTCCCCAGCCTAATGAGCTTTGTGCTGCCTCTCACAAAGTGAATTCGTGTGCTCTGCTTGTTCTTGCTATTACTGGGAAGGACCACTGGACCATGCTGTCTGCAGTGTTTGTTCAAAGCAGGATCAAAATTAATGGGAAAACTGTGTACGTGGCACTCTTAAGAACCCAAAATGCCACTGTGCCTCACCCGCTGGGGGAAGCAAATTTGATAACAGAGCAGCTCTCTTCAAAGTCCAGGGATAAAGAATTCCTGAGGCAGGCATGGCGAGGAGGGGAGAGATGAAATAGTACAAAGTGTCCTTGATTCACAGCCTGGGCTGGGCACTTTGTGGGTGTGCTGCAGCAAAATGGAGCCATGTGTGAGTCCAGCCAGCTCTGCTGCCCCTGTGACAGCTGTGCCTCGTTTGGAAGGGTTTGGGGCTCCAAAGGAGGGACCTGTCACTCATGGTGGCTTGTTTCAGCTCTTGGACTTTTGCTGACATCCTTCTGAAGTGCTGCTGAAGGTTGTCTGAGCAGTGCCTTGGACTCGTCTTGGAAATGACTCCTCAGTGTTTACGACCTTGCAAAGCCGGAGTGTTGGAGCTGGAGGGGAGGAAGGAGGTTGTTTCTGACCCAGAGGAGAAAATTGCTGGTGCTGTGAGTTCCTGGGGAACATGTGGCACCAGCTGTCCTGTGTAATCATCTCAGAGCTCATGTCCTGTGGCAAGAGAGCTTTCACTGGGAGCTGCTGCTGCTGCCTGCTCCAGGCACCGTGGGGAGTGAAGATGTTGGTGACAGGGTTGTAGTGCTGGGAAGGAGACCTGACTCTTTTCTGGAAGGGTGTAGATTCAGATTAGATATTAGGAAGATTTAGATGGGATATTAGGAAGAAATTCCTAATATTGTTCCTTGTGAAGGTGGTGAGGCCCTGGCACAGGTTGCCCAGAGAAGCTCTGGCTGTCCCATCCCTAGAGGTGTCCGAAGCCAAGCTGGAGAGGACTTGGAGCAACCTGGGCTACTGGAAGGTGTCCCTGCTCATGGCAGAGGGTGGCAGTGGATGATCTTGGAAGTTCTTCCCAGTCCAAACCATCCTGAGGTTCTGTGCCTTGTAGGATTTCTCTCAGCCATGAGCCCCTCAGAGGGTCTTTGGGGAGGTTGGTCCTTGTGCTGGTCACACAAAGGGAAGGAGAGGAGCAGGAGTGTGTCCCACAGGGGCAGACAGTGTTTGTAAATGGGATGGGAGAGTTTCCACTGTGAGGGCACATCAGGGAATCCACCTCTGCTGCATCATCAGGCTCAGGAGAGCTCATCAATGGCTTGGAACAAACTGCCCACAAAGAAAAGAAGGAACAGACCCAGTGGCCAAGGGCAGAATAAGAGGGAGAACAAACCAGGAACTTTTCTCCCCAAACTCCTATTTCCATTGTGATAACAAAAAGGATGAACAGCTCCAGAGCAAGTGGGAGATGTGATATTGCCCACCATGGCAGCTAAAGCCAGCAAGATCGAAAAGCAACCTCTGGGCAGTAGCAGCAGCATCACTCAGCAAAGGGAAGGTTTTTCTCCAGGTATTGATCAGCAGTTAACAGCAAATGCCCAGCATGGAAATAAATACAGGTTTTGTGGTGGTGCTGCAGACCTGAGCCTGAGGCTACAGGGAGCTCTGCAATAACTCAGCTGTCTCTTCTGATGCACAGTGGAGCAGGTGAGGCTGATTCACTCAGGCCTGGTGACTGCAGCTGCTCTGCCTTCTTAGGCAGGTAACTGAGGGTTTATGTGACTGACAGGTGCCTTAAATCAGCTGAAGGGTTTGAGAGTGTCTCACCCCAATAGCTCCTTGGAAATTCAGCTTAGGGCAGGAGGCAGAACTGTGATATTTAAAAGCACTTGAGGTTTTGGGCACCCTTCTGGTGTCACTGCAGTTCTCCTGTGCACAGGTGTTGCTGTTGTGAGGGGGAAGGAGTGATAACACCTTAAGTTTTAGCTTTTGTATTTTCCAGATTCTGTGCTGCATTAGTATAGAACTCCGAACTTCATATGAAATGTTAGCAAGTTCTCTTCACAGTTTAAAACAATCTTTTTCCAGACCCAGAACCCAGGACACCGTTGCAGCTTCAGACCCAAAAAGTGTCAACAACAGCGAATTGAGGAGAGCAACCTGGGAGGATGGGACTGCATAACCTGAAGCTGTAATTGGACAATTAACCCCAAAATGTAAATAGACCAAAACTTATAAAAGTGTAAAATCTTGTGACCCACTGTCCATCTTGGGTGTAGCCTTGGCCAGGCTCTTGTACTGCCTAAGGTGTAGCCTTTGCAGGCCTTTTAATAATTACCTACTTTGTCCCTTTAACACTGTCTAGCCTCTGTTCTAGGTAGCCTCTCAAGGCATCAGTTTTTGGCAACTCTGCCAGGACAGCAGGGCTTCTGGAAAACCCCTGGACTAGAGGAACACCCAGCTCCTGCACCCCCAGGGGGCCCTGGCTGTGGTCCAGAGGGTACCAGAGCCCAAGAATCCAAGATCTGGCTGGAAAAGGATTGTTTTGTCTGACTGAACTGTGAGGAGAACTTGCTGACACTTTATATGAAGTTCAGAGTTAAATATTAATGCAGTACAGAATCTGGAAAATATGAAAGCTAAAATGTAAGGCATCAGTGACGTGTCTCTTACCCTCCTCATCAGCACAGCAAAATTTGGGATCTGAATTGTTGTGTCTGGAGCTCAGGTGTGGACTGCAGCATCAGGCTCCCATTTTGATTAGTGGTGCACAGCTCTCATTAATTGATCCTGTAAAATACCTGCTACAAACCTGCTGGTTTCTGGGCTACAAATGAGAAAAATCTGACTGTAGGTGCTGTGGTTCTGGGGCACGTTTTGGGTGTTCATTGCCAGAAGTCGCCGACCAGGAGGGAGGAGTTGGGGAGAAGGTTTTTTTCTGTCTTTGTGGTACCATCTTCTGATGAAATTTGAGGGACAACCTGAGATATACTCCAGGTTTAGTTTAAGTGATGCTAGATTGGCTTTTATTTCACTCTACTTCCATTTACACTGCTGGGAGATTTATCTGCACTTTAGTGCATGGAATTGTATTTTTTCTTTACAGAGCTTCAGAAAGAGTATTTTAGAGCTTGTGGGAAACCAGCCAAGTGGGAAACAGACCAGGATCTTTCCCCTCTTTGCCCTGTGCCTCTGTCTTCACTGGCAGTAAGCATGGTGCAAAACCCACCTGTCTTACTTTCCAAGCCTCTGTAGCAAGCTGTCAAGTCTGCCATGTCAACAGAAAACATGAAGACCTCTGCTTTCTGCTGAGGCAGAAAGATAATTTGTGGCTCAGGCATGACTGAGATGTTAGGCGCCAAAATTATGACCACTCTGTCAGATTGGCTGGATAATTTTTACTCCCAAGCCTTCCACCAAGATGATTTTCAGTGCTTAGAAATTAGTCTTACTCTGCAGAGCTGTCAGTGTCTCCCAGCTGTGTCAGTGTGTGCTCTAACAAATGTGTGTATGTGTGATAGAGCTATTTCCTCATCATTCCCTGCACTCCTCCAGACACCTGGGAAGCTTATCTTAAGTGCAGCTCTCCTCTCCCAGGGGTCACTTTTGTTAATTCATTTTTTGGTTTGTTTTCCAGTACTGTAGAAAACTTCTATAACAAGCTGCTTGTTGTGGGGTTGTTGTTTGGTTTTTTCCTAGGCTGTGTAACCACACAGGGAGAAAGATTTCATGTTTTGAGTAGATTATGCTTGAAATGGATCTGTGTGTGGGGTTTATTTGTAGAGGTAGGGAGCAGAAGCAAGGAGAAATTGAGACCTCAAATTGAGTTCAAGACTCAGTTCTGAGTAAAAGTTTGTATCCTCAAAAGGTAGAAAGTTGTAAAGAGGGGCTGTGCTGAGGTCTCTTGTCAGGTCTGAAGGGAGTGTAGAGCCCACTGCAGAAAAGGAACAGCAGATCCTTTGGGAAAGGAGTATCCATCCTCTGGCCTCTCCCAGCAGTGACCCACGAACATGGATCGGTCACCTCCACCCCCAGTGGTCCTCCCTGAGGACACCTGGCCCTGTAACAACACAATCTCTTCATAGCAGGAGGTGGGAGGTGCAAAAAATCCATCTGGAGGAGTTTTTGCCTTTGTTTCTTGTGGTGAAGGTGAGCTGTGAGCCTGCAGTTGCCTCATCCTTTTGGCTCTGCTTCCCGGCTGATTTGGGTTCTATTATTAGCAGCTGATGTGCTGGTGGAGTCACTCTCCTCCCAACTCTGCTAATTAATCAATGCACCCCGTGACAGCTCTTGACCATTAAATAATATTCATTAGTATCCAGACCCCAACTGTATGGATGAACCCATCTATCTTCATTAGCTCTTGGATTTCAGCATCAGGAGCAGGAGCCAAAAGGAACAGTGAAAGGGCACTTTTCTTCCTCATCCCAGGGAAAACTGACCTTGATGATATTTTTCTTTCTTTCCCTTCCTGCCCCTTGTGTGTTGGTTAAAGGAGAAGATGGGCAGGAGCTTCATCTCCTCTCCTTATCCCAAGTGACCATCCGTGGGGAAAAGGAGAAGGATGCTCTTTAAAGGTGGTAAATTACATATGATTACCCTCGTTTTCTAAGGAATCTGAGAATGTCTCTTGGGCCATAAAGCAGAGAAAGTGAAGATGAATATTTATGGGTGTCCTAACTACCCTCCTCCTCCTAACTATTAACTTGGCCAGTGGTGGAGCCACATCTGCACACAGGTAACCCAAAATTGTCCAAAGCTGTCTGCCCAACCTCAAAACCCGGAAGGAGGAGTTGCACTTTTTGGAAGTGTTTCCTGACCCAGGCAAACATCTGGTGTTTTCCTGGGAAGCCACGACTGCATGCTCACCCTTGCTCCCCAAAATAAGAGGGTATTGCTGTCCCTGCTCATCCATGAGGTTATTTCCTGAATGTTCCTGCAACACAGAAAACACTTGGTCATGTTGGGAAGTCATGTCATTTCCTTCCTGCCAGGTGAATCTGCCCTGAAACAATTCCTCCTTTTGTCAGATTAAAGTTATTTAAATTGAAGAGCTAAAAGGACTCAGTGAGGCCTCCTGAAGTTTGTCCCCTGCTCTTGGGCTATCCAGTGTGATCCTCCAATCCCCCATGAATGTCCTGGGGTGGTGGGTTTGTCTCCTATTAACAATCCCATGGATGACCCAGGGAAGGATTGTTCAGTGGATTATTTCCCTGTGTCTCTCAGACCTTTTGGGCCTTGCTCCCTGCTGCACTGTGGGTGTTGGAGATGAACAACAAATGATATTTTTGCTCCTTGCAGGTTGCTCTACTCAGACTTGCTCTCTGGTTTTCCAATGGCATTCCTGGAATTAGGTGGTTTTTTTTCCCATCCTCCTGCAGATCTTAATTTGAATCCATCTCTGGTGATGCAGGTCTGCTGAGAAGATGAAAATCAGTCGTTTGCCTGGAGCCACCACTGTAGGTTATTTATACAGTGATTAGTTAAAGCTTCAGATATTTAATGCAATCTTTAAATCACATATCCACCAACAGCAATTGGTCACATAAAACTTCATTGAGTGGTATCTATCACTTACTGTTTTTCTCAATATGTGCATATATTTAATTTTCCACAGAACTCTCGCTGATATTTTCTGCTGAGGAACCAGTAAATCGAAGGGCTTCATAAAGTGTTTTGTTGCATAGCTCAGAGTGAATTACTTGTAAAGGAAGCATGGAATATAAAAATTCATCTTGCAAGGAAGTTGCCCTGTTGGATGAATCCCATCTCTATGTTAAAACAGGCTCAGACCTTAAAATGAAATGTATTTTCACAAGATGGGTAGTTAGTAAAGGCTCTTCCACCCAGCCAGCTTTGAATATTCAACCTGGTTGGTTTTGCTTCTGTTTTTTTCCTCTTCTGCCTCAGCTTGTGGGACAACATCTGCTTTGTGCCAGGGGTTCAAACTGTACCTGTAAACACTTGAATTCAAAGGTATGGTCAAAATGTAATGGTTTAAAGTCAGCTCAGAAAGCCAAGTTCTTAAGCTTAGCAGAGGAAATGCAACTTGAAAATAGCATAGATAGAAAATATAAAGCCGAAGTCTAATGAATTTCCTTTTTTTAAGAAATGGGAATTAAAATAAATGAGACAATGTTATGCCTGTGTCGAGTAGCAAGAGAATATTCCAGCTGGGGGAGCTGGGCTGAGCCCAAACCAGCACAGACCCTGGATGTGTGAAGGATTTGGGTGCCTTATCTCACACCCTGGGTGTCTGGAACTGCTCCACCAGGGTCTGTCCATGACCTCAGCTGGACCTGACAGTGCCTGGGAGAATCCCAAGGAGCCTGCATTGGGTAGGTTGAATGCCAACCTACAGACTCAAGGGCTTCTGTGCATCTCATCTTTGCCTCAGACTTGGGAGTTCTCTCATCCTGGAGGCAAATTTGCCACTGATTTCTGTGGCAAATATACATCAGGCAGGGTTAGCTGCTGCTGTTGCTACAGCAAAGGACTCTGTCTTATTCTGTGCTGTATTTAGGTCATTAATTAAATATTCTCTAAATATTTCCTCCTCCCCTTTTTTGAAGCAAGGATGGAGCCATAGCCCCTTTGGCCAAGCTGTGCTTGGTGGCCTGAGTGATAATGGCTCAGCAGTGGCAGGTAAAGGTGATGGGGAGTCCTTCCTGTGCCTTCCCACACAGCTGTGAGTACTTCTCTGCAAGTCTCATCATAAACAGGGGCTTGACCTCTTTTTAACTGCAGTTAAAGCAGTGTAGCCTCTTCCCAGCATTGCTATGGCACAAGGAAAGGGGACAAAAATGTCCACAGACTTCAGAGGACCTTTTCCAGGTGTGAGTGAGCTCCTGCTGTATCTGAAGTTCAGAGCAAAAGACTATCTCAATACATTGTATTTAACTTTGTCCAATTCCCTTCCCATTTTCTGCAGTGATAAAATCCCTATTGCTCTTTCATCTCTCCCCGTTTTTTCCCAAGTAGGTTCAGTGGCAGCAGTGTTTGGGGGCAGTAAATCACAAAGTGGAGTCCTGCGTTCATAAAATGCTTTATGCCTCCCTCCATCAATATTTCAATGTGCAACACAGACACCAACATTTCATTTTAATTGCACTGCAAATTTCCTGGCCGAGGGAGAAAGCTGAACTCTGCAAGGCAGCCCAACCCCATCACCATCCCCTCCTTGTCGTGGGATCCCTGCAACATCCAATTATCCATGGGGTTTGTTCACCCGAGTCTCGGGGCTGTGCGCATGCCTGGTGCACTTCCAGCTGAGCTGAGTCTGGCCTGGCTCCTGCTTTCCTTGCCCTGGGGTGAGAGGAGGTCTTGGATGTGTCTGTGGGAGTTGGCACTCTGCCTGCAGCCCTCCAGTGGGCAGGAAGGCCCATCCAGCACAAACAGAAGGTTTGGGAAGATAGGCTCTGGCAGTGATTAGAGCCAAGGGAAGGTTTCCCTGCTTACAGCAAGCACCACACTTTTAAAATTGTCCTTCCTGAGGTTGCTTTACTTGCAAGGACTCTTCCCATTTGCAGAAGAGACAGAACAATAACTGAGATGTTCAAGTCACTGAGTGATACTGGCGACTCACCCCTTGTGCAGGTAGCCCTTTTTGTGAGGTTTGAGTGATGGTCACCTGCAGCTGAGGGGCAATACAGGAATTAATTCACTCAGTTTATGTGCCGAACTGCAAAATTCCTTGCCAGCATCACAGAACAGTTTGGGTTGAAAAGGGCATTAAAGACCATCTTGTTCCACCCTCCTGACATGGGCAGGGACCTTCCACTGTCCCAGGCTGCTCCAATCCCCATCCAACCTGGCCTTGGACACTTCTAGGGATCCAGGGGCAGCCACAGCTTCTCTGGGCACCCTGTGCCAGGACCTCACCACCCTTGCAGGGAACAATTTCTTTCTAATATCCCATCTAAACCTCCCTCTGTCAGTTTAAAACCATTGCCCCTCATCGTGACACTATCAGCCCATGTAAAAAGTCACTCTCCCTCCTTTTGATACAACCCCATTTAAGCACAGAAAGGGGCTCTTGAGTCTCCCTGGAGTCTTCTCCAGGCTGAACAACCCCAGGTCTTCATGGCAGAGGTGCTCCAGCCCTCAGAACATCTTCATGGCTTACACTGCCATGTCCCTCCAAAAAAACCACAGCAGATATTCTCAAGGTACAACATTCCCAGGTATGTGAGGCAGGATGAAAATGCCCGTGACAAAGCATGGAAGGAAAGGAGGAGGCCCCTAATGCAAAGGAAATATGTTCCTCGTGGTGGTGCTGTTCCATCATTGTCAATTAGCATGAGAGTTAAATCCGTAGCAGCTGGTGTGGGGTATGACTGGATAGAGGGCACCAAATTGGATGGCTGATCAGTGTAATTCAATGTGACAACTTCTGTGGTGGTATCCTGAAGACAGTGGGGAAGGTGGGGAGAGGGAGCCGTGCCTGTGACACACACAAATGCTAACTGGAAGGGAAAGAGGCATTCATTCCTTGTTAGCACACACAGACGTGAGTGTGCTGATTTATGTAACTCCCCAAAGCCTGGCTGCCGCTGCCCTTCTTAAAACACGCATCCAAATTAAGATGCCACGCAGCAGACAAATTGCTCCGTGTGGAAACATTGTTTGCAAAGTCAACGTTTTTGCAACAGCTTATTTAGAGTCCAAAAAAACCCCTCAAAACAAGCTCTGTGGGGAAACAAATATCTGTGTGTTGCTGGTACCAAGGCCCAGGAAATGGTTTTGAGGCAACAGAAATCCCTGTTTTCTCAGGGAAAACAGAATGTCACAACAGTCCAGGCTTTCAGGGACAAGAGTTGGCATCTTTGGATATGGATTCACTAAAATTAATTCAAGTCCAGGCAGCACTAAAGAAACGATTTAATAAATGAATCACCTGCCCGAGCACAGCAATTTGGGAATCTGGAACAGAGGGCTACATGTTTTTGAGCTGAGAGGGGGAGTATGGGATGTGTTATCCTTCACCCAACATCTTAATGCAGCATTTCCTCTGCAAAGGAAAGTGTGAAAAGTGAAGTTAAAGCTGTGATCCCTGTTTTTTTCCTCTCCCTAGGGCTGGTGACTCCCTTTTACTCAGAGCTACAGCAGACTCACAGAGGAGCTCTCAGGTGGTGTTATCCATAGGGTAATGGGAATTTTCCTTCTCCATATGTGTGCACAATGCTCAAACCATGTTGGGGCAGGAATAGAGTTGTTTTGGAGAACCTTTCCTAGGATCTCCTTGAAGTTCCTCTGAAAGAATTTTCCAGGAGTCCCGCTTATAGAAAAATCAATCTGTTTGTAATGATGGAAGATGGGGAGGTAAGGGCAAGGCAGAGGGCCCTGAAAGAAGGTTGATTTACAGAAAAACTGTAATAGCTCAGAAGACAAGTCTTCATCTGCAAGCCTGGAGAGAGTCACGAGGGCTGGGAGCTGTTAGAAGGATGTGCCATGGGATCAGAGGTGGGAGCAGCACCAAAAAGCATTTCTGAAGAGGTGGGGATGGCAGTCCTGGTTGATAGCGAGGAATATTTCCTTGCTGGTCTTGAGATGACACAGACCATCCTAACCACCAGTACTCTTGAACAGGAAGGTTTAAAAGGATCTGAAATTTATCTGTCCTCACAGGAAATGAGTGCTGGCAGGGTTGGGTTGATCTGTAGCAGAAAAGAGGTGTCTGGATGGTTTGTCAGGAGGATTTGCCTCCCTGCATGGTGCAGCAGTTGCTGTAAGTCAGTCTTAAAGAGCCTGTGGCTGATGAAGTTATTTATACAGTGATTAGTTAAAGTTTCAGACATTTAATGCAATCTTTAAATCACATATCAACCAACAGCAATTGGCCTGTACCTGTGTAGTCAGCAAGGATTTTTTGGGTGAGACCTTTTTATCTGGACCCTGAACAGCAGGACTGGGAGGAGAACAGGGAGGAGAAAAGGAGAGTGTTTTCTGAGTGCCTGCTCCCCCAATACTCTAAGGCACATCCTGGTGCAGCACAGAAATAAACAGAAGGGATCTACTTACGAGGTTAGGGGTTTGCTATCCTTGGATCCTGTTTGAATACACTCTGTCCTGGAGTTGTTTTGATTCCACCAGGGAGTCTTTTGTCTAAAGGGCATCACTGCTACAGCAGAGTGGAGCTGTCCCTGCCCCTGCTCTCTCCAGTGGATATCACATTTCATTACCCTGATGAGCCTGAGCGAATTCTCCCGGTTGTGTTAATTTGCCCACAAGCCAGCCCCTGTCCCCTCCTCAAGAACTCTGTGACATTTTCCAGCCTCCCCCATCCCTCCCGGTTCCAAAACCTCGAATAATAATCACGGACTTGTCCCTTTTTCTACTTCTTGCTTCTGAAATGGAGGGGCCAAGACACCCTCTTCCCTCAGCATGCGGGCAGTGCTAGCCCCGGGCTGGGTGAGTGTTATAAATACATATTATAAAGTTGGCTTTTTGCTGTGTGTATAATGGTAAAATAACTCTGCTGTAATGACACAGTTTTTATTTTTTTGCTTAGACATAGTAGTGAGATAGCTAATATACAGTTATGCTTGTAATTGAACTGTCTGTTTAGTTAGGATAACATCCAATGAACATATAATAAGGGCCCTACTACTAATATACCAACTATCAGCACCTGCTGTCTAAAAACAGAATAGACCAAGGCCTAAACTGGAGGTGATAAAAAAGCCAGACTAAAGCCACAGCCAAGAAACATGCATGCTCTAAAAAAGCAGACCCAAAGAGGATCTAAACAGTTATTTAAAAAGTATAAATATGCATAATAGTCTATGAATATGCAACAAGCTAATGTAATAAATAAAGTATTTCAAGAATGTCTCTGAAGATTGTAAGTGTACTCTTGGCTAAATGCCAAACACCCAGCCATTAACCCTTTACTTCATTTCCTATGGTCTTCAATCAACTTTTAAAATTTTTACCAAAAAAGTAAACCTTGTTTTTTCACAAGGTGTGGGAGGCATCCCCCTCCCAGGGCTCTGTGTTTGTGCCCTGGGGGCTGCCAGGGCTTACAGCAGGGTGAACAGAGCGGGTGATTTGCACAGCCTCAGGTTTTGTATTTTGGAGCTCACCAGTGGAGGGAAGTGCAGTGGCTGGTTTGGCATCATCACCTCTGCACTTAACATCTTTATACCTTTTTCCCCCTCCCCAAAGCATGGGTGCATCACTAAGGAAAGGGCCACATCTCATTGGACAGTAAATGTTTTAAACCCAAGATCTGAATGTTTCCTCCACACCTCAGCTGCAGGGCACTCATACGGATTTAAATTTAGATGCTTGGGGGCAGGTGAGAAGAAATTATGTGTGTTTCTGTGGTGCTGCTCCTTTGCCACAGCTCCAGCTTGATCCATATTTTGGATTATGCTGATAGTACAGAAGAGTTCAGGCTGTTTTCCAAAATGTTTGTATCCAGAAGTGTGAATTGAGGTGGTCAGAGACTGAAGAGGCTGCCCAGGGAATGGTCATGGCCCCAGATCTGCCGGGGTTCAAAGAGCATTTGGACAATGCTCTCAGGAACAGGGTGGGATTGTTGGGATGTCCTGTTCAGGGCCAGAAGTTGGACTTGATAATCCCTGTGGATCCTTTCCAGCTCTGGATATTTTATGATTCTATCAGATGTGCTTCTGCATTTATCACAGAGAATATTAATGCATGTTCTTTTTGCCTTAAATAATGAAACTTCTTTAGCTAATGATACATGATAATTTCGCTGTTCTACAAGCCTGAAGCTGAGCCTTTGAAAAATCATCAGTGCTTGTATCATCCTAACCTTAAGGAAAGGTATTAATTTCTCAAGAAATCAAACAAGCTCTAACAGGACAGAAAATTAGCTCCTGATTATTGGTGGTTTTGAGAGAGATGAAGGAGCACTCTTTCAAAATACTTCTGTGCTGATTTCCCTCATCCAAGCATCCCAAGAAGGCAGTTCAGCACTCTGCAAGGGCTGCAGCTGTTCCACTGGTTATTAGGCCTTTGGGATAGCCTTGGCTCTCCATATTCAGTTTTTTTAGAGGAAAGGTTAATGCACATTGGTCCATAAACCCCACTCTGGAGGTGCTGAGAGCCTGGAGCACGTGTGGACAAGAGCAGTGCCACGAAGAGAGCTGATTGAAAGAGAGCTTCAGCATAAGTGTGTAAAGGGGCCTTTGAATGGGCTTGGCTGCAGCACAAAGCTGCTCCTGGACAGCTCTTTGGCAGAAGGAAAGAGGCTCTCACTAAGAATTAATTGTGTGTTGCATCAAAAGATGTGGGGTCAGGGAGTGGAGTAAGTGGATCTTATTGTAAATGGATCAAAGAGATCTGGATACAGAAACTAGAGCAGAAGATAATGTCAGGGAAGAGTCACCACTAAGGAAATGTGAAGCTCTGAGTGCTTAAAATGTGGTGAAGAAGGTCTAGGAGCTTCCCTCAACCCTAAACAACCAGGGCAGTGAGGTGGCAGCAGCAGCAGTGGTGCCTGAGGTACATCCACCCAGACAGAACTGTTGGAACCCTGGGCACTGAGAATTTCAAGCTTTCTGTGCTGACAGGCACTGACCCCCAAGAAAGGACTGCATTTGACCTGAGGCCATGGAAAAGGCTTCCAAAACTGAGTGACAGCACTGGGATTGTGGGTGTGGAGTTTGAATAGAAGTGTGTGATATCACAGGGTGGAAAACTTAGAATTTAAGCTTTTAGAATATAGTAATATAGTAATATATATATANGGATTTTGTAATTGGATAGAAAAGTCCATATTGTGGGGCATGGGTGGTTGGTTATGGGGTTAAAAGTAAAAATAATTCATTTCTTAATTGGACTGTTTATCCTTAAAAGGCCTTGTAAAGAGAGAGACAGGGCTCCATTTTTAGTTTGTTAGCTTGATGGTTTGTGAGACTGTAATATGGATAAGAATTAATAAACATCTGAGTCTGAACAAGAAACACTGTCTTGAGCATTTAATCCCAACCCTCGCAGGAACTGTTAAGGAAGGAGAGATCAGTACAGGTGGGAGCTGGCAGAGGATGCATGGACACTCCTGGAGAAAAAGCTGGAATCTGTACAATGTGTGCACAGGTGGACCTGTGGTGGGAGGTTGCTGAATAACAAGACAGAGGTAATAGGCTGTGAAATGTCACAGGGACTGAAACAGAGATGGGGCTTTGGAGTATCCACCATCAGTGTGTCCCACTGACACCTTGGATCTGCTGACCCACCAAACAGGGCTCCAGTTTGTGCAGAACAGCCACACTGTGAAAGGCCAGTGTCCACAAAGGAGACAGAGGAGTCCTGCAGCTTTATTTGAATAAGGGGAGAGAGTCCACTGGGGCACATCCCTGTGAGGTCTCTCTCAGTTTCACAGAACTCAGCCTCTTATTCTAAATTCCCGGCCACATATTGCCCTCTTCCTTTCTCTGTTGGCTGAGATAGAGGAAAGGTGCAGCCTTCCCTAACTGCCCACCACATGTTCCCTCCCTTGAACATGTTAATTTCCTCCAAAATTTAAAGTCCAGGCTGCATGGGTTCTGCAGGTCCACCAGATGTTCAGAGCATCTGGACTCTGCAGTTGGCTTGTGCGGACACATTTCTCCTGTCACCCTAAAGTTCAGGGGGTAGACTGGGTTCTGCAACAAACATAAAACCCGTTTTGAAGACACTGACACCCATTTCTCCTAAAGACCCTCACTTGTTTGTAAGGACATCAGCACCCATCTTTCAAATTCAACCTCCACCCTCCAACCTCCAGGCCAAAACCACCTGCGACAATTTAAAGGTTTTAGACATCCTCCAGCGAAGTCAACAAGGAGGAAGCTGTAACTGAGGAGGATTTTTAGGGTGTCCTGAGCTGAACCACCTTCGGAGGTGTTTTCTTTTCCTTCCAACAGGCCTGCAATCCCAACCTCCACCCCTCACCAGCTGCCTAACCTCTGGGGACATCAGCATTCCCTCCTGGGACATGCTGGGATCTACCTCAGCCTAAGCAGAGACAGATGTTCTCCAAGTGCTCTGCGCCTGGCCAGAAGCTGCTCTGGTGAGTGATTTCCAGTCCAAGGAGAATTTTTTCCTCCCAGCATCCCTCAGAGACATTTTCCTTTGCCCCAAAAGGCTTCCTCCCTGTGTTGAGCTGTGCTTGAAGCGGTGCTTGTTAAATAAGTGCCACTGAGCTCTGCTTTAAACAAATGAAGTTGATTTAACAGGGCTGCAGGATGGCCAGGTATCTGTGTTATTTAAGAGTATTGGCAGTTTGAAGGCCGAGAGCTAAAAGCACTTCATTTTTATTTTGGCTCTTAATTGAAAATCAGCTGGTTTGTCTTGTTCTCCCCAGTGCTGCTCCTTCCCTGCTCGCGGTGGGATAAGGGCTGTTAATGTCACACAATGTGTTTGTCAAAAAGTGGCACCAGCCCAGGCTTTCACTTGTGGTTTATTAGTTTAATTAACCAGGGTCTTGCAAATACTTCTTGGTGAGGCAGAAGTGAGAGAATCTAATGTTTCTTGGGCCGGATCCTTACATCATGTTAAGCCACCTGGTTGAAGACACCAAGGTAAAAGATGTGGCTCCTGTGATTAACCTTGACTGAATTCAATAATACCTCTGAGTCACATTATTGCTGACCTTGTGCTTTGCTACCTTCTCATCTTTCTAATTTGTCTTTTCTTCCTGCCTTTGCAATAACAGTCAGAAGTGTTAAAAAATAAAAACTTCCTGCTGCCTCGTGGGGGAGAGCTCCTCTACTCGCAATGATTTTTAATTTTTTTCTTTTTACTCTCAGTATATTTCTTGCTGTTGTGTTTTTCTGGCATTTGTGCACACAAACACTTCCATGAGAATAGCTGCCTAAGAGCTGTTTGGAGGTGACCTTGCTGTTTTTTAAAATGAATTTGTGTGATGAAAACTGCCAGTCATCAAGATAATTCTGCATTTGTTCACACTAAAAGAACTTCTTCCTATGTGCCATTTTAGGAGATGGTCGGGATGTGTTTTTATAAGAAAGGCAGGGGTGAAGCTGGGATGTCCACAAAGGAAAGTCCAGGTGCTGCCTGGGCTTCTTTCCAGTGAATTGCTATTATTTTGATTTTAGTGAGTGTTTTGGGTTTGTGGGGTTTTGTGGTGGTTTGGTTTGTGGTTTTTTGTTTGTTTCTTTGGGGCTTTTTTTTTTTTTTTTTTTTTTTGGTTTTTTTTTTTTTTTTTTTTTGGTTTTTTTTTTTTTTTTTTTTTGGTTTTTTTTTTTTTTTTTTTTTGGTTCTTTATTTTATGAACCAGACCAGAACACTGAGTGCCACGAACCTTTTGTTGAAGACCTCTACCACCTCTCTGAGCAGCCCCTCCCATTGTTCAACAACCCTTTGTTATAAATGCATATTATAAAGTGGGCTTTTTGTGAATATTATAATGAATACTATATGTATAATTGTACTGTGTTATGTTTTATTAATAGAGCTTTAAAAAGTGATAAATGTATTTTCTGATTGTGACATAATAAAAAGACCAGTTTTTTTCTTCTTTGTAACATCTAAACTGACCAAGCCAGAAGACATGGGGGGGAGGGCTGTCACCTTGTAACCCTGCATTAAGACTGCTGACTTTCTGGGTTTTCTATCAAAATGAAAACAACCAAAAACCTCAAAACAAAGATTTATGAGACCCACGTTACCAGACAGAGTAGAGCCACCCACAAATAAATCTATCAGGTAAGATAATTTGGGATACATGAAACAGATAAAAACTCGAAAAAAATGCATTAATATCTATTGAATATGTAAAACAGTGATCCTTAAAACACAGTAATTGAAAGAAAAGTGTGGGCTTTCTAGTAAGGCACCCCAGCTGGAACTTTTGCCTTTCTGTCTCCTAATAGTCTATTTTTAATTTTTATTAAACTTATAAATTTTTCTAAGAGAATGGAACTCATTTTTCACACCTTTCTGTGAAGAAAATGTTCCTGATGTCCAGCCTGAATCTCCCCTGGCACAGTTCGAGGCCAGATACCTCTTCTTCACCAGGAATTCCGAAGCAGAAGTGTGAACTCCAGGACCTAAGCAAACTTGCTCATCCCAACATCCGGCATCAGGAGCGACCTCTCTTCATGAGACTTTCAGCCAGAAACACCAGCAAGTGTAAAATTGGGTAAGCACACCCCTCTGCCTTTGTTTTTTGTTTTTCTTGGTTTATTCTGGAGCATGTTGAAGTACCAACTGTCCCGTTTATTCCATGGTGTAATCTAAGATGCTGATTGGAGGTGCTGTTAAAAACGGGCAGAGATAATATTTTTCCTCCTTAAAATGCCTTTATTAATCAGCTTTTCCAAGGGTGTCTCGCAGCTTTGCAGCCAGAAGTTCCTGCCAACCTGGAGAACTCTTCTCTCACCGGGGGTCTCCAAAGAGTTCTGATTTCTGTTTGTTTGCCTCGGGGTCTCACCTTTTTTTTGGTATTTTAGGTTACAGCGAGTTACAAAAATTGTATTAATCAGCTCTATTAATACTTTAGGGTATACACAGCTTAGTACTGGTTTTTGTCTGTTTAAATTTTACTTGGATTTATCTTTATAGGGGGTTTTTGGTGTTAAAAAGGGTCCCAGAGTGCATTGGGATTTTTAATTTACATGTACTACGGGGTTGCCC
>VWZU01016431.1:664876-680825 GCA_013397095.1 Sterrhoptilus dennistouni | reverse complement strand
TTTTTTTTTTTTTTTTTTTTCTTACTGAGGGTTATTTTAGCACAGTAAACATTTTTTGACAGTTAGTGACATGAATAAATCCTTTTCCTGTCCTGCCCCCAGTTTATTATTTAAGGGGAGAAGATGATTAAATCCAGCAGGGCTGATTTGAATTCTCTGTTCGCAGGAAGAGGGCGGCTGATGGGGGTCTGTCAAACCACAGAGTTTGCCTTCATCAGCATCTTGGGAGAAACAGCCATGCCAGCTGCTTAAAACATCTGGTTTGGGTTGTTTCCTCTGCTCCCCATCTCTGCTTTTTGTTCTTTTCCTTTTCTTCTGGAGAGTTCAGCGTTGCTGACTCTCAGTGCTGGATCCAGCAGGGTGACAGCTTGGTTCCTGCTGTTCCACTCGAGCACCACAGCCTGGTGAGGTTGCTGGCTTGGAGTCCAAGCGAGGGTCAGCCAGAGCAGTAAAAAACCACCATCTGCTCCCAGCTTTCTGCAGGAGAAGCTCTCACAGTTCAGGGCTGGGCTCTGTGTGCCCGAGGGCTCTGCCTGTGGTTTGTGTGATGCCAGCAGGGAGCGGGGAGGGCCCCTGTGTGCAAAGGGAGAAGGTGTTTTCCTAACCCCGGTGGCATGGAAACACAGGCAGAGAGAGCCAAGGAAGCCCCAGTAGAGTTAATTAAGTGCTGCATTTAAGAGGTGGAATCGAATGGAATCGCTTTGCATTTATTGGAGTTAGCTTTTCCTGCTCTCAGGGCTTGGAGGAGGGCTGAGTACCTGTGCATTAGTGTGGATTTGGCTGAGGGTTTGAGAGAGGAGTTTTGAGCTCTCTCAACAGTGGATTTGCTAACTAGCAAGCCCTGATCCTGCCTGATGACGGCAGAGTGCTGTAAATACTGTCAGGAAGATGCAGGGGTGATGATCCCCTCCTTTCTATCCCCTTTCCCATCCTCTTGACTACAAGACGTGTCTATAAAACCAGTACCTTCTGGAGACTGAAACTCACTAAGCTGCTGCATCTGTGCAGTGAATCCTGTGCTCAGGTCCTGCTGTTCTCTCTCCCAGTGGACCTCAGCCTGACTGATTATGCAGGGGCTAAATCCCAAAATCCCAGAATTATTTAGGTTGGAAAAGCCCTCCAAGATCACTGAGTCCAAGCTGTGCCCAATGCCCAGCTTGTCAACCAGACCAGAGCACTGAGTGCCACATCCAGTAATTCCCTGGACACTTTCAGGGATGGGGACTCCAAACCTCCCTGGGCAGCCCATTCCAAAGCCTGACACACCTTTCCATGAGGAAATTCTTCCTGGTGTCCAACCTGACCCTTCTCTGGCACAGCTTGAGGCTGTTTCCCCTTGTCCTGTCCCTGATGGACAGATGTCCCTGATGTGTCTGGGAGCAGAGCCCAACCCCCCTGGCTGTCCCCTGTTGTCAGGGACTTGTGCAGAGCCACAAGGTCCCCCTGAGCCTCCTTTTCTCCAGGCTGAGCCCCTTTCTCAGCTCCCTCAGCCTCTCCTTGGGGCTCCAGCCCCTTCCCCAGCTCCATTCCCTGCCCTGGACAGAGTCTGGCCCCTCAGTAACTTTCTTGTGAGGGTCCCAGAACTGGGCACAGCATTTAAGGTGAATATAAAAGCCATAAACCACCAAAATGTAAGGCAGGCAGTGTCCTGTGCCAATGGGGTCACCCAGCTCAGCGCTGGGTTCTCCACCCACAGAGGAATTGGTGCTGTGAGTGCAGACACCCCCTCAAGGCTGAGGCTCGGCCATCACTGGGGTTAGGAACCCACCACTTGGAATAATCAGCCCCATTTCCTGTGGTCTGGATGCCACTGAGTCTGGAAAATTCAAGCTAATCTTGTTTGGTGTCTGCCTGCACCTTGCTGGAGGGCAGTTCTGTTCCGCTGAAAATCGCGCTGCAAACGTGTGCCAAAAGGAGCAGGTCCGTGTCTGAGGCAGAGCCAGCTCCTCCTCTCAGCGTGGAAATGGAGCTCCTGGACTCACCTGGCCTCATCCTGCACTGCCAATATTTTAGTGGGATGGGTTATCTCATGGTATTTTGGCCATAGAGGATGACTTGCAATATTTCAGGTTTTCCTGGGTTGTCCTTTCACCTGCCTGTCTTTCCCCTTCAGCCTTCTGTGCTTCTGATGCCTGACTTTATTATCTTTGCTATTTCTAACCCTTTTTTTGGTCCCTGTTGGAGCCTGATTTCTGCTGGGGGGAAGATGGAAAAGGTCAGGCTCTCACTAGTGAAGCTTATTTAGTTTGCTGCATCTGTGGACAAACTTGCATGTTTGTTGCAATTATGACTAACCAGGATCCTCCTGGGCACATGGGACCCATGTTTGTTTATTTATTTACCTCTCCTCTGTTGTTCTTTCCTCCCACCTAATCCAGTATTCCCAATTTTACCTCTCCTGCAAGACAAAAAGACTTAGTGGACTGCAAACAGTAAATAAAGCTGACTTAGTGGACTGCAAACAGTAAATAAATTTGCAGCAGTCAGTCTGATACAAGAGGACGGGGATGCAGCAGCACTTTTTTGGGCTTGTTTCCACTCCTTATTTAAAATCTCTTTTAATCAGGAGCTAATGGCAAGTTTTGGTCACGAGAGCTGATGCACAGGGAAAAAAATATACCCACCAGTTTGCATTCAAAATAATGCAAACCATTGTAAATAGGGAGATCTGCAAGGATATAATCAAGCTAAATTGCTCATTGTTGCTCTCACCAGAGATGATTTCTTGCTCTATCTGGGTTGGGCTGTCGTCTGGCTTTAGGGAGGATGTGTTCTCTCTTTATTCCAGCTATAAACCTTTGCAGCAGCAGCAGCTGGTGGCTGTAAGAGTGGGTTTTTCCTCTGGGTTTTGTGCGGATCAGGCAAATATTCCAGCAGCTTGGATACTGCTGCTCAATCTGTGGCAGGAAAATTGTCCTGCAGATTTCTGCTGCTCTCCTCCCTCAGCTGGACTGACCTCTTGAGGTGGAGCCGTGTCCTCCTGGGCTCTGCTGCAGGCAGACACCGAGAAGCCTTGCAACAGGTCGCAGCAGCAGCCTGCCAGGAGAAAGGCTCTGGTGTGGGAATAGAGGACTCTCTGTGCCTGCAGATGGTGTGCAATAAGCTCTGGATTTTAGTGACTCTGTGCAATTTATCCTATTGAAAGTAGCTGAGCCTGGAGAGAAGCGGGAGCTGACGCTGAAGTCTCCAAACAAATCATAATGCCTTTAATACTTGGGTGGTTTTTTTGTCCTAATTTTCTTTGACTGTGCTGTACATGAATGCAACATAAAAACTGTGCAAAAGAACCTTAATTTTCTGTGCTTTAACTGAAATAGGGTGTGGAAACACGGAATGGTTTGGGTTGGAAAGGCATTAAAGTTCAGTCAGTCCCACCTTTCTGCCATGGGTAGGGACACCTTCCACTAGACCAGCTTGTTCCAAGCCCCATCCAACCTGGCCTCGGACACTTCCAGGGATGGGGCAGCCACAGCTTCTCTGGGCAACTGTGCCAGGGCTTCACCATCCTCACAGGGAAGAATCTTTTCCCAATATTCCATCTAAACCTTCCCTCCTTCAGCTTTCCTCCTTGTTCTCTATGCCTCTGTGAAAAGCCTCTCTGTGTATTGTGAAGACAGCTTATAAAGCAGTACTCTGGTCTGCTGATCTTCCTACTAAATTCTATTTTAATCTTTTAAAAATAATTTTTGGTTGTTTTTTGACTGGGCAGTTCTCTGAGAAGTGTAGGCGGCTTCAGTTGTGGCTTCGCAGTGAAACTTGCCATGAAAATACCACAGCGTGAAAACCTTCATGGTTGTGCAAGGCAAATGTGGCTTTATGATGTCACCCTTGTCCCCAAAACACAGCCTTTGGCTCAATTATTCTCTATGTGTCTCTCTTAAAGCTTTTTCCCCTTGGCTCCACTGTGTGGGGAGCAACTTTTGCTGAGGGATGAGAGCGTCCTCAGGGTTAAGTGACCTAATTTCATCTGTGCTGCTTTCGTCTTTCTAACCTCAGAAGGCAGAGACCCTGAACTGAAAAGTATATAAAAAGATTTTAATTAGTACAGGACAAAAAATAAGGCTTCCCTTGAAAAAAGGGGAACTGATTTTAATCTTCTAAATTAACAAAGGGGTGGAGTTACAAGCAGCAAGTGTGGCACCTACTTGGATATTCCACAGGATCCTTTTTTTTGGCCTAGTTCTTTGTAGGAAAGCAAGCTCCTGGGTGGAGTTATAGCTCCCATCAAAGATTGTCTTGTCTGGACATAGTGACAAGTCACTGATGTCCTTGTCAGCTGTAAAATGCCAACCTGCCTGTCAGGAGGCAGCTACGGATGAGAGAGGTGAAAGTGCCTGGTCTCACCTCCTGCCTCCTGGTGTGGCCCACCTGTGACAGGCAGGAAAACCTGGCCCTGACCTGGGCAGCTGGGAAAGCTCCTGGCTGAGCATGAGAGCAGAGAGAGCTCATCTCAACCCCCTGCCCATCACCAGCTGGCTCAGGAGGTCCCACAAGGAGCTGCTCTTCCAGAGAAGGCAGGCACCCCAGGAAAGATGATCTTTGGAGTGGCTCTTGGGAAAAAGCCCGGTGTATTTGGGATTTAGGCACTAGGACATCACAGCTTGCAGCCTCTTTGGCCAGCTGCCTGTGGAGCTGGGGCATTTTTGCCAGGTGGAGATGAAGTGTTTTTCTGGGTGCTTGGAGAACTCTGCTCTCCACCCGTGATTTTTTTTGTCCGAACTTTCATTCCTCTTTGTGGCTGTTTTTCTAATTTTTCCCTGGGCTTCTAATGACAGTGATTATGCCAAATGTGGTGCATTTCATGTACTGTGGAAATGACTTTCAGACCCAACTCTCAGTGCTTTAAGGACCATTAAAAACCCTGCTTTTCAGGACTAAGCTTTGGTGTTCTCCCCACTCTATTTCTAGTCCTGCGCTAAGCTGTAAAGTAGTAAAATTGCTGACTTGATTATGTTGCATTAATTAATTATCTCTATAGCAACATGCACTGATGTCATAAATATGGGAATTCAGCAGTGCAGCTGGATGGGAGAGGAGCTAATGGATAAATGGGGAGAAAGCTTTTATTTTTAATCTCTGCAGTAGTTAAGTAAACAGATTACTAATAACGTAATATTTTGCATAGTTCCTCTTTCACTGCCCTATTTCCCTTTTGATGGAATCTTCTGCATTGCACAGGTCCTGTGTGTTCCTCCTAAAGAAGTTTTCCAAGCTGCAGGTCCCCCTCTCAGCCTGCTCAAAGCACTGGGTTATCCCCTGCTTGCTTTTATACTGACACGTGGAAACTGAGGCAGCAGGGCTTCTTGCAGGAGGAATCCCTTTGCATTCAGCAAAGCCACCCTGCTAGGGATGGTTCTCCATGGGGGAGGGAACGGTGTAGATCTTGAGAAGGAAAAATACAGTTAATTTTGGCATTGTGATGCGGAGGGGGTGACACAGTGCGAGACAGGAGATGTCAGGAGTCAGAGGAGCTGGAAAAAGTGGATTTAGGTCTGAGAAGGCTGGAATGCTCTGCTCTGCCTAATGTGGGTACAAGTAGTTGTTACTTGTCTGGCTGTTAGCAGTCCTGGGTTATCTGTGGAAGTCCTGCCTGGGCCACTGACTCTGGTTTTGGCTCTTGGATTAAAGGCAGGAGAGAGGTGTCTACAAACAGTGCTGGTGCAGTGGGGCTCAGAGAGGGACTCTCCTTGTCTCCAGGAGTTTGTAGCAGATGTGGTGTCCTGGAAACCCAGCAGGAATGGCTTGTGATGATAACTGCAAAATCAGGCTGGGAAGAGGAATAATCAGTTGTTTCAAAGGAAGAAATATGGTCAGAAGAGTCTGTAGGTGTAAATCTCCAAAGAGGTTCAGACCTGGTGCTTTAATTTTTTCTATTTGTCTATTTTTTTTTCCCGGTCTAGCCCCTGAATAATTTTGTTTTGCTGTTTGTTTGCTACCATCAGCTGTGAAGCTGTTCAGCCCTCACTAGTCCAGCACAAGGCTTGAGGAGTAAAGGCGCTCTGGGGTGAATAATTTATTCAGCTAATCTATTTTGATTTCTGCCATTTGACAGGTCCCAGGCAGGGTCTGTGTGGAGGAGGCTCAGAGTGTAGTGCTGCTATTTATACAGCACCCCAGCTCTGGGAAGGGTTGCAAGGATGTGCCTGGTGGGGTGAAGAGCTTGTGATCTCTGAGCACTTTGGGATGTCAGACACTCCTGAGTTCTGCTTCCTACAGCAGGGGAAAGATTTTGGGACATTGGATTAGTTTTGCACTGAGGTGGAGCAGGGAAAATTCACGGTGAGGGTGTGATGGGCACTGCTGGGTGAGCCTCAGGACAGTCCCTGGGGAGGTGTTGAAGGTTAAAACCCTTCTGTGGAGCAGCCCAGATGATGTGCCCTGCAGCATCTGCTGGCAAAAGAAGGCCCCAAATATTGCTGGCCTGCTCCATGTTTAATTGGCTGCCACAGCAAGTCGGGGCAGGTTTAACTCAGAATGCAGGAGACTGCACAAGCATCACATTATAAATCACCCCTCTCTGCCTGGGATATGTGCAGGAAGGGTTAAGCTGTAAAACAACCTGCCCTTTTCTACATAAATTAAAAAACCCGTTAACATGTTAATGTTTTGATTTCCGTTGAAAAGTGTTTATTTTGGTAGTCTGTACAAAGTTTCAGCTATTTTAAAACCCCGAGATTTCACAGCCAAGCTCTCATGTTCCCAGCAGAGAAGGAGGTGAGATACTCAAAGAATCTCTGTTCTTATTTCAGCACTGCACTTGCCAGCCAAATTTTCGAGAGAGCCCAGTTTGCTGACATAAATGGGGTTGCTGATGTGCCGGAGGAGAAGGAAGCACTGGAGAACATATTCCTCCCTGGGCCCAAGTCTCTCCCATCTTATCTTTCCCTTCCATATGTTTCCTCTGTAATGAGAGGAATTATTTATCATTAAAGTGATATATAATTTAAAAATTAAAGTTAATGAATGCTTAAATTAATTTACTGACAAAAACAAATGTCTGTCCTTCAGATCCTATAATTTTAATTGGAGTGGGCTACGGCTTAATTAACATGTATTGATTGTAGTCCTGAGTGCATCTATAGGTGGGTGGACTGTGTTGGGAGAAATCCTCCTTGGAGATGAAGATTTGCTGATAACATTCTGAATAATTGTCTTGTGAAGAGACAGAAGTCTTTGCTGTTTTCTCTGCAGAAAGCTTTAAACAAAAGGTATTGTTTATAATTAAGGCAAAAATTTGGCACGGCCGCTTAATAGATGGGAAGAGAATTTCTGCTGCAAAAATATTAATGAATTGACTCATTAATTAGCTGCATGAAGAAGACAGAAAATTGGAGGAGAGTTTAAGCAAATAAACGGTGGATGCCACTGGAAACTTTTTGGGGGATAAAAAGGTAGGCTTCAATTTGGTGTTTCCTCCCTACACTCTTTCCCCTGGGCAGGTGTCCCCAGTTTCATGGTGGGTGATGATGGGGATGAGGAGTGTGGCAGCTTTTTTAGGGATGTGAGGACCTCCTGCTTTGGGCCAGTGGGAGGAGAAGGCACTCCAACCCCAGATGTCCTGGGAGCCTGTGGAGCTGGGGACAGGCACTGCAGGAGCAGCAGCCCAGGCTGTGAGGGGAGAGAGAGGCAATCCTCACTCCCTGGCACAAAACCCTCTGCCTGATGCCAAGAACCTCTTCCCTGACCTGTTCCATGTGGCAAAGGACCCGAATCCATCTCTCTAAAGAGACCTCTGTATTCTCTGCTGTGAATATTTTATGTTTTATGAATGACCAGAGTGAAAGATGTGCCACATGTCTCCTTGAAGCTTCAGCCCACAGACTGCCTGAGCTCCTCTCAAGGAATTAAGGGAGAGGTACCCCCAGGAGCCTCCTGGCCCTTTGGGGCAGGTTTGGGTGTCTGCAAGAGGGAAAAGCCAGAAAGTGCTTGTTTTCTCTGGACAAGAGGAAACAGGCTCAGGCTGCACCAGGGCAGGTTCAGGTTAGACTTCAGGAAGAACTTCTTCACAGAAAGGGTTGTCAGACATTGGAAAAGGCTGCCCAGGGAGGTGGTGGAGTCGTCACCCCTGGAATTGTTCAAGATACAACTGGATGTGGCCCTCAGTGCTCCAGGTGGTGATTGATCAAAGGTTGGAGTTAATGATCTTGGAGGCCTTTTCCAACCTAAATGGTTTTGTGATTCTGTAATTCTGAGATTCTCTCAGCCTTGGGTTTGAGAGGTTTTTTATTCCATAGCACAAAGTCCCTCTTCTTCAAAAATATATTTTTTTAACTTTAATTGTATAGGTGCAAAGAAAACAACCAGTCCCCTAGACCTGACTTGCAGCAAAACTTTATAAATTCAGATCCAGGTTGCAGAGAGAAAGAGTAAAACAGAAGAAGAGGGGATTTTGTGAAGTCCTGTGTTACCTGGCTGGAGGAGCTTCACAGCTGCCTTCTTTCACCATTTTCTGCACAGGAGATGGAAAGGAGGCGAGTGATGATGATTTGGGGACCCCCTCACCCCCTTTTCTGCCCCTAAGCCAAACTGGCAGCTCAATGTGCTCTTTCTTAGAGTCACAGAATCCTTTGGTTTGGAAAAGAATTCTAAGATCAGAGAGTCCAACCATTAACCCAGCACTGCCAAGGCCACCACTAAACTCTGTCTCCAAGTGCCACACCCACACATTTTTTAAACACTTCCAAGGATGGTGATTCCAACACTTCCCTGGGCAGCCTGTTCCAGTGTCTGACTGTTGCTGTAGGACATGAGACTCTAAATATTTCAGAAGGCAAAGAGCACAGAAAAAAGGCTTTATTGTCTAAATTCTTACTGCCTTTTATAAGGTGTTCTGATACAGACTTTACATGATTGGTGAATAGGAACCTCTCTAATGCTGTTGGTTAAACTAGAGAAACAGCAAACATCAACTGGACAAAGATTGTTTTGAGAAAGGAGAGTTGTTTGCCAGGATTGTTTTGAGAAAAAGCTTTTTTGAGAAATTTTTCCTTGAGAAAAAGCTAGCAGCTGCCAGCAGGCTAAAAATCTCTCAGGTCCTCATCTGACCACACTTTCAGTGAAGAATTTTTTCCCAATATCCAACCTAAACATCCCCTGGTGCACCTTGAAGCCATTTCCTCTACCCTGTCCCTTTTTTCCTGGGAGAAGAGCCTGACCCTCAGCTGGCTACAACCTAATTCAAGTTTTCCTTTTGTCCTCTGTGCCCTACAGGAGGAGGATTTTGATTCATCCAGTGAGGTTGTGTAAATGGAAACTCCTCTTCCAACTTGTCAAGCCCATCCCTCGTGCTGTCCCTTTTTATTAATGTGGTGCACAGGCAATGCCTTCCTGGAGACCTTTCCCCCCCTCCAATATATTGAATAAATTCTACATCAGGAAGGAAAGTGACTTGCAATAATGAACCATCAGTGGGTATTTAAGATTGCTTTAATGGGCCAAACTGATGTAATCTCCACTTTTTCCTGGGAAGATCATAGTAGGCCATAACCTCAATTCATATTTATGTCAGAAGAAACTATTTGGTGGAGATGGCTCAGAAAGAGCTTTTCCCTGCTAAGCAGTGGGATACAAATGTACAGATCTGCCAGAAGTGTGCTGGAATTTGAAGGGAGACAGGGAAATACCAGACATTTAGGGAATTTCTCTCTTGCCTGGAAAAATTCCTGAAAAACTGGCTTCTCACCTTAGGATGTGACCAAAGAAGGTGTGTGCTTGTGGGCCCAGAAATGTGCAAGGTTGAGCAACTTTAGGATTAGTCTTAGGGGCAATTTTATAATCTTTGTGCATGTGGCCATGAGAGGTATGTGTAGTTTGCCTGGCTAAAAAAAAATCAGGAGGGAAAGAGAAATAATCAGAGCTATGTAAGTAAAAGCAATGGAGGTATATGTATATAAATATATACACATAAATATATACACATATAAGATCAGTAATGTTTGACCTTCCAGTCATGTCTTTATGCCTGTTATTCCTTATTTATCAGACCCTTCTGAAGGCCAAAAGCCAGCCTGGACTGGGGTATCAGGGACATTTGGGCTGTCTATAAAATAAAATAAAGGATGAAAATTGCATTTAAGGCCATTCCTCTTGGCCAGAAGCAGCAGCTCTGTCTTGATCCAGCGCTGCAGGAAGATGAGATAAAGTTGCAAGTTCACTCGGTCAGGATGGATGAGGGTGCAGGGGAAGGCAAAGAAAATAACACAAATTCCCGGAGCTGTCTCGGCCAGGAAGGGACAAACATGACTGATGCTGCCTGAATGATTTGCACAAAAGGATTTCTTGGACAAACTTTGCCTTTCTGGAGGTAAGCTGTCAGAGGGCACAAGGCAAGTTTTCTGATGTGCTCATGAGTCAGAATTATTTAATGAGGGAGCTGAGCAGCCGTCCCCCAGGCCTTGGAGCCGGGTCACCCGGGGGACCAGTGCTGCTCCCGGCGAGCAGGGAGCTCCAACACCAGCTCCAAGCAAAGAGTGCTTCTTTTTGAGGTCAATCCCAGCTCTCCCAGATAAAATGAGGCTCCTCAGTTTGTAATTTTTGGATCATGGGCAGCACATGAGGTGGGAAACCTAAAAGAGGGCTTTAGTGACTCAAGTGTCCAAGTATTGACATTGGTGCTCAATGATATTTATCTTTCTTTCATTCTTTTTTTTTCTTTTTTCTTTTTTAAATTTTTTTTTTCTTTTTGGGCACACCTAATTTTATTGTCCTGTCTGTCAGCCCTTTTGATGCACCTGAGAGAAGAATAATTTATTCAGCCACTTTTTTGGTGCGATTGTCTCTAGCAGAAAGCAAACAACTAAAAATTAGAGGTGTAGCACACACACGTCAACTAAAGAATGAGACTTTCTTCCTTTCCTTCTTTCTCCTTTCTTTTTCTTTTAAAGCATTCATTTGTTGAAAAACAGCATTTCAGGTCAGCTGGAATTATTTGTGTCAAACTCAACAAAAAGATGACAACAGAAAGTAGCAATTTGAAAAAAATCAAACCACTTTTTTGTGCATTTTTGAAATTAGCTGCTTTGACATCTGCTTTTTGAAGTGGTGTTTGGAGCCAAAATGAAACTAATGTTAACTTTAAAGAAGTGCTGTTTGGAACTTCCCCAGTGAATCTTCCCTCGCAGCCCCAAATTTCCTCCTTGCTTTAAATTTTGTTTAGGAATAAATAGGCATGTTTGCCTTGAGCTGGCTCAGGATGGTCCCACCTCCCTGACCAAAAGGAAGCAAATCCACAGATTACATGGTTATTAACTGGCTGAAACCCCCATGAACTAAAGAAACAAAGAAGAGGGAGAGCTGCTGAGAATTTGACACTTTCATTCTGGCAAATATTGGCTTTTTTCATTTGGTCTGCTGTGGGAAAATGTTCCTTGTGTGTGTAACCACGAGCTTGGACTGAAATCCCTTTGGCTTCTCCCCTTCCAGGTGGGTCAGGCCATCCCCCCTGAGCCAGGGCTGTACCTGCAGAGCCATGGGTGAGGTCCAGCTGGAGAGTCCTGTCTCAGGCAGTTCTCTCAGCTTCCAGGGTTCCAACATCCATCCCTCTGCTCTCAGGCAGCTGCTGGAGCCGTGTCCATCCTCAGGGATGAGGGATGTGCCCACAAAGTGTGACTTGGATTTTCACTGCTCTGAAAACAGAGAATAAACCACCGGTGCAATCCAGGAGAAACAGGAAGGAAAGTGACACCTGAGCAGCCCCCAGGCTGTCCTCCTATGCCTGAGATAACTCCTGCAGTGTAGCAGAGCCTGGAGGTGTCTTGGATCCTTTTGGGCATCCAAGGGACACCAAAAAATGGCATGCTGGTGGAGGAAGAGCATCTGGAGGGGCAGTGACACATGGCCTGAGCTGCAGGATGGGGTCTCAGCAACCTGGGGTTTGCTGTGCTCCTGCTTGGAGCCCCCTCCCTGCTCACTGCACAGCAATAGCTCCTGTTAGCAAGTCCCAGGAGCAGCAAAATGGCTTAGGCTTGTGTGGAAAGGGAAGAATGAAGTGAGAGTTCATTTTTCCTCGCTTTCCCAACCAAGAGATTCATGAGGTGGCTGGGTGAGTTTCAGGGAACTTGCAGTCTTTTCATCATATTGATGGCTGGATGGATCGTGTGGCTTGGAGTATGTTTAAGGGTTTAATTAAATCAGGGCTGCACTCTCTGCAACAGTTCCCTGCTGCTGTAGGGAATCATTCCCAGCCTCTTCAGACCTTGTGTGGTGGGATGACCCTGGCTGGATGCCATGTGCCCAACAAAGCTGCTCCTTCACTCCCCTCCTCAGCTGGACAGGGGAGGGGAAATTTAATGGAAGGCTCGAGATCAGAACAGGGATAGGATCACTCAGGAGTTACTATCATGGGCAAAAAGGTCTCCGCTTGGGGAAATGAATTTCATTTATTGCCAATCAAATTGCAGTAGGGTAATGAGAAATAACCCCAAATCTTAAAAACACCTTGCCCCCTACCCCTCCCTTCTAGTCAGGCTTAGTTTCACTCCTGAGTTTTCTCCCCACTCCTGCCCAGCAGTGCAGGGGATGTGAAATGGGGTTGTGGTCAGTTTATCACACATTTATTGTCTCTACCACTTCCTCCTCATCCTGCCCCTGCTGCAGGAAGGGTCCTTCCCTTGAGAGGCCATCCTCCATGAAACATTCCAAAGTGAGTCCTCCATGAAACATTCCCCACAAGCTGCAGCTCTTCACTGCACTGGGCTCCTCTCTCACTGGGGCTCCAGCACAGGCTTCCCTTGGGATCACAGCCTCCTCACAGCATCCCTTTCTCCAGACCAAGGTCCTCCATAGATGGATCCCTGCTCCTCCATGGATTTCCACGGGCTGCAGGGAACACTCTGCCTCACCACGGGCTGCACGAGCTCTCTTGGACCCAGGAGAAGCTTCTGCCACCTTCACAGAAGCCAGTCCCGTAGCTCCACACTACCAAAACCTGGCCATGCCAGGCCTTGCATACACCTTGAATCATTACTTGGTATTAATTTTTCAGCCTAAAACAAGCTCTGAAGACCTGTTATTTTAGAGATTAAAGTTCTAGCATAAAGAAACTCATATCCATGTTGTTTTCGCACAGGAGATGTTTTTAGTATCATATTTAATGTTCCAAACAAAGCCATTGCTTGTGGTGTTTTGCAGCCTGGATGCCTTTGAAAGGATAGATATGGACCCTGTTTGATGTTGAGCTATTTGGGGCTTTTTATTTGCATTTAGTGGCTCTTATCTTGTAAACAAAGACTCCTTTCTGTGTCTGTAGATCAGGATGTCAGCCACAAAGCTCTGTGGAAATGGGAGATGGCTCCAGAGGTGCAAGACACAGGTTCAGGGGCAAATGGAAATGAGGGATGTAGAACATTTTCACTTTGAGGTTTGGCTCATCCTAGCAGAGACTGGAGGCAACTTGTGGTTTTTTCATGCACCTTTGATTTTTTTTTTTAAGCAATCCCAGACTGGCAGAGGTGGGAGGTGAATTTGCTGGAAAATTGCAATGACTCCCCAAAATTCAACAGCTGACCCTTGGTGCTTGGTTCCTGGGCATGGCCACAATGTCAGGGGCCAGGGAAACAAATCCCACCTGCAGAAGTTCAGCTCTTTGTCAGAGGGCAGGGAGAAGAGGGAGAGAGCAGTGCAGAGATGTTGTTCACTTGGCTCAGGGGATGAGCATCCATCCATTTGAGCTGCAGCTCAGGTTGTCAGGGGAGAGTTCTCAGTTTCTTGCAGGCTCCCCATGATGTGAGCCATTGCAAAACTTGTCTGAGGGAGCTTAGGAGGCTTCCTGCAGGAGAGGAAAACCCAACAGGAGCAGTGGGAGGCTCTGAGGGTGCTGCTGCACCAGCCTTGTGCCACCACACAGTGTCATGAGCAGCCCTGGGTGGCCTCTGGTCCTGAGCCCTTGAGTGTCACTGCCCCTTAAAGGCAAAACCCTCTTCCAAAGCCATCCCAACATGGTTCAGTGCTGTTCTGTTCTCCTTTGGCATCCAGAGCAGCATCTCCAGTGGGAGGGTGCAGGAATGAATCAGGCGGTCGCTGCTGCTGCTCCTGAGTGTGAGCAAGTTGTTCTTATGTACTTATCTCTTGTTTCTCTAAAGGTTATAAAAGCAAATAATCTTGCTCTAACACAGTGTCCTTGCAGTCCCTGCCTTGCTCCATGGATAACTCTTCCTAAGGCTGACTTGTGCTGATTAATAACCTACAGAGGGAAATTATTTTTTTAAAAAGGCAGCAGAGAAGTAAAGCTTGAAGATGCTTGCTCCCTTCATGCCCCCTGTGCTTGAGGCTGATTAGCTTTTGTTTCCTCCTCCAGCATGAAGGAACTGGTGAAATGTGTTCCCTCCTGCCCTGCAATGTTGATCCCTCACACTGTGAGGATTAGCAAGTGGCCAAAAGCATCAGAAGGTGATCTTGCTCTGCCATCAGATCCCTCCTCACAGGCCTGGGCTGCCCAGGGGAAGCTGGCAGCCTCTGTGGACCAGGGAAGCAACATCAAGCTTCTTTCTGTGCACTGGGGAGGTCTGGAGAGGGGCTGGAGAGGGAATGTGAGCTGGGCAGGAGAGGCTGAAGTGTCCCACCCCTCCCTTCCTGGCACTTGTGCTGTGCTGAGCTCATGCTGATGCCAATCCTGTCTCTAATGGGTTTTTTAGCACTCTTCAGAGACCTGTGCTGGGCAGTATCCTGGGCTGTAGCCAAGGACTGGGAGACCACTGGGAAGTAGATTGGTACTGCCCAAGGTTTCCCTGAACAGTGTGGCCGGGGACCAAGTACACATAACCCAGCAGCCAGGCTTGCACCTGCTTGAAACATTGAGATTAATGAAAACTGTCCCTTTTCCCTGGATATTCTCAGTATTGCACCCCTCTCCATCCATCCATCCATCCATCCATCCATCCATCCATCCATCCATCCATCCATCCATCCCATATGCTTGAACTCACTTGCCTGAGGTTATAGTTCTGCATTCCTTCATTTTCCAGAAATGTTTTGTCTTTGTGGAGCACAAATGTTGCCCTGATCCATCCAGCTCTATGTGCTCCCCACAGACATGGCTTCTTCAAAACTTTCCACTTAGTGGTCAAACCTCTCTTGACCTTTGAAATCTTTGGCTTGGGAGGGAAATTCCTCTACTCCAGGAAGGGATGCTGCAAAATAAATCCCACTATGGGCAAGGGAGAGGCATCTAATCTTCCTGCTGCCTAGATTTAACTGTGCCATTAGCCTGGACCCTGCACATAAAGCTAATTTTATAATTTGTAAACGTAGCTGAGTGGGTTTTATAGAGGAACGTCGGGAAATGATGAAATACCTTCAATAGATTTATAAAGAAATTTAATGCATAAAGCTCTCTCCCCCCCTTCTGCCCCCCTCCTTCTGTCTTGGAGTTGCACACAACAGAAAACATGGCCATGGGAAGGGCTTTGTGGCCAGCACTCAAGCCTTTAATTTTGCTTTTACAAGACAGTTTTATAACATCAAGAAGAATGGAAAAGCTGCAAGGCATGCACACTCAAGACTCTCTGCTCCTGGAAAGTTCTGGACGGGCTCCAGGCAATGTTTGGTGGCAAAGAAAGATGAAGGAAGGAAGAGGAAATAATCAGCCAAGCCCTCATCCTGCAATATTCCTGTTTCTGTGAGCCGGGAATGCCGTTGGAACATGGGAAGGACAGAAAAAATGCATTCCTGAAAAGTTACATGTCTGAGGGTGAGTTCTGATTGCATCAATAGAGTTTCTTCTGTTCCACCCCATTGAACTTTCCTGAGGTAATGAAAATGAGGCATCCCACCATCTGCAAGACTCAAACCCCTGCCTTTTGCTGGCGCTTGGGCTCTGTGTGGAGTTCCTGTGTGATTTCTCCCATTAGGAATTCCTCTGAATCAGTAAAATGTTTCCCCTTCCTGCTTTCACTGGGGAGAACGACACTTGTGGTGCCCACTGGGGTATCACTGTGAATCTCTTCTGGGTGTT
>VWZU01016431.1:650197-664848 GCA_013397095.1 Sterrhoptilus dennistouni | reverse complement strand
TTTTTTTTTTTTTTGGATGGAGTAAAAATGGACTGACAGGTTTGGAGCTGATTAGTGAAGGGAAGGAGAGATGGATGTTGTGACCATGTGTTCCCTGTTTTCCTCAGGAAACCAGGCCAGCAAGTGGGATGTGTCACAAAACCTCCATAACACCAGCACCTGCCTCCAACAGCCCCAGCCTCCTATGAGGGTTTTGTGGGGTTAGGAAAAGGATTTTGGACCCAGAGATCTGGATTAGCAAGATAACTGATAATCAGCTGATAATCAGTGTTCACAGAGCAGCCTTACCATAACCAGCACCAGCCCTGTGCTCCCCCTCTTTATAACCAAGGTCCTCCCATAGGTCTCTCCTGAGAATTACCAGAAGATCTGGAGGAGAAGGCTCCTCCCAGGCCAGTTTGCCCAGCTCTGGCTCAGCAACTTCGCGGATTAATCTCTGCATTAAGACCTTACACACATGAGAAGTGTTGGAGGGAGAAAGGATCTCCTGGACGTATTTTCCCACTCCATCTCTTTGGGTTTTATGTTCCTGGTTGTGTTTTCTTTTAATGATTCGCAGCTTGGACTCCTTCCTGATTTTTCTTCTCTTTTTTATTTGTTTCTTTTTTCCCCCTCTCTCTTTCTATTGAACGCTGATGGAAAAGAAGAGTGCTTTCCTTCTGCCTACTTAAATCTTTGGCTGAGTCTCACGGAAAAACAGTCACACTTACTGCAGCTCCCAAAGCCTTCAAATCATCAGGGGAGAGGGGAGGAGGGAGCAGCAGAGGGAAGAAAATCATTTGTATAAGCGTAGAGTGAAGAATCACCTTCCTTTAAACTCGTGATCTGTCTCTGTTCCTACAGATTGCTGTCTCTGATCTTTTTTCTTCTCTGCCCAATATCTCCTTTCTATTATCTTTCCTCTGCCTTTGCTGTGATGTGTCTGTGGTGTGTCCCTTTTTGCTGGGATGTCTTGCTCCCAGGAGAGTTTTGAATAAGAACGCTGGGACTTGAAGATCCAGGTTATTGACAAGAAATCATTACTAAAACCTTTTAATGCCTCTTCTGTAATTGATACAGGGATGGGTAGGGGGGATTTTCCTGTAGACAGAGGGTTTTTTTTCCCCCTCCAAATGTCTTTAAAAGCCCTGAGTGTGGTGTCCTCCAGCCATTTCCTAATGGGTTAAAGCATCCTGGTGCCAGATGCTTTGGGGTCTGTAAATATTGCCCTGTTTGCAGATGGATACACTTGCAGGGAAGCAGGTGGAGCCTGAAATACTGAGCAGCAGAAGACCTCAGAGTACTTGCTCTCAGCTGAGCATCATCTGATGTGTAATTTTGGGGTCCCCCTTTAAGCCACCAAGATGTTTGTTGCCCTTGCACAGCTAATGTGGCCCTACTGCCCCAGGTTAAGCTGGGGGGAGAGAACAAGAGGTGCTGTGAGTGCGGTTGAAAACACCCAAACCTCTTACCCTGGCCACAGGGGGCAAAAACATCTTGGGATGGGATGAGGACACTGGTGTGGTGTCCATAAGAGGGGAGGGATGACGGTCCAGAGGGGAGAGACTTGGCAAAACCCCCCTTTCCTCTACCAAGACTATCTTCTGACCATCTCCTGTGGGTTGGTTTTGGTTTTTTTTTCCCTTTTTGCTGGCATCTGTTGCTAGGAGATAGAAAGCACAGTCCTTTTTCTCAAGCATCTTGAGCTGCCTTCTACCTTCCTGAAGAGCTTCAGCTTTGTTCAGTGTCCCTGATCCTTTCCTTCTCTTGGACTCATCTGTTTCATCTTTCTCCCCTCGCCCCCACATTGGTCAGGAAGGATTTGACACGTCCGTGCTTGTTTCAAACACTGCTGTGAGCCTGCTCCCCAAATCCTCTTGTTTTAACTAGAACAGGATTCAGCATCAAACACCTGTCTGTGAACTCAACTCCTGTTCCAGATGATCCTCCCCAAGGATGGAGGAGACAGGACTAAGGGGAATTAGCCCCTGGGGCATGTGTGCAACTCCTTCTGCATGCAGATATACACAGGCAGCTCCCTCCATCTCCCTGGTCAGGACTGCACCTGCCTTGGGATGTGCAACAGCTTCTCACCCCTCTGCAGGCATTTCTCTGCTCCTTGGGCTTTGCTTGGGCTTCAGCTCCCAATGAAAACTCGCTGGGTTTGCAGGGGTTTAGGGGTTTCCCTTACACAGTTAAAATAAAAAGGGAAGTGAAGGATGCTGCAGAGGCCCAGGTAAGAACAGGGACGAGAAGTGGGTCGGGGCATTGGCCCCCCTGGTTTTGGGCTCTAAATCACTCTGTGTACCTTTAAAAAAAAAGAAACCAAAATCAAACAAAATGCATGAAAAAAGAGAAACCTGTCCTTAGTGTTCCAGCTTATTCCCAGAACTGTGGATGTGGAGCAGGTGGGCACTGAGGGCAGCAAAATGTTTAGTGATGGCTGAGCGAGGAAGTGACATTTTCCAGCCTGCCTGAGGATGCAAGGAAAATGCATCTGTGTCTGCAGCAGCCCCAGGAGCCGGTGCTGACCTATTTACGTGCCCAATTATGCACACAGGCAGATGCCCTCTTCCCACCTCAGAGCAAGGGGCTGAGCCAGGACAAAAAGTTGCCAGTATGGAGTTTTTCCTGAGAACCAGCCCTCTCCAGATCCTGGGATGTCAGCAGAGGGCTCGGCAGAAGCTCAGGGTGTTGGAGGGATGTGTTCAGATGAGATCTTGTTTATTTTCCTTTAGAGTGAGGGATGTAGCTGGTTTGGAGAGAGAAATGAAAAATCCAGCCAGTCTTTCTCTCTCTGCATCCATTAATGCCCACTGAGCCAGAGACTCCTCCACTACGGTGCCTCTGGTACCCCTCCAGTCCTCTTTCCTCTTCCTCCTTCCCACCCTGATTTACCATTTCCCATATTTCATTTCTGTTATGGTGAGTGGCAGTGATTGCTTCACACATCCATCACGCTGTGGGTGTCACAGTGTCATGTTGGTGCCTTTGTTTGAGTTCCAAAAACCTTAAACCACCTTAAACCACCAAGCCCCAGACCACTGTTAACCTGCCTTTAAAACTGAGATTGCAGGGGAATTTTCCATGGGAAGTGGTGAATTTTTTAGTGATTTCTTACTCATCCCCTTTGCAGCCTCACTGTCAGATTTGATTTCAATGTTATGGGCATTGAGCTGGGAGTGATAACAATATGGAAATAAAAACTAAGCATTGATCTCAAGAGCTAAAGTGAGCTTTGTGAGTTAGAAAGAAACTTTTCTGGGAACTTCTCCATGTGGGTCAGGCTGTGCAAGCCTTAACTGAGGGTGGTTGGAGGCTTCATCATCAAGAAGTCCTTTTCCTCTATCACACCTGGGCAGCATCAGATGTTTGAGCCTTGATTCCACCTGTGCTTCATATGTGGAAAGGGGAGAACTCACTGGAGGAGGGACAGCAATAAAAAACAATTTGTTCTGGAAGGAAGGGCTCATCCTCCCTGGCTCCCCAGCTGTGGTGCAACACATAACCCTCGTCAAAAATGTGACACCTTCTCCTGCTTCTTGTCACTAATTGCTCATGTTGAGCTGGAACAAGACAAACCCCACAGCCAGGGATGCTGCCACCCTTCCATCCCACTTTCCTGCTCTGAATAATGAGGGAAATCAATCATGCTGCCCTGGGGCTGGCCATCCATCTCCTTCCTCAGCAATGGCCAGGAGAAGCCTGCCCAGCCCTGTCCCCTGTGAGCCCCTTGCAGGAGAAGGGCACAGGTTATAGGGAATTGCCACACTGCAATTAGAAGTTGATATTTTGACAGTGCTGGGTGCTTTGCTGTTGCTCTCTTGGTGTTAATGATCTTAAAAAAACCTCCCTTAGCTAGGAGGTGATAGCTCTAAATCTGCCTGTTTCTACCTGAGAGAAACTGTTACAAGACCTTCTTGAGTCCTCTGCACTTCTCTCTTTGAGCAGAAACTGTTGACTCAGAAAATTGTGTGCAAAATCACAAATGAAGTGAGTTGTATTGGAGGATTCCAGCCATTTGCTTAACTTTTATCACCCAATTTCTGCAAATGCCCCATGGAGGTGCTTGAAAAGGACATATTTCCCCTTCTCTTTTCTTGCTAGTTTTGTCATTCTGACAAATGGTTAATGTGTTGGTGCTGCTGGAAATGGTCGTGGCGTTTGTGTTTTCCAGCCAACCTTGTGATTTCCACAGAGAAATGAGAGTGAGAGGCTGTGGGTAACTGTTCCTCTGGCTCTATTGCACCCCACCACTATTTGCTTTCCTACGAATGCCTGTTTTACATCTCCACAGCAGCTTTCCTTATTTATTGAAAAGCTGGGGATTCTTGGAGCATATTTCCATTTTTCTCCACTGTTTCTGGTGGTTGTGCTACAGCAAACTGGTCTCCAGCTGCACCTTTTCTCCTCAGTTTTGGCTGGAGGGAGCCTCTCTCGCTTGCTGGGTGATCAAAAATCATCCCAGGAAATGGTCTCCAGGACTGCGAGGAGCAGTTTGGGGATGCAGAGTGGAAACAGTGCCTTGGCCAGCAGGGATGTGGTGGCACATGGGGCAATCCCGTGTTCCTCTGCTCTGCCACAGGGAGCCCTGGTACCTCTTCTGGGTTGATGGCCATGGAAACAGTGTTGTATCCCTTCACCTCTGCTTTTGGTGGTGCCAGGGACAGCTTTTGCTGATTGATGTCATGAGGAGACTGACAGGGAGATGAGAAATCTGGGGTTCTGTGTGGAGCTGCTGAGCCAGAGAGCTGGCCTGGGTCACTGGTGAGAAGGGGACAGAAGGTGCTCACGTGTGGCAGGAGACAGTTTTTGCTGGGCTAACAAACATTATCAGATGGGCTGAAAAGCAGAGTTGCTGTACAGCAGAGTCCTGTTTTACCTGTCAGCCTTTACCAGCTGCAAAGACTGTTCTCAAAGAGTTTCTGACAGGCTTCTGAGTCTCTGTGCCTCTGCTTTTCTTAGGATGTCATATCCAGACACAAAGCCCCTCATAGAAAGAGGGTGGTGATTCCCTCACAGCCAGGTTTGAGCTGTACCTGGGTGAATTACAGAACCATTAAGGCTGGAAAGGACCTCAGAGATCAACAGGTCCTCAGGCTGTATTTATTAATCTGTCCCCTTTTCACTCATATTTGAAGGAAATGCCATCTTCTAGCTTGAAAATGAGGGGATGAAAGATCTGATGCTATTGGCATTGTTTGATGTATATCAAAACAAAAAAAGAATTGTAGAATATCCTGAGTAGGAAGGGACCCACAAGGACCAGCAAAGTCCAGCTTCTGACCCCACACAGGATCACACCATGTTGCCACATTTTGCCACTTTTTCATGGTCTTTAGTTGTCACGAAATCCATGGGTTGGACTTCTTCCCCCAATGCTCAGTGAAACAGCAATATTTACATCCCATGGAGCAAATGGAGAAAAGCAGGAGTGAAAACTCCTATTGTCATCCCCTCTGCTGGCCACAGCTTTCTCCTTTTGCAATATGAGCTGCTGTCTAGCACCAAATAGGATAATATTTAATTCAGGGGACATGGTATGGTTTCCCAAAGTGCTGTAGCATAATTGGAAAAAGAAGAACGAGCCCGGGATCACAGCGAGACAACTCAGCCGAAATGTAAACTGAACACATTGCAAAACACTCCGGGACCTGCTCGTGCTCCACAGCACTATTTATGATCCTTAACTGATCCAGAATAGCTGACAGGATGAAAGAGGAGCCTGTCTCTGCTCCTTTGCAGTTAGGCACTGGGCTCCCAAGCATCTGTTTTCCAGGGGAGATCACTGCTGGCCATTGTGTGCCTGGTGTTTTCCTCCAAGGGGTGCTGGAGCCAGGCTGGAGAGCAGGGCTGGGAAAGGGCTGCTAACACGATAAAAGAAATGAAGCTGCTGCGCTCAGAGGGGAGACGAGGAAAGCCTGGCTTAATTAAATTAGCAGGATAGGAGCTGAGGAAGATAGCTGCCTATAAATACGCTGGCGGAAGATGGGGAGGGCAGAGCAGCACTGAAGGAGAACTATTTATGCCCGAGGATAGTGTTGGCACAAGAACAAATGTACGTAAACTGGCCCAGAATAAATTCAGCCTGGAAATTGGAAGATCGTTTCTGACAATTAGAGAGCGATCTGACTCTGGACCAGCCTTCCTGTGGGAATAGAGGGGGATAAAACTCTTCCTGCTTTTAGCAGGAGGGCCGGATCCGATGACCCAGGGATGCCGCGCAGCCCAACACTCTTTCTCCTTTCCTTATTTTCCTGTGATTTCTGCCTCAGCCTCCTATTTATGCCAATTCTCATCACGTCCCACCCTCCTCTCTGTCGCCTGATATGGATCTTGGTTGCTGGCTTTGCTCCCTTCTGGTGCAGGTGGCTTTCTTCTAACAGTAATAAATTCCCCACATGGTCAGGAGCCTGCAGCATTCTTGGTGCTTTTTAATTTATTATTATTATTTTAAATCTCTGTGCCCAATCCCTCTTTGTCCATTTGTCCTTTTTGCATGGAAGGGTCCAGACAGGGGACAGGTGGTGTCTTCCAACCAAGGTGTCTCTGCCAAGCCCCACGCAGGTAAGAGACTCCCCTGTTTGGGTTAAATAGGCACAAAATGGTAATCAGAGTCTATTTACAGCCCTTGCATCACATGGCCCTGAAAATAACTGGTCTCAGTGATGGACAAGGGCTTTGGAAAAATCCGGAGTGTCGGGAGCCATGGATGCTGAGCAGCCTTGGGATGCTGACAGCAGTAGTTTCCAGTCTAAGCTCTGGGAGTTGTCCCATTTGCACAGCTCTTTCTGGGGGATATCCCATTTACACAACTCTCTCTAGGACTGGGAAATGAGAGATGTTTCAGAATAACTTCATTGGCTTTTTGAGTGCCTTTTCTCAGGTTTCTCTCAAGCTGCTGTGAATGGGATGGGGCAGGGAGGTGGCTGAACTCTCCTTGTCTGCAGGGATGCTTCCAGGAGGGCATCAGTGATGCTCTTGGCTCCTGAGACTGGATGTTTATGTTCGGTTTAGGTGCAGCAATAGTTCAATATTTAGGTTGACTTTTTGCTAAAAATATGGGCAGCAGATGGATGTGAGCGGGTGTGAGGAAGGAAAGGGATTTCTCTGCTTGCAGGTTGTACCCATTCCCCTAAGCTGGAGCTTTTCTTCATTTATTACCATAATGAAGCCCTGTGGAACTTCCCAAAAGGCTGGAGGCCTTACAAGGAGAAGCATAAGACCAAATTCCTCCCGTAACCGAATCATAATGTCGAATCCCAAGTGTGCCGGAGAAAAAAGAGAAAAATTAGAAGGCTTTGTCGGGTATTATGTCAGCTTTCTGGATTATCAAAGGAAATCTTTTCAGCAAGGCAGTTGAAACACTGGGTTTTCAGGGGAATTAAATGCCAGCCTGTGTGGTTTGGGTGCCTAATTCCTCTAAGGCCTTTAAAAACTCCTGTCTTCATTCACATTCTCCGAGTGTCACAGCTCAACCAGCCTGAGCCGTGTGCGTGCTCCATCCCATATCCAGACAATTCCTCTTGATGAGAGAGCAAGGCTGATGCTGCTGCCGCCATTCTGCACACACACAGCTCTGCCAAAGGACTGCCAAGTGCAGCTGTTTGAACTTTTCTCAGCCTGCAGTTAATTGCAATTATGTATTTAGTTATCAGGATCAATGGGGAAGTTGGGGAGGGAGGGATGTGGGAAATAAACACCCTTCGCTGTGATGCTTCACCTCATCTCCTCACTTACTGCTTCACTGCTCAGACACTTTTGTTTCTAACCCCCTTAATGCCCATTTTTTGCTAAGCCCTGTCCTTATTGTGGGTTTGAGATTCATTCCTATCAGTCCTTTTTTTTTGTAAAGCAAAATAGAACAGATATCAGATCAGAACACATTAAAATAATAATCCTAAACAATGCAACCAACCAAACTAATTTAGTAAAGCAACAGTTTGCACACATCAAGGTGTTTTATTCCCTTAACGCCATGTAATTGGGCTGCAGGTAAAGTTGAATAAATCATTTATGGAAGGATAAAAATGGGGAATTTCTCAGCAGAGTGTGCCTATGCTGGGGAGTAACCAAGTGCTCAAACCTCATGGATGGGTCACTGAGGAAGGGCTCTGGGGTTCCTGGCTGAGAGCAGCCAGCCCTGCAGAAGGCAGGGTCACTGAGGAAGGGCTCTGGGGTTCCTGGCTGAGAGCAGCCAGCCCTGCAGAAGGCTCCATTTGGATCCTTGCTGCCCTGGCAGCATCAGGGAGGGATTAGGGCTGTGTGGGACAAATTGAGGTGAGAGATGTTGTGGGCACTGTTGTGGGTGGGACTGTTCAAACTTCTCTTTGAGGTTGCAAAACCTTAAAGGGGGTGAACTGGGAAGAATTTAATTTGCAAAATTCTGCTTGCTCCTCCAAACTCCTCGCCACCCCCACAGACCCGTAGGATATGGCCCCGAGGCAGCTTTGTTGTTGTCACAATTGTATTTATTCTGATCCCAACCAGGTGAAACGTTATAAGCCAAGTACAAGGCAGTTGGCTGTGTCTTGTTCTCCCCTCAGATTAAGTCCTTTGCATCATGCATCTGTAGAATGACTTCAAGGCACTGAATATCCCATTTTCTTCCTCAATTCCTGCTTTTATTGGTTTAGGTTCTAAAGCAGTGAAAGGAATATTGAAATTCTCATGCCTTCTCCTTATTTATTTAGCATTACCTCAGCTCTGCTCGGTTGGGGTGCCTCAACATTAAGATTTTACTAGTCCAGCTCTGCTGTGCCAGACATGGGAGTGTTTTCCCCAAGTGCAGGTGGAGAGTAAATCTGTGATTCTGTGGTAACTCAAACCCAGAGGCAGTGCTACTCAACTCCAGCTGCTCTTCTCCTCTTCCCACTGCCCTTGTCTTGCTGCATTGCTTCTGGGATGCTGCCCTGGATACTGTTTTGGGGGGAATATGTTAGATGAGACAGAAAACCTGGCTGAGTTCCTTACTGGAGCTGTATTCCTTCATGCCTCTCTGGTGAATCTATCTGGTAGCATAAAGGAAAATGTCATTAGTTTTCAGACTAATCCCTACTGAAGCATTGGGCTCCTTCTCCTGATGGCCAGCAGCATTCTAGAGAGATGCCAAGACAACTGAGGCGCTGGCCAGGGCTGTGGGGAGTGGTGATCCTGGCTGGTGGGTTCAATTTGCCTTGCAGGGTCACCCCAGGACGTGGCCTATGGGGCTTTTTCCTGTGGTCTTTGGCCCATTGCAGGGGCAATGCCCTCTCTCCCTCTTCAGCAATAATGATGGACTCTTGTCGTGTTCTTGGAGGAAGGGGGGTCTGTCTGTGCCCGTGCTGTCAGCCCAGCATTCCCTCTGGGATATGAGGATAGAGCTGGCAGCAGGGAGAGCCAGGTGCTCCCCAGGTGAGAGGAAAAAGAGAGGATGAGGATGGAGAGATGGCAGCTGGGGCTTGCCCTCAGTTTGCTGACACCTTTATCAGCAGCTCCTTCAAAGCTGGGCTGGCACCCACCGCTGCTGGCACAGTCCTGGCAGAGGGGCCATGCTTGTCCCTCCTGCAGTCATCCCTGTGACCCGCCACAGTGGCGTGCTTCCAGGACAGTCATCAGCTGCTAAAAATAACTAGGGAATAGCTGATGGTGTGGCTTCTCTCTCTGTGTTAGTGGAATTAGCCAGGAGGCTGATCCAGCCAGGACTGCCCTGTCCTGCTGCTCTCCCAAGCAGGACGTGGAGGTCACGGCGCCTTGGCTTTGCTCCACAGCCTCACTGCTGCACTAGCTGGGCTGTCACAGCCAGTTTTTCTCCTCTGCTCTGAGTCCAGGCATTGACAGGGAAGTCAGCTCATCCAGCACTGCTTGTGTTCCTTGCCTCTTGCGGTGTCAAATCTTTGGCTCCAGATGAGTAGAGGTTATGGGTGTAACTTCACATCTGAGAGAGCAAACTCTTCCAGCTCTGTCTCACCCTTGAGTGGGAGTGAGGAGCTGGTGTTCAGTGTCTTCAATCCAAAGCACAGCCCTCTGATGCTGGATGCCAACAGCCTTAGCTTTCTCCTACAGGAAAAAAAAAACCAGAATTCTTGGAGTGGGAAATGCAAGAGATTGCTGTGTGTGCTGCAGTGGTCCTCTGTGCATCTTGTGATCAGAGAACTGGGCTTGCAAATTGCTTTGCTGCATCTCTCCCTTCCCAGGGCTTTGTTACTGGTTATAATTCAGGATTTTGCTCTGTTTCCTGTGAGATGGTGCAAAGCCAAGTGACACAGGTGTCCAAGGAGGACCTGGACCCTGCTGATTCAGCTGGGCTTGTCTGGTGGGGAGGTGTGGAGGCCAGAGCTCACTCTGGGGCATGACCACCTCAAACAAAGCCTTAGGTGCCCAGGGCACCCTGTGACAGGGACAAAGGGAGGTCTGGGAAGCCTTTTGTGTTAAACAGCTGTTTTATTCTGGCCTCTGCCTGGAGTGACCTGTGCTCTGTGACCTTGTGTGTGGGTTGCAAACAGAGAGATGCCCTCCTTAGCACAGCACGTCCGGGTCTTTAATCAGGGACCTCAGTGCCCATAACTTTGCTTGTAACAGCTCTCTGCAGTCACTGCTAAATGTATTCAACCCTGGGAGCAAATGATGGAGGAAGCATCTCCCTCCCTGCTTGTGGAAAGGGGTTTTTCCTATATCCTGCCAGTTGCATGCTCAGGGTCACTCTGTTAGCTAGTCCCTCCTCATCTTCGTGGGTGTGAGAATTCCTCTGGCTGGGAATGCTGAGTGCCCTGACACAGCAAACCGGGTTCAAGGGCTCGGTCAAATGCTGCAAATTTGCCTGTGCTGAAGCTCTGCTTTTCTGCTCCGGGCTTCTCCCTGATTTTAATTCCACCGTTATATGTGCGCCTCTTACCCTCTAATTATAGGTGCTGAGTTTCTCAGCTTTCCTTCCCGGGAAACGTGTGTGTGTGTGATGGAGCCGCGCCTCCCCCGTGCCCGCCTTCGGGAGGAAGCGCGATCCCATCCCTTCTCCGTTCCCTCCTCCTGCAGCTGAGCCCTGGCACAGCCCGGGGTTCACCGAGGGGACAGCAACCGGGATTCAAGGAGAGGCTGGTGTCTACTGTCTTCTCTAACTGCACTTGCCTCTTTTCTTATTTATAAGTGCAAGGAAACAGGTGCTAAAAGCTTCACCCCCCATATCCTTCTTGTGTGGCACAGTCAGGCTCTCTCCTGAGAGTCTCCTCACAATGTGCTCTCTCCCCCCCCCAAAGCTACTTCTTAATTTCTTGGCATCTCTGCAAGGACTTGATTTATCTGTTTATCTTCCCATTTCCCCTTCTTCATTACAGCTGGGGTTTGGGGCTTGGCAGAAATGAGTGGAGTCATCCCTCAGCTCTCTGCAGGTGAGGTGGTGGTTGGGGATTCCCGTACTCACTTTGGATATTGGATTTTTTCCATGGGGTGATGTCTGGTATCTGTGTCCAGAGTCCTGTTTTGGATTTGTTAAAGCCTAATTCTTCCCAAAGTTAGTAGCTGTGAATCTCTGCTTCGCTGGTCTCAGTTCATTCTCTCATTCCAGTTGTGTGTGGATCCTACAGGTATCAATCTGCTGCTTTGGAAACGGGTTTGTGTGTGATTCCTTAACCTTTCTGCTCTGAAATAACCCAGGAAGCTTCATAAATTCCTTCCTCCTTTAATTCTGGCTCTCCCTGGTGCATTTTTAAGCAGGCAGCTTGTAGATGTGCTCTCTGCAAAAGTCTACTTTGTAGTAAAGCAAAACCTCATCACTGCTGCTGTCACCGGAGAAAAATGTATTCATTATTATTATTCTTATTATTTTTAGGAAAGATGTGATCTCACCTCATGCATAAAATTAGTTTAATGGAACAGCAGGAATGGGAGGGAATATTGGCTTTCCTGTGCTTGTCTGGGGAGTGAGTTAACAATTTCTTTGCTCCCTCTCAGGCCCTGGATGAATGGTATGTCATTGGAATCACAGTTTTAGCTGAGGTGTGTCCATGAAGGCAGCAGGGAAGCAAAAAACAGGTTTCAAAAATTACTCAAACAAAGAAAAAGGAATTAGTGAGCTTCTAAACATTGTCCTCAAGCAGCCAGTGAGGCTGAGAGCTGAGACTGACTTAGGCAGGAAGAAATAGGAAGAAATGCATTTGTGTCTTGTAAATCCTCAAATAAAGGGGTTACATCTCATCTTGAACGGAGGGGGCAAGGGGCACTGTGTCAGTAGGGTTGGGACTCCAGGTCTTACCCATCCCACAGTCTTCCCATGCCTCTCCTGAGGTGATTCTTGCTGCTCTTAGCTGCCCCAAAGAATACAGGCAGCAGGCACTGCGTTGGGAGCACTGTCAAAGTGCACTTGCCTGCCCCTCAAAAACTTCTTTCACTTCACTCCCTGGGAATTGGAAAGGAGAGATGAGGATAAAAAAAGTGCTAATGTCATCTCAGGGCATGCGAGCGCCGATGATGGCAGCGTGTGCAGGAGCTCTCGTCCCCTCCAGCAGTCCCACATAGCCTTGTCCTTGGGCTTGTTTCCCCTCAGAACCCCAGGTTATCTCAGGGAGAGCTTCCTTTCACTGAAAAGTGAACTTCAGTGAATATCTCCCTCTCTTGTGGAAGCAAGAAATTTGTCAAAGTTTCAAACCAGAAATTCTTCCTCTGTCGGCAACTCTTCCCTCTTAATTTGGAGGAACATCCTGGTCAAAAAGCTGCTGAACACAGGGCTTGTCACAGCTTCTGGCCCTGGGATTTAGGTGGGACCAAGCCCTTCACTCAAAGATAAGAAAAGGAGCTCTCCCCTCCTTTCCTGGAGGGAGAATTCCCTTCCTGCTGATCTCCCATATCTTTTCAAGCTTTGGTAAAATGCCTCCACGAGAACTAGGGGTTCTTTGAGTGAGAAGGATCAAAGGATGAGTTAGGAGGGGAAAAAAAGTGTGGGAAGAAGGCAGTTGCAGGCAAACTCATCTAATTTCCATCAATAGGTGTGAGTCAAGCCTGGGGTTCTGCCTGTCTCCCAATTCCTTCCTTCCCTTGCAGTTTTGTACGGGGTGTTGGCAGTTTTTCCTCCTCCACCACTCTTCCCTCTTGCGCTGCAGGAGATAGACACTTTTTAAAATGCAAGGTGAGGGTTTTTTTTCAGCTCATCAAATGCTCTCTGGTGGCACCAGGGCTCTGAGAATGCCTAAAAGACTCAGAGGCTATGTGCAGCCTCATTCCCTTCAGGTGCCAACCCCCAGCATCCCTCCTCCAACAACTCCACTGCCTTGTGATGGCTTTCCAACATCTCCTCGCCCTCGGGCTCCTGCAGCTCCCTCAGCACTGCTCGCTGCTTCTGACTCCACTCCCTGTCCTCCTTCCAAGCTGTCTTTGGGCCACCTCCACATCTACTTTACATTGCAGTGGAAGGGAACAAAAATCTCCCCAATGCCTGGAAGGAAGTGAGAACAGGGCCATGAAGGAGCTTCCTGTGCTCTGTGGGTGAAAATATCTCCCCTGCTACATGAGAAAAGATGATAAAATTGCTTTTTAGCCTGCTTGTCTTCCTTCTCCCCTTGGTCTTTGCTGAGATGATGGAAGCATTGATCCAGCTTGCTCTGACCCTTGTCAGTGCAGCCACGCTGTCAGCGTTCAGGTTGTCTCCAAAGCTCCTCTAAGCCAGGATCACAGGCCAGATTAAACTGGTAGAAAACCTTACAGCTTTTGGGGGGACATTCCCAGGGAGTGCAGGGATTTCTTAGTGACAGGGGATCTTGAGGAGAGCAGGCTTTTCTGGGAGATTTTATCTGTTTTTATAGCTGGCACAGGTGAATTTTTCTGTGATAAAAACTGTAAACACTGCAAAAGTCAGAATGCTCCTTCCTGGCTTGCAATAATCAGCTTCTAGCTCTGAGCCACCAGAGTAACAGCACCCTACCCCAAAGTACAAGTACAGCAGAGGTCAGGCTCTGCTTGTAGGTGATAAGAGAGTTTAGCCTTGAACCAATTCCCTCAGAGGGAGCTGGGCAAAAAGAAGGTGCTGGTGGTGCCCCTCAGGGGAGGAATTTGGAGTTAACCAGCCCCTTAATGCACATCAGAGAATCCACCTCCTCCAATTGCTCATTTTTTGGAGACTGTTTTCCTTGCTCCTGCAAAGAAAGTGGACGTTGCTTTTTAATACCTTTCAATATTATCTGCCCAGTGTGATCTGCCTTGGCAGGAGCATCGTCTTTTTTTGTTATCCATCCTTTAAACTGTTTTTGAGCAGGAAAACACTTCCTCCAAAGGTTACTTAAGGAGTTCTTGTCCAAAGAGTGAAAACGATGGCACTTGGGGGTTGTGCATCGATCCCAGAAGGCAAACAAACAGGCCCAGCTTAAATCCTACACCAACTATAAACCTTATGCTTTTTAATTGGGAAATTGATTTTAAATCCAAGCCTCCTGAAAAATCTAATTATTTTCCTTTAAAAAAAAAGAAAATTAAAATAGGAAGAGTCTTTCTCTCTGTCATGCTTCACCAGGCAAAAGAAAGTGAAGAGAAAATAATTCTTGGCTGCATCTCTGCAGGGTGCCCTGGTGATAACCTGGATAATAAATCTGATTTTGGCCTTGAGTCTGGTCCCTTGGATTATCGCATTTCTTCAAGGACCAAAAGCTGTGCTGGTGATTCAGACCTGCAGGAGAATGTCTTTTTTAGTGGCAAGCTTTCAGGCTTGATTC
>VWZU01016431.1:638984-650162 GCA_013397095.1 Sterrhoptilus dennistouni | reverse complement strand
TTTTTCCCAGCCATCAAAGGCCAGAGAGGAGGCTTTTATCATGTGGCTGCTTTACAGAGAACAAGTTGTGGGCATCCTGACCAGAGCCCAGCTCTCCTTCCTTCTTTCCCAAGGAAGACCCTGCTTGTTGGGTTAAAAGGGAGAGAAAAGTGAAGGGAAAAGAAGTGAAAGAAAAGGCCAGCTTTGGAGACAGTTTGCCTGTATCACCTGCCCTGAAAGGAAAGGTGGATTTGGAGAGGAGGATGTGTGGGGGTGGAAAATCTAAGCTATGCCACAGTGAGTGGATCCATCAGGATCCGTGCTGGATGTGAAGTCTGGATGTGTAGCCATTTCCACACTTCTGTTTAAGAAGAGACCTGTTTGTGAGGGTGTGGGATCTGCTTTGTCCCAGAAGCAGAAGGGCTGAAATCCCAACTCTTGTGTGCCCAAGTCCTTTCTCTTTTAATCTCTGTGATTAGGTTTTGTGCCTCTCAGTGCAAGACTGTGTTCAGGAGCCTTCACTTGGGAGGTGAAGCATTCTTGGCTTTTTCTCCCTGTTTTGGCATAGCTGCAGCTGGTTTTCCTCCAGGGAAGGGAAGAAGGTGTGTTGCCTTGTCTCTGCATCCACTTAAGGATGCAGGAGTCCACATCCCACATCTCTCCTGCTGCAGAGGGGTTTCTTCCCCTCCCTGGTCCAGGTGAGGGCTTTCTCCTGGAAGCCTGTGTGCTGAGGGATGCTGGAGCAGAGGGACGCCAGCTGGCCTGCCTCCAGCAGCCTCCCTCCCTCCCTTCACATGCACCCGCAGCCACCTCGGAGCCGGGTTTCTGTATGGAAACACTGTCAAGCAAAAAAGTCTTTCCAATAGCTCCGAGGAGAGGGACGTTTTCAGCTACTCAGTCACCCTCAAACTGTGAAGACGCGACATATCAGCTGCATAAAATTAATTTATTTAGTTAAGGGAGGCGTTAATTAAGAGATCTCATTTATTGTGTTTCTGCAGACAGCTCTCGAGGGCCTTTTGAATTGTCAGCTCTGGTGACAGCAAAAGCTAATGGTGCCACGAATCAGTAGTGGCAGGATTCATGACGAGGGAGGAAGTGGGAGATGGTGGAAGGGGTTGGGAAAGGAGTGATGGAGAAGTGGCAGAGGCTTGGGCACACATAGCTGGGGGCTGACGAGGTGCTCTGCCCTTCCTCAGATTCCCCCACCAGTGAATTCTGGCAAGGGGAAAGGCTCTGGCTCAAGGTGGGTGCAGGAAAAGCCCAGGGTTTGGCAGAGCAGTTTAGCAAACCCACAGATGCCAGGACATGTGCAGCCAAAAATGTATTTGTGTGGATCGACTTAAAATAACTGACTGTCCATGTGAGCTGAACTGGAAAAAAATCTTTGATTTATTTTAAATAATCAGCTTTTTCTGCACTCAGAGAGGTTAATTCTCCTTGGTTAATCAGGATGTGTCAATCTGACAACCAAGTGCAGGCCTAACACCAAACTTGTGGGTTTAAATTTAAAGTGTCTTGGAAAATAACAAATACGATTTATCTGAAAGAATTACATGCTCCAGTACAGCTGTTTATAAGGCATCTCCTTCAGGAAAAGCTGTGCCAACACTTTCCCCCCCACTTTTTTATCTTCTTATCATCTATATCAAGTTGCTTTTGGAGGGAAATTGAAATTCTCTTGATGCAGAAAATAGGCCAAAAGGAAAAAAAAGTAATACAAAATAGTGGAGTGCTGTTGCTTTTTATCTATGGTACAAAATACGACCCAGACCCATAAAGAAGAAGGTGAAAAAGAAGGACTAGCCTACGCCCTAAAACCTCCATCTTGCTTTATATATATTACTATATTCTAAAATCTCAACCTCTAAGTTTCCACTTTGTGATATCACACACTTCTATTCAAACCACACACCCACAATTCCAGTGCTGTCACTCAATTTTGGAAGCCTTTTCCACGGCCTCAGGTCAAATGCAGTGTTTTCTTGGGGGTCAGTGCCTGTCAGCACAGAAAGTCTGAAATTCTCAGTGCCCAGGGTTCCAACAGAGGGCTGAACTCGGTAAGGAAGTGGTGCCGCCATCTCCCAGGCAAAGAGGTTTTGTGTTTTCAGCTCCCCAGTTTGTTAAACAAAGGAGGCATTGCCTGTGCTTGGGAAATCAGCCCCGGCTCCTCTGGGCTTTCCTCCTTGTGTGTCCTCTGAGCTCACAAACCCAGCCCTTGTTGCGGAGCCAAACTTCCAATTTCTCCTTCAAAAACGAGCGGCAGAGGCGGAGGCCAACAGGATTCCACAGCCATTTTCCATCTGCTTTGGTGGCCGCCAGGGAAGCGCCTCCTGCGCCGCTGGAACACGCTGGGATTCAGCAGGAACATGCTGGGATTCAGTGGGAACGTGTTGGGATTCAGCGGAAATGTGCCGGGATTCATCAGGAATGTGCCGGGATTCAGTGGGAACGTGCTGGGATTTAGCGGGAATATGCTGGGATTTAGTGGGAACATGCCGGGATGTAGTGGGAACATGCCAGGATTTAGCGGGAATATGCCAGGATTTAGCAGGAACATGCCAGGATTTAGCAGGAACATGCCAGGATTTAGCGGGAATATGCCAGGATTTAGCGGGAACATGCTGGGATTCAGGTGGAACACACTGGGATTCAGGGGGAACACGCTGAGATTTAGCAGGAACATGCCGAGATTCAGGGGGAACACGCTGGGATTCAGCGGTAACATGGGGCACCTCACAAAATGGATGGCTGCTGGGAGATGGTTTTGTTATAAATACATATTATATTATTGGCTTTTCATAAATATTAAGGTGAATGCTCCATGTATGATGTTAGAATAACTTTGCTGTATGAATATAGTTTTTATTTCTGCTATTAACAAAAGTTAGAAATGATAGTGGGGTAGCTGGTATATATTTATGCTTGTAATTGAACTGTCTGCCTGGTTGAGATAACATCCAGTGATGAAGACCCTGCTGCTGACACGGTGACTATCAGCACCTGCCCTCTCTAGAAAGTAAAGACCAAAGCCCAAGCTGGAGGTGATAATAAAAGAAGACCAAAACCACAGCCAAGAAATACCAAGCATGCTCTAAAAAGGCAGATCCAAGGAGGGGCCATGCAAAATAGTTCCTAGAATATGAAACCAAATTCATAGAAAAATGTAAATATACATAATAGTCTATGAATAGGCAACGAGCTGATATAATAGAGAAAGTATTTAAAGAGTATCTTGAAAATAATAAGTGTGGTCTTAGCTAAATGCCAAGCACCCAGCCGTTTAACCCTTTACTTTATCTCTGTCTCCTATTGTCTTTTGATGAAACTTTTTAAATTTTACCAAGAAAGTGAACCTTGTTTTTCACAGTTTGAACCAGCTCTTGTTGCACATACTGAAGGAACAATTTTCTCCAGGTCACTGGTTTGACTTTCTTCAACACTCCACTAACAAATACATATTATTACTTCCTCCTTTTTAAATCGATTTTCTTTCATTTAAACCCAGGGTATGCATCAGCCTCATACAGGCCACCACTGCTTTAATCTTGATTTATTTTTTTATTTTATAATGTGGTTTTTAATTTGTGTGGGATGGCAGTGGCTGTGCAGCTTGGATGAGCCCCTAGCCCTGCCTCTCTCCGGGTGATCCGTGTGCCCCTGTCCAGAGGGAATGAGGTTTCAGAGGAGTTTTCTGCCATTTGGAGCTCAGGGTTGGATTTTGTCATGCTCAGTTGCTCCAGGGAGTGGTTTGAAAAACAGGAAAGGCATTTTTCCAAGCAGACCCTGAGGGGTATTCAGTCCAAAAGAATCACTGGGAGCTCACCCTGTGCCAAGAGCCTGTGTCCCCAGGGACCTACTGCATTTTCCTGTCTACCTCTCAGAGGAGAAAGAAATCTCGACTTGCCTTTGGCTCCCATCACAAAAGCTTTGTGATCTTCAGGCAGAGCTGGGCAGAAATGGAAAATGGTGAGAGATGGAGCTTTTAGTTTTAGATTTAACCCTGAAGCAACAGCAGGGCATTCCTGTGGTGGGAGCTGTAGGAAGAAGAGGTTTTTTCCCTGTAGGAGTTGCATGTTGAACAGATTTTTGTCTTGGGTCTGTCTCCTCTGAAGCCACACAGAATCCAGCCAAGGCTTTTCCTGCAGCAGTACAGTGTGGATTTTCCACTGCTTTACTACTCTGGTTGTATCCCCAGGGCTGCTTTGCCCTGTCCAGCTCAAAACTGGATCATAAAATCCAAACGGAACCATGAAATGGTTTGGAAGTGACTTTAAAGAACATCTCACTCCAACCCCTGTTCTGTGAGCAGGGACATCTTCCACCAGACCAGGTTCCTCAGAGCCCCATCCAGCCTGGCCTTGAGCACTTCCAGGGATGGGCACAGCATGAGCCTGTTTATGGGAGACGAGCAGCAGGCCTCGTCCCAGCTAGGGTAAAGGATGGGAGATTGGGAGGCAGAGGAGAGTGTGGATGTGTTGCCAGAGCTGCCTGGGGAGGATTATGGCTCCTCAGGGAGCAAGGGTGCCCAGCAGAAGACGAGATCATGGGGGATTCATTTAAACCGCAGTGTCAGATCCTATAAATCTGCGGGGTTTTGCATATTTCCATATTTATATATGAAAATTTTGTGAGGTGGCTTAAAGGCAACTGAAATAAAAGCAGGGCTGTCAGAGTTTGAAAACCACCGACAAATCTCTAACAGACCATTTAATACAAATGTATGGGCTTCAAAAACCTCTGAGTTGGTCCCTTGGGGCACTGCAGCTCTGCTGGCCGGGAGGCTGCGGACTGAAGGGATCTTTCAACCTGGCTCATGCCTCACAGGAGTGGGACATTGGGCTGCTGGCATTTCCTCTGGGTGCTTTCTTGCTGTCTTGTGTGTGCTGCGATGGTTTGGGAACGGGCAGGAAGCTGATCTTTGTGGCCACTTGTTTGTGGTGCCCCAAAGCCATGAGGGATGCTGGTGGCAGGGCTGGAATGGTGCAGAGAAACATTTTACACCCTACAGGGGCTGTGGTTGAGTTCAGCCTTCCTGGTGGAGACTCCTTCTCCTGTGAGCGTCTGCCCTTTTCCTTTCTGATCTTTGGTTATTGGCCAGAACGAGAATTCTCCAAACCACTGGTCTGCATCACCCTCACTGACCTTCTGCCGCTTCACCAGTCTATTCCCATGGATTAATTTAAAGAAGCATGGCAGAGATTTATGCTCCATGCCCAGGAGGGTAGAGTGGCTCTCCAGGTTGGAAAACAAACTCCTTTCAGATTGCATGCATATATTCATGCTGGTTTTTGAGTAACTCAAGGTGTTGTCTGCCCTGTGGGTCTGTGCTCCCTGCTGTGGGACCTCAACCCTTTCTGGTCTCCTTGAGCAGCCCCAAATCCTAGTGTAGTGTTCTGTAACTCTGGGGTCTGGCCTGATGATTTTATAGAATCATAAAATAGTTTGGGTTGGAAGCAACCTTTGAAGGCCACCCACTCCAATCCCCTGCCATGAACAGGATTGCTCAAGGCCTCATCCAGCCTAGTCTTGAATATTCTCAGGGATGGAACATCCACTGCCTGTCTGGGAGAACTCTGATTTCACCACCTTCATGGTAAAAATCACGCATCAAATGTTTCTAAAGGAAAAGTCCTGCTTTCCTGATGCAAGAACAAGGGCAAGCCTCTCCCTGCTCCAAGTCCTCTGTAATTTTTCCCCCTCTTCAGCCCCAAGGCAGGAGCTGGAGGCCATGGACACCTTTTTTCAGCTGAAGTCTCCAAATCAAAAGGAAATAATTAGTGGAAGACGAGAAAGCTGGGACAAAAACAAGCTGTCAAGAAGAAGAAGGTGCTAATGTGTCTGTCATGTCATCCCTCTTCCCTCCCGGCCAGCCCTCAGAGGTGGGAGGCGGGCACTGACAGAGAGGAAGGAGGATGTCGGTGCTCAGCTGTCAGCTGTCTCCAGACATCAGCCCTCCTCTCATGAAGACTCATCTTGCTCCCAGGCCACTTCCTTCTGCTGTCCCCAGAACTGTTCTTGGGAGGGATTTGCTTCATGGACAGTGTGAGTTCCCTGCACAAGTTCTTCCAGCTCAGGTTTGATCCACGGTGCCGGATGCCTGCAATCGATTTGTGTCCTAACAGTGCCTATTTCTCTTCATTACCCACAGACAGGGGTGTGGAATGAGTAGCTCACATGTTGGTGTCTGCAGTTATTAAGTTAAGCAAGACGAATCCCGGCATCAGCATTTCCCTTTTGGCTTTGCTGAGGGCTTTGCTCTTTCTCCTGCAGGGCTCCTCGTGGTGACTTTGGCACAGGGTGACATTCTTGGGAGTCTTGAAAGGTGCTGGATGTTGTCTGCCTGAGAAGTGACATCACTTCCCAGGTCACTGCTGTCATGTATTGCTGGGCTGGGGGAAGAAGCAAGGCTTGGCTGCAAAAATCCAGGGGTATAAACATCTGGAGAGCTTTGCTTTTCTCCCCGAAACTGTGATCTCAAGGGTGGAGCTGTCACCCTCCATTGCTTTGATCCAACAGGGACTTTCTCCTGCCTGGTGCCACCAGGGATGGGCATTACTGGAGGCTAGTTTTAAGGCTGGCAGTTCATATTTAGGGGGTTTCTACAGGCTGGGACTTGGTCACTTTTAACCAAACTCTTACACTCTTCAGCCTCGGTGGTCCTGCTGCTGGGAAGCCTTGGCTCACATAGGGGACAGTTTGCCTGGCCAAGTTTCCAACAACTGGGATGGAAGGATCCAACCCACCGCAGCCTTCAACAAGACTTTTGTCCATCATTTCTGTGCAGGACTAATGATTTCTGAGGAAAAAGGGGAATATCTCCCAGTCGCAGTTGTCTAAAATACCCTGTGAGGGTGCACGGTGTGGTCAGCCATGTTTGGTCCAGAAAAAGCAATTCAGTCCTTGGTTTGTTCTGGGGCTCAATTAGGGTTTAGGGCAGCATTTCTCACCTCTCTGTGGGGATTGTTCCCAAGTCCTGCTGCCTTACTAAGAGCAGGTTCCTGCCATGTCCTGCAGCACCCATCCCTTTTTCCCTCTACCTGGCATTAGAGGGCAGTCAAAGGAAACCTACCTGGTGCTCCTGCTCCCCAGGCTCTGCGGGCTGCCAGCCAGCACCCACACCCACCCCGGGGGCAGAGGGCTGACCTCAAAGCAGGACCCTTTGCCTTGCCTTCACTCTCCTGTTTTGGGTTTCTGCCCGTGTTTCACTGGTGAAAACTGCTTGTGGTTTAGTGTCTGACATTTGGGATAGAGCATCTGCAACCCTGATGAATCCTGGGCACTATTTCTCCCCTGCCTCGCCCTCCATCTCCCCCTAATTGACATCCCTGAATCTTGTCTCGGTTTGACAAATCAGGCCACTTACTCTAAGCGATGACATGGATAAATATTGCAGGCATTCGTTTTACGTCTGGATACCCTGATAATAAAAGCTATCAGAATCTCTTCCCCCTGCCCGTGCATAGCAATTACTACCAACGGGTTCACTCCTCCATCACCCGGACGGGATGTGGGATTGTGTCTGTGACAGCAGGATTTCCCACTTGCATTGGTGGTTTTGGGCCTTAAACCAGCCTTTTTTTAGACAATTCAGCAGCAGTGTGGTGAGACTGTGCAGGCTGTGGGTTCAGAGTGGGGGATCTCACAGGAGTCCTTTTGCTCACAGGAATCCAGGTACCTGTGCCCACTTGGATGGACCTGGGTGTCCGGAGTGGCCATGGTGGGTGGCAGGGATGTCATTGTGGGTTGAGGATGCTGTCCCTGTGTTTTCCTCCAGCCAGCCCCCTCCAGGCTCTGCTCCTCATCTTCACTGGCACGTTGGTGGCTCTCCTGGGTTGAGGCTGTCAAATTGCAGGGTATTATTTTTAGCCTGGTTTCCCGAGGAAAAGCAGCTTATGTGATTGTACTGTCTGTCAGTGCCTTTCCTCCCACCAGCCTCCTCTTAACAAGTTTTGAACCCCCTGTCAAATTTTCCAGCAGGGATGGAGAGCTCCAAGGTGTGACGTTCCTGCACGTTTCCCTGCAAATTAGCAGCTGGGGCCACCTTCCTCAGGGAGAGGATGAGGCTAGGTGGCAGCACCAGGGACAGGAGGAGAGGATGGGGAAGGTGTGAGATGAGAGGCTGGGAACGGTCTTCACTGCAGAGTTAATATCTCAAATACAGATATTAAGCACTCGCACCTTAATTAAAGTTAATTTCTGGGAGAGGCGTTTCATTACCAAAGGTTTCTCCAGCTCAGGCGTGTCCACACCATCTGCTCAGAGCTGGTGGTGGCAAAGCCCTCGACCCCACCGGCTGCGAGTTCTGGCTTTTCCCGGGAAAAGGACAAGCTCCACGCAAAAGCCTCTCCTTTCTTCCTCCCTGCCTCCCAGTCCGGGCCATTGCTGACAGTAATTTATTAAGTTTTTTAAGAGCCAAGTGCTGCTGCTGGCAGGGGAAGGCAGAGTTTCATCTTCTGTGATTTTCCTCAGTGCAGGCTCTCTGGTGGCTGACAGTGAGGTTGGGCAGGCCGTCCTTCTCTTTCTCCAGCATTTTTTTTTTCCTTAAGCTTTCAGGAATGTAAGAGTTTGTGATTTCTACCCTTTGTCAAAGCTGGGTGAAACTCATTAAATGGTGGCTTGAGATGGTCACACACACACCCAGGAGCTCCCGTTTCTTAGGAAACTGCTCTTAATGAGACACAGCCCCTATTAAGGCTTGCTTACTTTTTATTCGAGGTCTTTGCTGGGAATGGAATTTTTATGGGAAATCTTAAACCAAACAAAACGATGCTAATAAGCCATAATCAAAACCAGGGAGGGAAGGGACTTGCTTCTTTCTCATCCCACAGTCCTCCCTGAGGTTTCAGAAGGAGGGCTTTTTGTACAGCAAGATAAAACCAAGATACTTTTTTTTTTTTTTTAACCAGGTGAGAGTGAAACTCCCAGGGTTGGTTTATGGCTTGGGCCTCACTGGGAATGTTGGAGAGAGAGAGGTACAAATCCCTGCTTTGAAGGGCTTGAATCTGAGCCATCTGCATCCCTGGCCACTGTCCAACATACCAGGTTATGTGTGCTTTGTGAAGCTTTATTTCTCTTATTTTCTTCTTTCTTCCTTTTATTTTGTTGTTTTTTTTTTTTTTTTTTAAACCACTGAAAACTCCGTGATGACGCTGAAAAATCTCTGGCCTGGGTAAATAAATGTGTCATTTGAAATGGCTTTTTTCTCCCCTCTGTGTGAGATCTTAGGTTTGGCAAGCTGACATCCTCTGACTAAAAACCATTTTGTCTCAATTTCTGGCCATTCTTGCTCACAGTGAGTGGGTTTTGCCCATAAAGACAGAAGTTGCTGGGTAAAGCTGAGTAATTCTCTGTTTAGAGGCCTTTGCTGCTGTCTTCTCTTCCCCCAAGCAGCCACCTGAAGAGGATTATTGTCACCTATTTTGATGTAGAACCTGAATCTGTCTCCTGGTTTACTCAGGAGAGATCCAAATGCACTTACAAGAAGCCCAGGATTCCTCATGAAATGTTCACCTGCTTAAAGAAGGCTTTAAAGGAAAAAACCCTTTATTAAGAAAAAATAGAAGGAAAAGCCGTTTTTCTCACTTTATGAGATGATGGATATTTTTCTGTGTGCAATATTTAGATAAAAGGGGCTGAACTTCTAATTACATTACCTAAGGAGGCTTAATAATGTTTGCCCAAAGTATCTGGTCGTGAAAATTCACCGGAGTCTATTCGGTTTAATTTCTGTTGAAATCCCTTTGCTTCATCCCTTCCAGCTTTCCAAGGGCCTTGCAGGGCTGTCTGAGGGTGGGAAATCCTTGGGTTTGTGATCCAACAGAGACAATCTTGTCTTTGAAGAGGGCTGCAGAAGGCTTGGGCTTGGAGATGCTGCATTGGGAGAGCTCATGTGCTGGCCATTAAGACCAATTTATACTCCAGCTGTTCCTCAGCCTTTTGGGTTTCTGAGGCAGCAGTTAATAGGGTTTTTTTCTCTCTCCTGGAAATATTTTGAGTTGTAGATGCCTTTTTGCCATCAGGGCCCCCTGATCTGTAGTAGGACAAGCTCAGCCACACAGGTTTCCACACTGACTTTCTACCTTTTCACCACTGATCTTTTAAACTTGGCCTGGAATTTTGTCCCGTTGAATGTCATTCCACATCCTTCAGTCTGGTTCTCAAAGGCATCATTTCCTTCCAAATGATGCCAAAACTCCTTGTTTTGCCTTCAGAGTAGTGAGTTTAATGAGTGTTGGTCCCCCATCGTTAAGGAAGTGTTGAATGTGAGTGGTGACTGAACAGCCTGCTCAGCAAAATCTTTCCAAGCTGCCTCCTTTTTTGGTATTATCTATTATAATTTATTTTTTTTAGGCAAAGCATTTCTTTGATTCATAATTCTTATCATAATGTTCACCTCCTACAGTTTAACTAATCATTTGCCCATGTGGCACAATATCAGATGCTTTTCTGAAGTCCAGATGGTCAAGCTCTCTCACAAAAGACAAAGATTGGCTTTTGTCTTGGGGTAAAAAAAACAAACAAAAAAAGCTGTAATCTCCCAGAAAAATATATTTACCAGGCTCGCCTGACTGAATCCATCTGCACGAAATCCGCCTGGTTTTACCCATTTTCTTAGATTTTTGCTTTGGAGTTGCTTCTCAAGCAGAGCTGCTGCTCAGACCAGCCGGTGGCTGCCCAAACCTCCCACCCCAGCCTTAAATATTCCCTCATCTTTAGTCTTACACCCTCCTTCCCTCCTGCTCCCCCTTGTTAGATTAGTTTAAAATAATCTGCGGAGAAAGGAGTCTCTGGGAAGCGAGGCAGCAGCGGCGCTGGAGTGATTATTTCCACTACAGTAAAGGTTGAAAACCGGCTACAATTATCACTCCTAGTTTTACATGCTAACAGGATTTGCCTTTGGGGGATTAAGTTAACTATTCTGTCACGCAGGTGAGTGTTTTGTTTTGCTCCCCTGAACCAGCCTTTCTCAGGCTGTCAGCGAGAGGAAGATAAAGATGCCGTCCCTCCGTATCCCGCTTCCCAAAGCCCCGGCCGCGGCTCAAGGAATGCTTTGTCTCCGCAGCGGCTCGCCTTGCAGAGATTAATTTGGGCTTCTTTCAAGGTCATCTCAGGTGCATCTCTTTTGTTGAATGCGCTCGCACTGCTGGAGAAGTGTGGATCCTTTTAAAATTCTTCTAGGCTGCGGATCAAGGGGAA